>CM067347.1:38445202-38692702 GCA_034190875.2 Urechis unicinctus | reverse complement strand
CTTTGCAGTGCACTGTCAGATATAATAACGCTTCGGCTGGAACCATACACGGAAATCCTCTCAATCACCCCAAGGTCAAGGTCAGTCCCGAGCCAGTACAGCCAATCACCTTCAACCCTCAGTACCGTCGGGTTCCCGCCAGTCACCAGTGTTTTGCGTCCGTTTCCCAACAGATCGGATGCGTATATTTTATTGGTCGATGTGTCAGTCCAAAACAGTTGACTGCAGCACACACCGGCGTTTTAAAATATTTACGATGCTAATTGTAATGTGCAAATGGAAGTAGAGAGAAGGACGACTTGGTCTCAGAATGATTCATATCAGACAACTAGCAAACAGGTGTTCTAAAAGAATAGAACTCTTAGCCGGAAGGGCATTGATAACATTACTTACTCAACTCGGACTTATTCACTTTGTTGCTGATATATTTTACTGTAATGAAGCAAATATCTCATTAACGCTGATACACCATCTTTGAACATCACACACACTACCATACCACAACGATCACATTCACTATAGTTTCAATCATACTCACCTGGATTGAGGATGCACATCAATACCGTAAGGTGTTACGACGTCACTTACAACCACCTGGTGCACACCTCTGTTGCTTGCTGGAGCCATGACGATTCGTTTGTTTATTGGATCAGTCAGGTAGATGTTTTTGGCCAGCCAATCATAGGTTATATCATTCACCTATGAGCACCATATCAGCGATCCAATATTAGCGCTTCATTAACAATTTCCATGGCGAGTCACATAGCCCAATATAAGTCAAAACTAATGTACGACTGATAAAATATAAACTAGGAAGGTGCTTAAGTAGATGCTTATTTGAATATGATTATTCCCATTACAATCAGGAGGGGCTAAACATATGGACAAAGGGCAACACTGTTTCTTGTTTACTGTTTGATGAATACACCTTTTTGATTGAAAAACAAGGCAGTAATTAGTTATTGCATGTGCCCTCGCAAATGGCCGGATCGTAGTTGAACGAAAACGTTATCTTGTTAGCATTGATTTTCAATGACGTCATTGAAGGAGAAATTCCGCTGCGCAGTATAAACTAACGGCTCACTGATATGCGGGAAAACATCTAGTTCGGCCCCAAATAGAAATTAAAGAATGCATAAGCGCACGAATTAAGGACATATTTTACATCAAAGAAAAACCCACCATCAAATACATGCTAACCGACAAACATCTATACATGCATGCATAAAGCTACCTGTGTACGTGTCCCAATATGCGTCACAGTTACCTGGTAAGAACACGGCACGTCATGAGTAATGATGGTGTATGTCGCAAGGCGGCGGACACTTGTACTTAGTATACGTGAGCCATCCGAGTCATGCCAGAACATTTTGTCTCCATCGTAATCAATAGCCATCTTGCCGAAAACGTACCGGTCACTCGCGAAAGCGATAGCGTAGCTGACTGGAAGTGTGCCGTCGTAAACAAGATCGCGCACCCAAGTGTTGGGATGACCAACAGCGACTTGAACTTTTTTGGCCACTCCTTCTTGTACGGACCACAGTAGAAGGAAGTCATCCTGTTGCCCCGACACTGGGAAAAAAAAATATATATATATATATATATATATATATATATAGATATATATATATATATATATAGATATATATATATATATATATATATATATAGAGAGAGATATATATATATATATATAGATATATATATATATATATATATATATATATATATATATATATATATATATATATATATATATATATATATATATATATATATATATATATATATATATATATATATATATATATATATATTTTCTTTTCAGACGACTTGCCGAGAAAGAAGAAATGTGCATTTACTGACCGAGTTCGAAAGCGCAGCCGGTAACGATGAAAGCCAGTGCTGACCACATCCTTGCTGTTGCCATTCGTTCGTTAGATATGAGGAATATGAGGTAAAAGCTGAACATGGTAATGCGAGTTCATTGGCTGTTGCAAGTTGTGCGTCACTACCTTTTGAAAAAAATGGGCATAGTTGAAATTTCCAGACTTATGCAAATTGATTCAAATTTAAGAAGCCCACTTTACTTACTCAGCTTTGAGCTCATTTTCCTTGTTTATGCTGCAGAACGGAAAAACTGTGCGCAGTTTGATTTTCGGCCTCTCAACTTGATCAACGTCAACAGCACTATATTATGCTCGTGCTGGAGTTCTGCCTGACGCCCGCTCAGACGCAGTCGCTCAGGTGGAAAAGCCATCCTCTCTCGCGACGACAGCCAGTTTTTATTACCAAGCGTTCATTTGGCTGAGCTATATACTTTAAAAAAAATATTTTGCAAGTCCAACGCATGACAGCAATCTTGCAACTGTCTCACGACTGTGCTGCGACAGTCGCGAGACAGTCGAAGGACAGTTGTGCCATAGTCGTAACATTGTTTGACCAAAACATTTTCTTCTGGTACCCACGATTAGATATTTATCGCACGACAGACTCACGACAGCCATAGATACCCTGAAAAAATCGTTGAACAAAAAATGTGCATTTACAATTTTGCCTGACAACGGCAAGTCGACGCCACGATGATCAAAATTTCGTTGGACTGTCTTGCAACGACCCCCGATGACCCACGATTTGCCCAAATTTTCTGTTGTGTCGTGTCCCAAATGTGTCGTGGGTTCGTTGTAACCAAGTCTTTAGGGGATTCCCACGGCTTTTTCTGATGGCGACCTGAAGATCTTTTATTAGCTGCTTCAGGTGCGCTCGCGTCAAGCGTGGTGTAAATAAGAAATTACCGGGAAGTGCGGCCCTCGCCACTGACGTCACCAAATAGTACGCAACAACATGGCCGCGCTCGACGGCACGAAAGTATATTGATCAACTGTGGCTCAATTTTTTTCACATTTCGGGTTAATTTCACCCAAACCGACTTATCTTTTTAATGATGAGGCTCAACAATAGTACATACTGGAGTCCTGGAGCGGGGCAGTGGGGGGTTGGGTTGGGCTTATGTGGTGTGATGGGGATGAGGGTGGGTGGGGGCACTTGGCCTTCTCCCGGATAGGGGTGTGCCGCGGGACCTCGAAAACCCGTACCCGTCGTTCAAGGTGAAAATGCATTTTCGCCTGAAATGTGGCGCGCTCTCTCGCACTGACCTTTCGCATAACTCGTTCTAAGAATCATGGGATTGAGCCGAAAGTAGTTCTGGCAAGATGGCAGCGTCTGTCAATGTTTGCGGTGTTTCTGATCGGGAAAATATCAAGCCTGTCGTTGGTGAGCAATTGTAAACCTTAATGTATCACACTAATGTTCAGTAATTGTATTTATATATTCAATAAATTAGAGTTGATTATGCAGGCTTTGTGACATATTGTCGATTCAGTTAATTTTGGAAGAATGAGCGATGAAATAGGAGTTAGGGTCAACTCGTCCCCAAACCAACTCGTTCCCAGACCAACTCGTCCCCAAACCAACTCGTACCCAGACCAACTCGTCCCCAAGTTCTAAGATTAATACCGGACTTGCGTGTGATACAATTATGTACAATAACGTTGAGTTTAAACATAATCAACATAAATTTCTATTATGTTGACATGCAATGTTGTCCTCCTAAACAGCTTAACTACTCTCGGTGCCAACGCACCATGCCTAGCCTCCTAGCTCGCCAGTCACAAAGCGCGGGGGCCAGTCATACAACTTGCGGCATATAAAACTTGGGTACGAGTGGTTGGTTGGGTACGAGTTGGTCTGGGGACGAGTTGGTCTGGGGACGAGTTGGTTTGTGGACGTTTGACCCGATCCCATGGATCCCATGAAATAGAAGAACACCGCATCGGTGCATGCATATGCCATGACGCGGGGTCCGAGGGGTGGTGATGGTGCATTTTTTTCAGTGATTTCTACGGCATTTACATATGCTGTATACACACTAGGGTTCACATGGTCATTCATGTTTACTGTCCTGTCACTTGGGGTCCACTGGTCTGGTTCTGGGTCTCTGGCATGCTCTCTCATAAATTAAAGCCTTCCTATTGGAAGTGTTGGTCACGAAAACTGCTTGAACAAAGCTATTCTTCCTTACTGAGTCACAATTCATAATTAAAAAATGACTCGTTTTTATTTTAAAAAAAAGTATTCATTTGTTTGTGTCCATGCTTCAGAATTTCAGACTCCAATGAAGATAACCTTGTCCAGGTTGAGACCTATTCATTTATGCTTTTCGTGCGGGGAGGACAGGAAGCCTTGTCACCTTCGGCTTCCGAATAATGTGACTCTACAGAGAACCTACATGAATTTGTTGAAGGATGTATTTTTGATAGAAATGCCCCATGACTGTGAATACTAATTATGTGAGAATTGTATCAATAGATTGACCAAAACACTTCAGTGGAAAAAAGATGCCATTTCCATGTTCTATGTATTACACACACAAAGCATAGATATTAATATTAGTAAATTAGAATAGCATGATATTATATGTGTGCATGATTGGTCATCAAATTGTTAAGAAATGCAGATTCAATATGCTCATAATTAAATAGTTTTTATGGAGGTGTTCATGTGTTTACATTCATATTGCTAAGCAGGTTTCTTATTTCTGTCTTTTAATATAGTTGGGAGACATAGTGATTGTTAATGTCATAATGTTTGGCTTTCTCTCTCTCTCTATACTTGTTTGATGCTCATGTGATCTATTGGCCAACAGCTTACCGCCCTGTGTGGAGGTCACATGACTTTTAACTAATTGCTTAGCCAATAGGGATGGTAATCACTTCCTGTTGTGACTCTGTTCCTTGCACACACAATGTTGATTTTCCTATCCCACACTCCACTGTTTTCCTGTCTTGTTGTAGTTTATTTAAATGTTGTGGTGATGGTTTTCTCCCCCACATTTGCTGTGTGCAATGTATTTTTGTTTATGCCATTTCTTACATGCACCTGGCTTAAATAAACAAGCCCATTTATCAACTCTAATCATGTTTTATCTTTCACAGCAATCTATTTGCAAGGTTTTTGTTTTAACTCTCATAACTCATACAATTTCAGCCAACTTGATTTTATTATATGACCACCAACCATAAAATATATTGTTTCCATGATAGATTTTTCCATGTGTCGATTTCTCAGAACTTTAAAACAAAGATGGCTATGTGTTGCACAACAGTGAAGTTTGGTAATGTATTCACACCATAATTTTCTCTTTCGTTTATTAAAACAATAACTTTAGAGCCTTTTTTAATTGCAGATGAATTGAATTGGGAGAGCATTACCTCGTTTAAATTACCCATTGCATTCACCCGATTTTCCAATGGCATAACCGGTCGCTTCTTGAAATATGAATATCAACACCCTTTACGATCCTAATTCATCTTCAGAAATGCTAGGGACTGGATGATACCCATTTTCGAATATCTTACCCCACCCCCTTCCGTGCCCACCGCGTTTGTGTACACGTGATTTCTTTTTATTTCTTTGCTCCAATTTCTTCAACCCAACAGTTAAATATGAATGTGAAGAACTCGTGAGTTTGCTAATATTAGCATCGGTAATTACGAGGTGTTAGAATCATATGAAGAAAACTGTTTTCGCGAACCTTGCAGCGAACTGATTGCGGTGTAAAACCACGTGCAGAATTTGACTCGAATGTTTACTTGTATTGAGTAGTAATTTTTAGAACTATGTAAAACGTATATTCCGTCATACGTTGTAGGCAAGATAAATGTTGCTGATAAATCTCAAAATGTTATGAGCAGATTTCTGATTACATGCAGTAACAACTTCGCGCGCTAGCACGGTCGAGGCACAGGGATTTGTATTGGCCGGCCGGCCGCTATCTTCAATGTATACTTAAACCAGCCAATGCAAATCTGTGGGCTGAGCGTGTGATTCTCGGGGCGTCACACAGGGACCATTCATTACATTTGCATTGTCAACGATCGGTGGGAAATCCCGGAAGAAAATCTCGACATACTGCATGGGAAGAGAAAGCATACCCCGTCGTACAAAACGAAGCCCCCAAAAAACCCGTCGTACAGATTGAAGCTGAAAGACATACCCCGTCGTACAAGTATGAGGCCCAATAAAACCCGTCGTACAAGTCGAGAGGCCGAAAAAACATACCCCGTCGCGCGGCACATGTACACTACCTCTATACAAATGCACCTGATGTATATCGAAATGTGCCAAACTAGTTAAATGCTTTAACAACATGTCTCCTTGGTAGGGAGCAATATAGACTGATGCTATAAAAGTGTAGTACGTGGTGCGAGTCAGAGAGCCTCCTCAAGCGGCGCGAGGGGGTCAGGGTGCACCGCAGTGTGGAGTGGCTAGGGTGGTGGAGCTGGGTTGGGGTGATCAGCGTGACCCACAAGCAAGAGCACCCACACTCTTCCGGCCCTGCCCTGCCCTGGCTAAACTGGCTAGATCACGCCCGTGTCTGTCCAGGTCCGTGTATATACCGTCTTTTTATGGTGATCAGTGCGGTTTGTTAACTTGGCGAATGCTTTCGCCCGGTTACCTTAATTAGTCCCGTTTGTGGGTTTGTGTTTGTGTGTGTTTGTTTGTTTGTTTAAAAGGTCGGCAACAATGTTGGACATTGACCTCATACTAAGGTCAAGGTCATCGAAAATGGGAAAGTCTAATATCCACAATATCTCCGGGGATTATTATTCGTTCTTTTAAAAATGTACACCGCTTTGTAGCTTAATTAAATTGCTCATTTCTGTGGTATATATCCTGTCGTAAAAAAATCAATGGTTTTTCTAAGCGCCTAAGGTCTAAAAATCGTGGTATCAGCAAAGAGTTTATAGCTACGCGGTGATCGCTTCCCTAATTATAATACACTGCAATCGTAAGGTGGCGCTACTGTGGCACAAACAAAAGCACATGGGAAAAATGTCGTTTCGTAGATTCTTGCCGCTGCCAAAACACGTCGCACAATAGGCTTATGAATAGCGCAAATAGCAAGTACGCTATTTAATAAATGTCACCTTGATCAATTACCCGGTCAGGGGTACACGAAAACAGTTCGCCTCTTACAACGTCCGCGCAGTTAACGATCCTCGATCGTTCATGTCCGCACTGTGGATGGTAGTCAATATCGTCGACATCAACTTTTTTGGCATGTCAGGGTAATGTGAAGGTCTCGAGGAAGAGTTTATAGCTACGCTAAGCTGCGTAACGATAATGAAAATACATGAAAGACACCCCCGACCCCGGGGCCCCCGACATCAGACCAAAGAGTTTATAGCTATAAACTCTTTGATCAGGCAACGAAACCATGAAATCAACAACAGCACATGGGACTGTGCAACGCATTAGGGCTCGGTGGCTGCAAAATATATGGAGACATCTGATTGGCCGAGGCGACTGCAGCTCCAAATTAAACAGAGAATTCCACGTGGTTTTAAGAGACGCTATGACAAGACGCTATGACAGTAACGCTTCGACAATCAGGTGGCATCTTCATATATTTCCTCGGGTGGAAGGCTCGAATAGGCGCTCTTAGCGAAGCTATAAACTCTTTGATATCAGTCCAAATTTTAAGAAAATTAACCCCAAAAATTCAACTGCATACAAAACTATTAATTATCGTCCGAAGGCAACAATTTTTTGGTCGAAGGTTGTCAGTGACTTTTGTGAATACATGTAATTGTAAATAGTGCATTGTTAATTACTTTCTAGCAGGTCGAAAATTTCTTATAGCAAAATTCTTTCAATTTGTAATTGACAAGCCAATTATCGTCCAACCTGAAAAAACTTCACATTTTCTGAAAGCTGAAACCGCTAAAAACTTTTACGCATCAAAATATTCGTCGTTATCGAAGCGCGGTGAGGTGGATTTTGTTTTCCCAGGTAGACAACTTTCGTTTATATTTAAATCACTTATTAAGTGATAAATATCGGTTTAAATAG
Organism: Urechis unicinctus; assembly: GCA_034190875.2. Lineage (NCBI taxonomy): Eukaryota > Metazoa > Annelida > Polychaeta > Xenopneusta > Urechidae > Urechis > Urechis unicinctus. The sequence continues at coordinate 38,684,788 of CM067347.1, read as the reverse complement.
TCCTAAAAATTGGTTCAATTGCTGTCATGCACAGCGCAAATTGAAAGTGGGTGACGTCACTTCCGGTACGGAAGTGCATTATTGTTCCAGCGGAAGGGAAATCGATTATGATTGTCATGATGGCGATTCACCCAGAGCCGCCCCATGATTTGGTCAGTAATCATGAAAGGACTTGTCATCATAGCAGTTGTAAAACTTACTTTGAATGTGATGATCGTATCGTAATTTGGTTTTTGCTCGTCGCAAAGTTCATCAATTGGTAAATTGAATTCTTGTTTGTGGGTATGTTGGTTTGTAAACCTTTTTTGGCACGTGATTCAGGTCGCAATTTAAAAAAAAGATGTTTTAAATAGTCGGGAGCGATGATGCGCAGAACCCAGAAGTTTTGTTTGACCTTGACCTGAAACATACACTAAATATTAACTTTTGTATATTACCAACTGTTTTCTCACAAAGTAAGCTTGAAGTAAGGCGGGTGTCATTTCTTCTGGCTTGTCACTGGATTGTTCACAACAGCCGCCTTTTCGCGCTGAACAATGGTCGCCGCTGCTCTATGCTCGCCTCACACGGCGCGCGCTAGTATGGCACACCGCGGTACTACTGAATTAACAAAGCTTTACCTTGAGTCAGCCAAATCATTGTCTATCTATCATGGCCCGGGCAGCAGGATTTCTTTTATAAATTTCATTGCTGATAAAATCTTCAATATACATGAGATAGTAATGAAAATTGGTTGAATTGTGGTTACTAATGATCTAAAATCCATAATGACTTGGTCAATTATGGGCCGATTATGAAACTTCCTGATACAGTTCGCTAAGTTCACCAAAATTGGGTCACATGTTCTCCCTGACAGCTTTAGTCGGATTCCTAGATTTCATGATGTCGATGACGGCACTTCGAAGGATCAAAGTTTTCAAAAAATGGCACAAGTTCCAGGCTAAGTACATTCAAACTTTTTCTGAATATATGTCATTATAAAAAGATTCTAGCAGGTCGAAAATTTATGGTAGCAATAATCTCTAAACCTTTTAATTTCGCAATTCAGTAACTAATTATCGTCCGATTGTAAAAAAGTTAACATTTTCTGAAAGCTGAATTAATCATTAAACTTGACAATCTCTATCAAAATATCCATCGTATTCAAAACGTTTATGGAAAAAAATAACTGACTATTACATAAACATACTATCGTGCAGCTAAGCGATTAAAGCGCTTGTTGTGGTGGCAATTTGAACTTTTGGGACGCCCCATAATTCCAGAAGACATTCAATGTGTTCTCATTGGACGCAGACCACAACAATGTACATGACGTCACATAAAACCGAGGGTGCGTATCTGAAGCCAGTTTCATGAGCCTGACACGCGCAATTAAGGTCAATCCGGGTCACAACCTTTGCGTTGATTGGTCACGAAGATTAACGAACGTGTCTTATGAATATTCGGACACTAACTCCGAAGTATGGTACCATTGTTTCAATGAATATTGGAACAAGTTCATTGCTTATACACACGCAAGGGCAGAGACCTTAAATCAATGTGCAAGATTACCAAAGCGCTCATGTTGCACCGTATGACAACTTTATTGGCCAGGCAATGGAGGTGGTGTACGCTGCTGTTTTGGACAGCTGATTTGCATGCGATACTGTTTCATCATATGCTATAGGTATGGTACCAATATATTGTAAATCGTGGAATATGTTCGTAAGAATGATATGCATTGCTGAAGCCTCAGCTTATTGGCAAAATAAGGTAAGTAAAGGGTTTTATGGCACACATTCACTATTGTGTTAAATGGCGCATCGAAAGGTAGGATGAATATGACGCGATAACATTGACCTGATTAAGCAGCGGTCTTCTATGATAAATGGGAAAAGAGGGAAATACACGTGGATGAAGAAGAACGGGGGCAAGAAGATGAAAAAGATAAAAATGTAAGCTATTATTCTAGGTTATGTCACCAAAGAGTTTATCGCTCACTTCGTGTAGTTCTGTGGCGATCGGTTCCCCAATTATAATACATTTTAATCGTAAGGTGGCGCTACCGTGGCACAAACAAAAGCACATGGGAATACTGGGCTGACGTCAGTGCGATTGTTGAGAGCGGGAAAAATGTCTTTTCACAGAGCATTGCCACTGCCGAAACACGTCGCACGATAGACATAAGAATAGCGAAAATAGCAAGAACTCTTCTAAAAAATGTCAACTTGATAAATTATGGAAAACAGTTCGCCTCTAACAGCGTCCACGCAGTTTACGATCCTCGATCTTTCATGTCCGCACTGTGGATGGTAGTTTTGGATTGTCATTAAATGTCTGAAGCGAGGGAACAGACCTGGGGTCGACATAAACATTTTTTGACATGTCAAGGGGATGGGAAGGTTTCGAGCGAATATTTTATGGCTACGCTAAGCTGCGTGACGATTATGAAATTACTCGAAAGATACCCCCGACATCCGGCGACGATACCATGAAATCAACAAAAGCACATGGGACTGTTGATCCAACGTCTCGAGTCTCGGTAGCTGTTAAAGATATGGAGTCATCTGAGTGATCAAGGCGACTACGGCTCCAAATTAAACAGAGCATTCCACGTGGTTTAAAGAGACGCTATGACAAGACGCTATGACAATAACGCTTTGGCTAATAGGTGGTGTCTTCACATATTTCCTCGGGCGTAAACCTCGAGTGAGCTCTCTTAGCGAAGCTATAAACTCTTTGATGTCACCACAAGCCGATTGACTGGACCAGGCCATCCAAGCCTCTCGTCTAGGCAAAATCTAGGCATAAGTGGTGTGTTGCAGATATAGCCCAAGCGAGGACCTCTTACGATACACAGGAGGATACAGTAGGCTTATTCTACTACTCCGACCTGCAAGAGGAAAGCTCATGGGCTTATCCTCGCGATCCACACACGTAATGCGTATGTTGTTCCCGGAATCGGGAGCGCCTGTTGATGAATTTCAAATGGAAGTTAACACCCATTGAGGGCTTGCCAGTATTGGCCAATGGTTCCTTGCATTGCTGTGATAATATCATGCTCTGTGGCCTATTACAACCAACATAGCATCCTGCGTGTTCAACTCTCCGGGTTTCAATGATGTGAATCATCGAGACATAGTACTGACAGAAATCCATCGATTCTTGTTTCTGACAACAGTAAGAGAAGGAAAACTGAAGTATATAATGTTATAATGGTTATCCAGATGAAAGCCTACAATTTGGCATTGTTAAATCACTTAGTAAACACCAGTAGAAATAGACTCTGTCCAACTGCCTCCCTAAGGCCACTAATTCTAGAGGCAGCCAATCCAAGGCATGAGCCAAATCATAAACTACAATCATGAACAGAAAATAACATAATCTGAAAATTTGCAACGGTAACTATTTCGATATTCAATACTATTATGATATTGCCGACCGGCGATCGGAGATGTGTACTGCCAGCTTCTTGGTGAGAGAGGGGTGGGCATGACACGTAGCGGAGTCGGCAGCAACCAAACAAGGAACACAAACAATGAAATATTAACAGTAATAGACATCGCAAGCTAATTGTGACTTTGGTCTAATTATAGGTCCAGACAGAACGCCTTCTATTAAGTAACACCACGTGCGAAACAAATGCGCCAAGCTCTATAAAGAAAGAACATGATTGTAAATTCTCCCCAAATAAATGTGGTAATATTGTCATTTAGTCAAGAGAACATAAAAAGTGATTTTATATAAACCAATGCAAGGAGCACATTTTAGTTACATCGCAAATGAAGTCACCATGAAACAATAATAAATTTTGGCGTATATACTATCATCACAGAGCGACGAGCGAGGATGCCGGTTCAACGAGTCGGCTGGCACTATGATATCACCAGGTCATTGCTCTGCACTCCAATTATGACGTATACATATATTAAGTGGCATGAATGGTGCGATCGTTGATTTGAAAATTAATGTAAAACTCGAATATTTGGTATATGTTATGGGGATCGTAGTCAAACTAATAGTATATCGCATCAGCCACGACAAACTATTGTTTAGCTCGATTGTTGGGAGCAGCGTTGATCAATGCCGGGGATAAGCAATCCATTAGTCTTTGACCTTAAGACAGCCAATGGTCCTGATAGTCCCATAAATATATCCACACTCACCCAAGGAGAACACAAATCGGAACATCTGTCTTTACGTCCCACGTCATAATTCGCTATGTCCTCAGGGTTGACATCTTCGTAAGCATGCGATGGAAATTAAGGTCAATATCTACAAATAATCGTGTTTACTTTTAGGAAGAGTCGGCTGCATACTTGAAAATTAATCGTGATGGATTTGATACATAGACTGCATGTTCTAGTAAAAGAAATATTTTTAAAACATGAAATGATTTGCTCTGAGGGCCGAAAATCCATCACGAAAAATGTTATTATCAATCGCACACAAAGATCACCAATGCAATGGCTTATGCTTGAAAACATGGCTGAAGCGTATATATATATATATATATATATATATATATATATATATATATTTATATATATATATATATATATATATATATATATATATATATATATATATATATATATATATATATATATATATATATATATATATATATATATATATATATATATATATATATGTATATATAGCTCCACTGACTGTTTGAATAAGCCTAAAGCGATGCTTGTGTCTCAGTCAGGCTTATAATGGGTTATTGTCCACCTCCTCAATCTCACATTAAAGGACGTATTGTAAACTTCATCCAATCAAGCAAATATCGATTATTACGCTGATGCTATAAATCAGCTATCGCAATAAAGATGGATGGCTACCTTCAGATGTTGGAATGTTACTTATAAGTTCAATATTGATTGATGAGGATTATTGTTAGCATGGTAGTCGATCCACGGCAAGGGTGCATCGCGTATTGTTCTGAAATTTGATGTGAAGATGAAACTTTCAAAAATGCCATGTATCAATCCGATTCTTGTCAATTTTGACTTGTCATCTGTTTATTGCTGCTGAGCGCCTTCATTTTAGCCGCCAGGTGCTTAAATCTGTCGTTTTGCCGCCAGGTGGCGGTTTGGGTCTAGACGGTAGAGTATTTGCATACCAAGCTTCTTAGTGAAAGTTTATTGTCGTGGTCTTATGAGGGCGGTCCCAATGTGGTCACCGTGTTGAATACATCAGTTTTGGAGATTGCTTAAGGTGACAGTTAGGGTCGTCAATGTCAATAAACAACCATCACGGGTGTACCTCACGAATATCTATGGACGATGAAACTTCAATATGCATTACACTATTGTAAGGATAATAGATGTTCACGCCGATTATATGCACGCTGCACAGCCTGCTTTGCATTGCAGTGTCAATGATATTATCGATATTGCTGCAAAGGCTATTACAAATCTAAGACCGGTCATTTCTACGTTTACTTTGATTGGTTAAGGTCCAGCAGATTAAGTTGTTAGCTAAGCTTACAAGAGATACTTTAATTGAAATTAGTGTTCCGCCCATTATTCAGTTACTGTTGTGTTGCAAACGGCTCGAAACATGGCGCTTTTGATATTTGTATTTTTAAAGAGACACTAGAAGAGTAAGACAAAACAGAGAAGAGAAGAAGTTACCCTTGTTGATCCATCCAGTGAAAAACGATGTTTGTTTTCATGTGGACGAACTTGGCCAATAAACCTCGTTTGTTTGTCACAGGTTTCGTTCCCACAAGCTTTCCCCCATTGATGGGCCAATTATGGCATCCCTCATAAAGTTAACCTTTTGATCATACGATATCATGGGACACACAACTAAATATACATGGGGACACATTTAAATTGCATAGCAGTGAGGCATGTTGCATCAACGTTGTATTTACTGATCTGAGGAAGTTCTCAATTTAATTCATTGCATTTACAATTTTGATGCAAATACATTATAAAGCAATTAAACGATAATCCAGTTATTCATTGAATTATTGTCACTGATTTCTGGTTAAACCTGTACTGCATGCGATTGTATTGTATGATTATAGAAAGATATACATATAAGCACAGTTGCTTGACAAGCGCACACATTTATATATATGAAAAACAACACTTATGCCTAAGTCACATGAGACTTACGGGCTGTCTACAGGCCCCGTACGGGCCAAAAGCATGCGAATCTGTGTGAACCCTCTCAGCGTGTCGTGCAGTATCATGCGGGGCCCGTACGATTTATTTAGGATGTTTGGACCCGTTCAGGCACCGCAGAGACGGGTTCAAAAGTTGAGCACGGACCACTTTCAGACACGGGCTCCTTACGGGTTTAAGCCCATAAAAGGCCCGTAGACAGTAGTGCAGGGCCCGCACGGTTTTGTCACAGGTTCTCTATGGGCCCGTATTGTGCGTGTATTGGTTATTTCGACCCCGTGGCCAAATCCCCTTAATGAACCCGTAGAACGCCCGCGAGCACCTCTAGTGCATGTGCCCTCAAGGCCGTACGGGGCCTGTAAGCACCTGTAGGTCTCATGTTACTTTATATCTCATCTGACGTGCTATGTATCTGGTCAATCTTGCATATGGGCGCACAAGGATGCAACATTGCACCTGCAATGTAAGAATTGTTTAAGAAATGTAAGAAGCACCTGTACACCAAAGACAACCACATCCTTTACCAATGCGTTTCAAGGGACGATACATTGATGGAGATACACCCTAATCTACGTTACGAATACAGGTACGAAGTCACCCCGACCAGCTTGATTTAACCACTACTTGCCCAGAACTCTTGACAAGCAGCATTTACCTACTTACTCTCCAGACGCCTCACACAGTGTCATTCAATCACTACTCACCAAGACAACCTCGACCAACTTCTTTTAACCACTACCCATCCAGATTCTCAGGCGGACTACATTTAACCACTACCCATCCAGATTCTCAAACGGACTACATTTAACCACTACCCATCCAGATTCTCTGGCGGACTGCATTTAACAACTACCCATCCAGATTCTCAAACGGACTACATTTAACCACTACCCATCCACATTCTCAGACGGACTTCATTTAACCACTACCCATCCAGATTATCAGACGGACTTCATTTAACCACTACCCATCCAGATTCTCAGACGGACTACATTTAACCACTACCCATCCAGATTCTCAGACGGTCATCATTTAACCACCAAGCTTAGTAAGCATATAGACGTGGCGTCGCAAACCTTTGTCTGTTGAATGACACGCTATGACAGGGTTCTTTGTGTTAGAAAATCTAATTACAAACTTGAACGACCAACATAAACCAGCCTCGGGTTGGTTTTGCCGACACGATGCGGAGTGAAAGAGCTTATTCGAAAAGACATGCATATTTATTGTTAACAATATCCTATTGATTCAGTACAATAACAAGATATCCTACCCCCGGCGATATCAGCATGACATATCTGTCACTGTGACTTGCGATGAGGAGCTCCAAATGCCGTTTGGTATGATCTGTTAAGTTATACATGTCGAACTACATAATATATAATCTATTGACAACCACGCATGTCGCTCAAATGCCTGTTGACCTGAATTACATATTCATAAACCCAATATTAATTAGGATCATATACCAGACGCCGAAACCCAACATTACATTTCTGCTCTTCGGCGAAACCACCATCTGTACATTGAAATATCAAAAGTGTTATTATATCATTGACTTCCAGTGTTCACAGCATATGGGAAATCATGGGCGTGAATCATTTGGCTCTAGCATGGTAACTTTCGCCCAAAATACTTGGCGTTAATCGATTTGTGGACAAACAACGTTGATATCAGAGTACTGACAACGGCATTCGCATACTGCTTATCAGAAACAACCGTATGTCATCCATATCATCTGGCGAATGTCACAGGTATATATGACTTATTAGTGGTCAATTACGTGTGACCTCTTTGTCGTTGTCATGGATACATGCATGTCCTATTGTGGATAATAAGGTTGGTATACATAAATAACTATTACATAGGTTCTCCAAATTTAACATCCCACGTATTACCCCGTTGTCTGCAATTATTTATAAGAACAATGTTTGAGATGTTATTTCCCCCCAACATTGTGGTGGTAAACATCAACCGGATAGTGTGACGAATGAATACATGTTTCAATAATATTTTGTCAAAATACGAACCAATCAGACGTTGCTGTAAATGTGTTCATCCGAATCGTCCAATTGAAAACGATTCAAGCTGCGGAGCTTCCAGTCTCTGCATTTAACAATGATTTCTTGAGGTTTTGCCGGAACAGAAACGGCTTGATAATTCACATGAACAATAGTTATCGATCAATTATTCATTGCCTTACGAGAATTTGGTCATGTGAAATCGGCTAATTGCTTTGTGCGATTGCTTCGCACTGCGCTTGTAGGTAAATGCTTTGGAATCTACCACTTTCACGTGTTTTTGAAGATATTGTGACTCTTGTCGTTACAATTATGTTCGTCCATTGGGCTTTAAAATCTGTTAATTCTAGGTATCAGCAGCTTTACGTACCCTTCAATCATTGATAACATTGATTTGCACCAAACATACTGGCGAATTCCAAATACAGCAAGCAAAGGTTGTCAGCTGAAAGGGAAAGGATGTAAAATGTGAAGTTAGTATTCTATTCTGTCTAGGAGCCAGCGAGAACATGGACAACATGACCGTTTCGTCTATTGGCGTCTTGTAATGAGGATATGGTAAAAATAATAACATCAATACATCATCGTACCATAATGTTTAGTCGAGAATATTTAGTCGAGATGATTTTAGAATCGACTCATTGGCATGATACAAAGAGTTTATTACATTACATCAACTGGCGATGGTTCCTCCTTTATAGTAAGTGGCACAAAATGGCCACTCACATAAGCAGTTTATCGCATCTTTAATATAAGAAAAGTAATGCCACAATTGGTTTCGCTTGCAGTCATGATATGTAAATAAATCCGCAGTATAAATGTTCTGAATTTAGACATGAGCAAACAAGAGTAGCTTTATCGAATAGTGTCATGCATACTGTCTACACAGTCAACAGGCGTTTGTTTTGTTAAGCTTATCAAGGGCTTTAAGAAAAAAAAAATCATATGAATTGTATGAATAATTATACGAATCCTTTTTGATCCCTGTTAAGATCAGAGACGATTGATGATAACATGCATGGAGTGTTTCTGTTTATTACAATCGGAATCACAAACCTTAAAATCCATCACAATGTGCATTGTAATCAAATGAAAACTGTGCCGAATTTGGGTGGGTAAATTTCCCTAAAAAGCACGGACCACGTGGTGCATTTTAAGGTGAATGGTCAAATGTGTTGATTAAATCAGAATGAAGGATTGCATTTTGGTCGTCGCTGCCCTTAAACCATCACAATGGTTATATCTAAGGAGTGTTTCAATAAGTAACAGGATACTGTAAGGCTAATAAATAATTGCACATAGCCTACTTTGCATTGCAATACAGATGATATAATCTTTACTGCTGCGAAGACGATTGCAAACCTAATACCGGACATTTTTCTGCTTATGTTAGCTGGATAATATCTAGCTGCTGCTATATGTGGTTGTTAACTTTACTGATAGAAGATGTTTCTGTTCATTATTATGTTTGCGTCCATTCATTTTGTTGCCTTTCCCTGACGATTGATAATCAATTCAGTTCGACACACGTGAGTTAATTCGTACACAATGAAACCTATTGCGAAATTGCTCCAGACTCCACATGGCTTACACAAAGCGCTATTGAACCAGTGCTACTGCGCTCCCTCTTATAATAAAACGTGATTGTGGTCTGTTGGTCTGCTTACACTGCTTTGTCTATATATGCTGGAAGCCAGAGAGGAGGGGCGTTTCATGACCCGAGTGCCTGTGGTCCCGTGCTGGAAATGCTCACCTTGTAAGCTAATTAGAGTGAGCCTCCTTATCGTTACTATAAGCTCTTTTGGTTCGCTTAAAAGCTACCCCTGCACATAATGTTACAATTCTGTTATCATAAGGTTGCATCATAACGTTTTGTCGCATGATTGATAGTGATTCTCTGTGACTTTGACGTATTAGGCACTGAAAGCCAAATTGAATACTGGGAATGTTACCTACGTTGAGCGATACTTTGACAAAGGTGAACGCGTTATTTGACCCGTAGTAACCGATTCTTAATTCTTAACCTTTTTGTCTTTATTTGGGTACTAGCCGCAAAATATACCTCCTCTCTAAAAAACACGAAATTCAGTTAGTAACATGTAGAATAATATTGGTTCACGTAACATATTTTTTATTGAGTTTGTTAGCGACCCCATCGTAGGCCATCGCTGCCAAGGATACACTACGCACTGGTTAATGGTAGACTTGCGTCTGCATCTTGCACTGTGACGGACTTGCTGGAGATTTAACGCAAACCGAGCGCCTGCGGTGTCAAGAAGCTCGGTTTAACAAGTATTTTCCTCGTATCTATATTGCCAGCTGGATCCATTTGAGCCATAATGCTCCTCTATAGTGCTTCTCTGCGTGATCTTTGTCTCAATAATTTACTTATTGAAAAAAATATGAAGGTTAAATCTTAATGGGCTTTCGAGAACATCAACATGCCATCCTCTCATGTATATACAGCCTCGTGATGTCAGGTTTATCTTCACTGACTCTGCCTCCAGAGTCACAATCTCAATATGAACAAAGAAACATGCCATCATTGATAGATGTAACCGAGCAAACTAATCAGCTTCATTATCGTTGAATGAATAATCCTGACAGATGATGAGAACATACCTCTTCTTTTTTATATGTCCAGCGTGTGGCTATATAGTTTAAACCGGGAGATCCCCTATATAGCACTAGTTCTAACACCACGGTGTGACGGGTGAGAAGGATTTCCACCTGACATGGTTACGACCCCACGATCAACCACCTGGAATGGTTACGACCCCACGAACAACCATCTGGCATAGTTACGACCCCACGAACAACCATCTGGCATGGGTACGACCCCACGAACAACCCCTGCGGAATGTGGCCGTAAATGTTCAATCACAAAATTACATGTCGTGTGTGTTAGTCATTCATAATATTCAAATGTGTGCTCCGACGTTAAAAGCTACGAGGCTTCAATGTCAAAAATCTTAGCAATTTGAAGGAGTAATTAACGTAGCAGCGCTATGAAAACAGGCTAGGGGCATGCCAGAGTCAAGCACACGGGACATCTCATGCAATGTATTAGCGAACTGAAATAGAATGATTCATTTACCACTCACCAATCGGTCACAAGGATGTTACTCTATTTGCCTATAACATACATTCCTGTTAATATAAGCAAGCAAGCATATGATATACATATATATATATCATATGCCTATAATATATACATATATGTTATATATATAGCATAGATATGATATACATATATATATATATATATATATATATATATATATATATATATATATATATATATATATATATATATATATATATATATCCTATATATATATATACATATATATATATATACATATAATATATATATATATATATATAGATATATATATATAAATGTTTATATATATGTATATTTATATACATATTATATAATATATATATAAATATATGTATATATATATATTATACATTATATATATAGATTTATATACTATATATATATTATACATATATATATATATATATATATATACTATATATAAATATATAATATATATTACATATATCTAATATATATTATATATATATATATGAATATATATATATATATACATATATATATAATATTTATATATATATATATATATATATATACATATATCTCTATATATATATATATAACGTATATATATATATATATATATATATCTGTATATATATATAAATATTGTATATACATGTATATATATATACACACATAGATTTGTATATACTTATATAAATATATAAACATATTTATATATATCTGAATATATATGTATGTATACCAATATTTATATATTTAATATATATAAACACATGAATATATAAAAACGTATTTCATATATATATATTTTTGTATATATATATTTATATACAGATAAATATGTATATGTGTATAAGTATATATTATTATGTATATATATATATATATACAAATACAATAAAAAAAAGACCTTTAGATAAACAGATATATCTCCATATATATACATATATATATGCATACATATTTAAGTATATATATATATACACATATATATAATATATGTTTTTTGAATAATATGAATGTTTATTTATATATATAAATGAATTTATACATTCATATTTATAAATAAATATATATGCATATGTAAAAAGATATATACATTGATATGTGCGTATATATAAATATGTTTATATATATGCATATTTATGTATTTAAATATATATATACACATATATATATATATATAAATATTGATATGTATTTATACATATATTTATGTACAAATAGATATGTATGTAAATGGCATAATTATATATTGCCATATATATCAACATATATATGTATCTATAGTTGTATATATGTATCTATATATATATATAAGTATATACGCATATGTATGTTTATATATATATGTATATACCTATATATGTATATATATAAATATATGTATATATATATATATACACAAGTAGATTTATGTAAACTTATATAAATATATAAATATTTATGTATATATATATATATATATGCGAATATTCATCTATTAAATATAATGATATTTGTATAAGTATATATGTGTATATATATACATGCATATATATATATCTGCATATAAAAATAATAAACATATATATATATAATAATATGCATATATTATTATATATGTTATATGAATGTTTATTTACAAATATAATTAATATACATATTAATATTTATGCATATATACATAAATATATATGTATATGTAAATACATAAATACATTTATATCTACGTAAATATATATGTTTATATATATATACATATATACGTATTAAATATATATATATATATACATACATATATATATAAATATTCATATATATGAATGCATATATATATATACAAATATATATATTTATCATTATATTTTATATATATGTTGCCATATATATGAATATATTTTTTATATATATTTACATTTATTTATATTTATATATATATTTATGTTTATATAGATACATATATATGTATATAAATATATAAATGCATAAACATATATATAAATATTTATATATTTGCATACATATATATTTATACAAATATATACATTTATATATGTGTATATATGCATATATTATATATATATGTATATATATGCATATATATATGTATATATATATATATATATATATATATATATATATATATATATATATATATATATATATATATATATATATATATATATATATATATATATATATATATATATATATATATATATATATATATATATATATATATATATACAGAGTTCATTCCAGCTTTACTGTAATGTGGGTCATTTCACTAGTGGTACCACATCTGACTACAGAGTGGGTCTAGTCAGAGACTGTCAAAATAGATTTGTCTTCATTGTTTTCAGTTTGCTTTTCATCATTAATGCAATCATCCATTATTGTCCTATTTAAAACATTGCAACCTGCTTAAGCAAATGTTCCAGCAATTTTAATTAAAAGAACGAGATTATTGTGAAACATGTTTTAATACTGGAAAAAAATACTGTTACACAGTAATTTACTTAATATACCGTACGTGCAGGAATAAGAACCATGACATAACTGAAACATGTTACTTTATAGCTCTTAAACCAAACAGTCTTGTTTCCGTCTTCTTTCGCCGAACATCCAATTGATCTTTGCATGCAGAACTTACCGAGGAGTCAGAAATGTCAAGCCCCTCATCAGACGCAGTTATCAGGTCCTTGTTCTCCGAGTCTGTTTCTGAAGACGAAATTTATGCACTAAACCCCCTCTCACACTGTACAGTGTGACAGGGGGCTGTCAATGCAAGAGCTGCTAATTTGCATAGATTTAGAAACTGTTCCCTGTGAAATCTGTGGATTAAACCCCACAGTTCCCTGATCTTGTATCTGGGGTAAGCCTGACTTCTTACCAGTGTTTTAAGTTCCTTCCATTCATTTCTAGTAGCCTGTGAATCTACAATAGCCTCCCTGGTAATGTTATTGCTTGTTTTGTGTTCACCTTACTGATTCAGGTGAGTGTCAATGTTGTCATTGTCCCATGAATCCCGTTCCGCGTTTGACAAGAAAGTGTCGGGCCTCGTACCCATTACTCCGAAAGCAAATATTTGGGCAATCCACCTCTTCCAGGAGGCACATGAGACTGGAGTATTTATGCATAGGCAGCTGTATTAATTTCTGTCAGTAAGCCCTTTTCCTTCTCGGATTAAATTTTCTGGTTCATGTTTTGAAGAGTTTGACCCATAATAATATGTTTAGTAGTCTCCACGTGTTGACACTATATTTTCATCCTTCTTCTCACGCTTCCTGTAAGTACCAATGTGCATCAGTAGCGTACTGACCCGAAACTTAAGTGTAAGCTTGGCCATTTTGTTCGTCTTACCATTCGCTCGACACGTATCACAATACATCCCATTCTTTTCAATATCGTAACGTAGCCAGGAGTAGGTTTTCAGCCACGTGACGCAGTAGTTTAGTTTTTGCCGCTTAGGCTTGGCAGTTACCCCAATAGTGGCGGCTTCAGGATCACTGTCACTGGAAGAGCTGTCATTGTCAGCTTTAAAGTTAGCGAAAGAATTAGCATCATTTGCTAGAGCCGGGCGCCTAAAATAAGGTGTTAATGTCCGCTGCTATGTTACTGTTGTAGCATCCATACCAAGTAATTTTCAAAAACTCGCTTTCTTGAAAGGTCGTAACCAATGACTACGCCTGTGACAATATATTTTGCGCGCTTACTCCCACTGCACCCAGGCATCAGACGGTCGCTAAAACATAGCACAGCAAAAAGATATCCGGGAATATGGCTCAATACGTGTGCATGCTGCTGGTGAAGGCAACACGATGCTGCCGGGAACCAGCTTGCCAGACGCCTTGTTACGGAAATCGACGAAGCCGTCTAATTTGATATTCAGCATTTTACGCGTAGGCAGTAGATTCATTGAAAAGACACGATGTGACTCCTTTCTGCGTTAACTGAATATGCATGCAGATTACCACAATGTTTGTCTAATCCCATTTCGAATGCCGATTGCTTACACAACGGCAGCGCGGCCAATTTTTATTTAACGATAACGCAGATCAAAGACATACTTTGAATGTGTATGCTCCTAAACAACATGCTCCTAGGAGCAGGATTACCGATAGACGCCCATGTCCAATTGTCTCGCCCAATACGATAAATTGTGTTCTTTGGTAATGCTGTTGCTGGTAATTGAAATAGTGATTAACTATATTGAACTTTCGTGGCACGACAATGAGAAATTGCATTATTGGCAAGCTTGGCACTTCTCGTGGGTCATGACACATAATGTAGGCACGTCTTCGGTTCGCCAATTAAAAACTAGTGCATTGATGTTATATGTAAAATGATATCCGGTATTCAATATGGTTAGGGTAATGGCTTGTTTATTCATTGATAGTATGTAATGGACGAGTATTTCGGTTTGGGAAAATGAACGATTGGCTGATATATTGCATTAATTGTGCATAATAATGTTGCATAGGTGGACAACTGACGCAATTTTAAATATTGAGAAACAATCCTACCTGTTTTATTACATCATAAATCGATGGTGCAATACTGCCCTGCAGTTATCAAACATAAACAAAATGTTATTGCGTGGTTATGACAGCTTGCATGCAAGCGCATTTTGGTGCAGTCAAATACTAATACACTTCATGTAGAAAAACATCGCCGAGCAATTTTGCCGGACTGCGGACGAATGAAATCAATCCGTTAAATGATGCAGCGATGCCATTGCAATGGCAAAGCAAACCATCGGTATCTTACATCAGGCATTTCATTACAAAAATGTTATCATTTATTGAAGATAGATAAGTGGTTCATATTTGCGTGTGTGAATGTTTGGGATTGAAAAGGAAGCATTTGTACAATGTCGTCTACTTGCAAAAGTGCATGATAATAATTAACTTAGGGGCCAGAACGAGAACAACAGATGATGGAAGCCATTGGTCAAAATGCTAAGATATGGGAAATAGAAAAGCGCTTATTCGTCAGTGCCGGTCAGTGTGGTGTCACATGAGTATATTAAGGTGAAGTTATAATACGTTTAAGTGAGAATTGCCCTTATTCGTTGACACCCTGATATGTTCGTTTTAGCACCTGAGCCATAGACATTTCACCGCTTACTCATCTGTACCCTGTTATTGAGAACCGCTCACATTGCTTGTGGGCAAATTGAGCTCATGCGTATTGATAAGGTCAAATAATCAAATCGTAATTGGTTGAGCATATTTCATGCTGTTTTTTATTTAATCTATTTTTAATTTGTCTGTATCAGCAGTATACATAAATCGTATGACCATGGGACCAGCTTGATGTTGCTTGGATGGAATAGAATGGTCGTCCATGAAGCTTAGTTCATGAACAGCCAGTAACAATCTAATAACTGTATGTAAATGCTCATCACTGGGTTGACCATTGCTGTAGTGTAAGCTTTGTGTACATATGCACAAGGTGAGGGGAGTACCCGATTAGATCATGTGTTTTTTTAAAATCGATAATGGCTAAGTAGCTGCAATGAGAACGCATCATACTAGGAGCTTATGCTTTGCTGTGCTATTGGCAATATATGAGTATTAATAATACATAGTGATATTTATTTAAGGATTTATTCATTATAGAACCAAAATATATGCGTCATTTCAATCGCTGCATTAAGATTTCCAACTCTTTGAACATCCTCACCGCATGCCCGCGAAGCTATCGAACGCAGATACAACCCGTGTCCACTGTATGTTTTCATAATAAACGCCATTAGTGATCTCCCTGTTAACACATTTGCTTCAGATTGATGTTTATGACAATAAACATGATAAATAGGCGCATAAATCATTGATAATTAATCAATGAAGTTGGCGACATGGTCAACAAGCATGATTAGTTAACCTGTCAATGCTATCATTCATTCACCATAAAAGGAAATAGCCGAGAAAAAGGGAACTTAAAATTGCTTGTTCCGTCCTTGGGCGTTAACGCTAGCAGGAATAAGACAATGATATCCTTAAAGTCTGAAAAGTGTATTTAATAATTATTTTGCCATCCACGAGGTACCACAATATTCTGGAAAAAAACGTACAGACAACACATGTTTATATTTTGATAATATATAGTGCAGGCTAATTGGGGTTCTGCCCCTTCCTACCCAAAAGTTGTGGATTGTCGAGGATGATCAGACGAAGTGGCGGTCTCATCTCAAAAGGGAAATATTTCCGACCTGGTGGCTCATTCGTTTTTCTTTTTGACCTTTGACCTACTGGTCAGGATTTATGTTACATAGGCTATGGCACAGAAGGGGCAACGTTTTAGCATCACAATCATTAATGACCGTCGCGATATCACCTCTTTTTGATCAAATTTCTCTTCAAATAATTTATTGCATAGTCTATATTTGGTGAACAAGGAAGTACACTTGATATGAAAATGAGTTTCTTTCCAGTGAGTCAGTTCCGTCATGCAAAATAGCGCGTACATTATCGTCAAAAGCATTCCATCCTCCTCGATAAGATATCATAATGATAATCAAAGCTCTGTCCATTACTACTTGTAATCACATAGCGAATCCGTTGAATCAGTAATGTCAATAGCCATACCACGTTTGCAAAGATGAAGGTAAAACTTATTCTAGTTTACCTAACGTGTTCCATGCCTTTCTGATTTATGAGGTAATACGCCTTTAGAATGCCGCGCCTTGCGGTGGCATTTAGTTACATCACCTCTTAAAAACATAAGCTCACCCACACGAAGAAATGCGACAGCCATTCGACTGTTATTGTGTGTCACAACATGAGGTACAACCTACTTTAACCATCTTTTCTCGTCGTTGGACATTAAAATCGGTATTACGAAAAGGGACGTTGGTTGTACGAAAATATCGTTTGATTACTTACGAGAGCTAATGTTGCTAGTGAATGATTAATTAACATGCTTCAGGAGGAGAATGTTCCTTAGTTATTTGTGATTATAGCGGCCAAAAATAACCAGGGGTACAAAAATATATGAAAAAGGGAAGAACATTTTGCACATAGAACTCAAGACAAAACTAAGTATACAGTTGAACCCACTTTTTCTTCACATCACCACCCGAGTTATTATTCGAATGGACGATGCCAGTACAACGTATCGGGTGACACGCCACATCACCCATTCATCGCTCTGTGTGATTTACAGGTTCGTACAAAGCAGTAATTATACAATTTGATGACTTAAGGGACATGCTGCATAAAGAACACCTTAACATACCATCCAAGGTTAATCAGCAGGTAACAAACAAAGCGGTGATGATGACCTGAAACATGCAGACAAATAACTTCCTCCGTGTATGGGTATGCAAATCTCATTACATCGCATCCACAAGACAAATATATACCAGACTCTAATATTACTGTGTGATATATTATCTTACCCTCGGCGAGTTTGCGTTTACACATTGCATCAGTTTAACCTAGGATGAGAAGCTACAAGTGCTGTAAGACCCAATCCAGTATATTACATTAAAGCGAATAATTGTCTCGGCACCGATATGTGAATGTCGATAAAGGTTCAGTTATACGAACGAACACGCATGTCTTTCCAGTCTTCAGTGACTCTACTAACACATTTATAATCCCAGCATGAACGTCGGTTGTAATATATACTGCCAGTGTTCAAATGGGAGATGACGTGTGCGAATCATCTGCATCTGGCGTGGTTACACCATCATAAACAACCACTGACATAGTTACACCACCATAAACAACCGTTGCGGAATCTGGACGTTAAAATTGTGCAGTCAATTATCCTTTTCACAAATATTTGCTTAAGTGTGCTTGTCAATCATTAAATTCAAATGTATGTTCCGGTGTTACAATCAGTGAGTCTGTGATGCCATGAGGCTTTACTAGTTTAAGCAGTAATTAAAATAGAAGAGAAGACCATTAACTAATTACAGGTGTAGTGATGGATGACTATGGCCATCCCAGAGTCATGCATACGGAACACCTAACGCAATATATTCGCAGTGTAAAACAGCTCATCAATTGGTCACAAGAATGTTACTCAATCCTGTGACATACATTTCTGTAAATATCACCAAGCGTTGTCGTGTCCAATAATGGACGTTCACGCGACAGTAAATTTCTGTTGTCACAGGTTGTGCACACACACACACACACACACACACACACACACACACACACACACACACACACACACACACACACACACACACACACACACACACACACACACACACACACACACACACACACACACACACACAAACACACACACACACTACGTATATATTCGTATATATAACTATATACTTATAGATTAATATGCATTGTATATATGTTTATATATGTATATATATACATGTATATATTTATACACACACACACACACACACACACACACACATATATATATATATATATATATATATATATATATATATATATATATATATATATATATATATATATATATATATATATGTATTTATATATATATAATATATGCATGTATAAATACAAATATTGATTGATTGTTGGCAGCCTATGCCAATTTCACTGCAGCGACAATTATTGTGCGACTGGCGCCGGTTGGCGAGAAATTCATGCATCATTGTGTCTTGAAACAATGCCGTTCAGTGAAAATGACTGCTGCTCAGTAGCAGGAGCATCAATGTGGTGGTTTTGTTCCGCCGGCTGCTTGATGATCATAAACATTTTGAACAATAAAATGCATTAGATACGCGCAGGCTAGCTTAGTTAAATTGACGCATGAAACAGCGGTTACTCACCAAAGAACACGCAGTTAGGCGTTTCACGTAGCGTTTCACAGTGTATCTCTCCTTCTCATCAGCACCATGATATGTTCTATGGAAACCAGCGTGCAATCCGACCGTTTACTACATGATTAGGGGTCGATTTTGACATCGTGAAGCGTGCGTTATAGAGGTGAACCACTGCATTTGCATCAGGTAATGGTATTCATGACATCTTCCCGAATCGGAAGCGGAAGAGTCAACATAGAGTAAGTGCATATTCTTTAGACACAGCCCCCTGGGACCTGATATTCAAATATTGCAGTATAGTCGTTTGATTTTCAGCAGATCAACCAAACTGCTACATGATCAAAGTCATACTCACCAGAAAGTGTCTGCATCAAGTAAGACTTTCACAGGCACAGCGAAGTTTACTTAAGTTATTTATGAATATCACAAGAATGATAATTGACTCAACAGATGATGGCAACACAAGGGATAGCTCCAATCGAATGTTTAAGGGGAGCAGTTATGAATTTGCATTCAGTAATGGAAACAAGTTGGATTACAGATGTTTATTTTCATTGTGTAAAAGCAAGCTAAACAAAATGTTAAAATAGCTGGCATTGTGTCCGCATCCAAGGCAGCGCATAGGTCATTACCAAATTATTGTAGTTATTCTCTTCCTGGTGAATGCTAAGCATACCGCTGACGTAATTCATAAAGGACTTGTGTCACTTCGTATTGAACCAACAAGATGTTGCCTTAGCTTGTAAACATGCATATTAAACGCTATTGATCTGATGCACAATGACCAAATGAGCGATCCTTCTATTGTATACCGGTTGTGATACATTCGTGTTAGAATTGGGTAGGTGAACTACAAATAATTGTAAAATCAACTTCAATTTTATCAACGTCACATTTCATTTATTTTTGACATACTGGTAAGAAAAGTTCATAATAAAATGACTCTACCACGTATAACCATATGACAATATGTAAAAACTGAGGAAAAAGGTCCACCATAGCACCGGGACACATAATAAAAGAAGATTCAGAATGTAAGCCACTATAGAAATCCTGTAAACAGAGAGCCGCAAACCCGATACTGGCACGGCCACTTATAGGGTAAGTGGGTGCTCGGACAACACACAGGAAAGAGCCGCTCAAATACTGACTGTTTGTGGTGAGCCACGACTTAGAGCGTTCATTTTGTACAATACTCACGGACTGCGCTGTTGTAACCACCATCGATAATGACAACATGTGTCGCTTAAAATACCTTATGACATAATACAAAAATATGCATCAATGACCTTAAAAGGTTAACAACAACGAAAGTGTTAGGTTAATCCTGGTATACTTTCTGCTTCTAATATCTACCAATGTGGCAGACCAATGCGTGGATGATATCTTTTTCTCTCTTAATGTCCACCCTGTCATATACATTAGGGTGCCAAAACAACCAGATGGTTAACAGTGGCATTCACCAACAGGAAGAGAAAATGACAATAAATGAAATCCATTTCAAATAAAGTCCACGTTTACACAGTCGATCTTGCTCAACCGATGTCACTCATTTGAACAGTTATGAGATAAGTCGCCATGTCGGTAAATCTTCTTAGCATGGAATATCTCTCTTAGCTTGTATTCAATCATTTGCCCAACTGGGAGCTGTGTGTTCAATTCTTGAAACGGTCGCATTCCCTCACTTCCGATATTTAGAGCGGCGCATTCTTGTCTGAACCACAGGTTACGTAATAGTTGAGCATGCGCAATCCATCAATCTGTGCTTCCGTTCTGACTCCTGGACTGAGACATCTGGCGCAATTCGCGTAACGTACGTTTGCGGATGGTTCGCTTTTGTTTGTCTTTCTGCACTCGTTTGTAGGATGTCTGAGCGATTTGACACCCTCTGTGTAAGGTCAGAAAGACTCCACAGAGACCCGCACCGATTGACCATGGTGTAGTGGTGTAAATCAGACTCGACTCCTCTATAATATCGTTCTTCCACTCAAAGAAAATGAAAAAGAGATGTCTTTTCTGTTCTTCCTTCGGACGTCTATCGCGGAATTTCACTACGCTATACTGCGTGACATAGAAAACAATGGTTATACCATCGTGCCTATGTTCTGACTACTCATACCAATCAATGGACGATAATACATGGCATAACAGTCAGATGCTTTATACGTTGTGGCAATCCGGATAAAATGAGCCAAAGTCCAAAATAATAAATCTTACTTCCACTTTAAAGTCTGTGCGTATACCCCCTGACATATCGGACGATTCAGACATTATCAGCTTGATCCACATTCTGAGTCCAGCCGACAATGCAAATGTAGGCTTGTAACGATGGTACTCCACCAATTCCTCGCCTTGCCGGTGGCTATTTCAGTTACATACAGGTTACAAATTAATATTTATAATCAGAGAGAACGTAAAATGATATTTTGGGTAGAAAATTACAGAAGAGACAGATATAAAAATTTGGTCATGTAATAAGTATGCCAACTATTATTACCTCACGTTGAACTTGTCATAATCTGGGAATACGTAGTAACTGACTGTAAAAAAATGACGTGTAATGTCTTCCAGTTCAAAATGGAGGAATATTGCCTCTCTCTTGACAAAACTTGTTGGTCCCCGAATGACGAGGGCTTCACGGGTGACATTTGGGTAATGGGGATCAGTGTACGAGATATCCGAGTAGGAACAATTGAGGTTAACCAAGTCTAGCTGTCCTAAATGAACTGTTAAGCACATGGAAGAACAAGTTCAAGCAGTTCCTCAACAAGAGATCGGGAAATAGGAGAAGAGAGTGAGATATTTTTGTTAGACGATGTAAAAATGAGTTTCATTACGCAGAGTGAATCTGCATCAGAGGACGGGGAAGGGAATGTCAGGTGAGACAGGTGGCGAGGAATTAGCATGCACGGCAACCGAGGGGAACTGTAGAAGAGAAAGCTCACGAGATGAAGTGGGCGGCTTGATACGAAAACAGAAAATAGCAAAGAAGAGAAAATATACCATGAGTGGCGGAGAAAGAGAATATTTAAAAAGCTTTGACAACTGAGAGGCACAGAGGCTTAGATGATATGCATTGAACAAAAAAGGTGTAGATTCATGAAGGGAAAAAGGATCACATTATTTAGTTAAAGCCGAGACTTACTTTTGGATGTGACGACGTTGTTGAAGTAATGTCCGCAAGCCTTGAAGTGGGCGCCTCCTGGGTACACGGCAATACCTGCACCAGCAACAAACACCCAATTAAATTGTTTCTCCTGGGTTTGAGCAACCATTTACATTCGAGGTAATGCTTCAGCATTGCTGAGTGGCTCATACATAATTGAGTCTTGATAAACCCTCTTAAGGTTCATTTGGTGATATATAAATATATATTTATTATATAAATAAATATATATATATAGCTATATACAAATTTATATATATACATTTGTACATATAATTATATGTATATATGTATATATATATATTCATATATATATATATATATGTATATATATATATATATATATATGCATATATATATATATATATATAAATATATATATATATATATATATATATATATATATATATATATATATATATATATATATATATATATATATATATATATATATATTTATATATGCAATGGCTGTTACAACAGCGATTAATAATAAAGAGTAACTAATGCTGAAACTTTTCGCTTTAGTACTGCTGGCTTCATATCGGTATACATATACAACAACATACTAGCCAGATCAGGTTAACGAACTCCATTTGATCGATGCATGCAAACGCGATACCAAAACTTGTGCCTGCACTACCCACCTACAGAGTATAGAAGAAAGAAAGTGAGCGGCAGACAGACTCACAGTTCGAGAAAACGAGTTGGATAGGTACATACAATTTAGATATATAGAATCGTGCGAATGACAGACAACACCAATGTAGAATGATCACGGGGACAAATGAGGGCTGGATATAGGGTTGAAACAAGATGAAAAGGACAGTGTGAATCATAGGCATGATTACAGGATGGAATGCCTGATGCGGAAGAAAACCATCCGCAGTAATAATGACAATAATGAAAGACAAAATCCAAGTGACACAAACAGTCGGACCGGAAGAATACATACAATCTCGCATCTACTTTGCAATAAGCGGCTTACACTCATATGTGGTGTTGTAAATGGGTTTTATATTTGCCTCGGGTTGCAAAATCAATACCAATAATGGTAAACGTGATGAAGTTGTCACCTTAAGGCGTTAGAAATGACAAACTATTGATATCTTGTCAACTACTGTCAACATCATAACAGATACAATTACATCACGGCTGACAACAACTGATGAGGCTTAACTTGACAGGACAATGTTGTTAACGCGGTATCGGCAATGATCGACTGGTTAGTCGTAAATATCATTATACACGAGGGTATTTTGCTCTAGGGTTTTCGTTCACAATGGCAATCACGCATGTAACGATAAAATAAACAACACGTGATCAATCCTAATCCGGTGGAGGCATCTCGCGTTGCCAATCGCAACTAAAGACGACATGTTTTATAGGAAGTATTGTAATCAGACCCTTACCTAGCCCCGTCATCGGCGGTACAAAACGGTGTCTATTTAACATTAGCCGTTAACGATGATCGTTATATCAGATTAATGAGCCAATGAAGATTTATTGGCATCCAGGAAATCATTTGGTATGTAATATTGGTGATACAGGAGTAGGATTTGCTGTGGTGCTGTGGTGCTTTTGTACATTATATACACACACATTGTTACATGGAAAGTTCCAAAGGCTAACAGTGCTTTTGTACCAAGCTGAATTTGCTGAT
The DNA here is from genome assembly GCA_034190875.2 of Urechis unicinctus. Classification (NCBI taxonomy): domain Eukaryota; kingdom Metazoa; phylum Annelida; class Polychaeta; order Xenopneusta; family Urechidae; genus Urechis; species Urechis unicinctus. The sequence continues at coordinate 38,659,961 of CM067347.1, read as the reverse complement.
TCAGGAGAGTATGTGCACAGATGAACATACGAACACGTCGTGTTTGGTGAGGTATCGATTTCTGTGCACCCCATATTTTAGCGACATATCAATATGAGCAGAAGCGCGCTGTATTCCAGTTTCAGAAATTACGCATACTATATTATTCATCACGAATAATCATATTGATATTAGTTTCACATGTGACATGACATCTCTATTAACAGAGCATGTTACAGGGCTACTGTGATGGATGATATGATAATGACGATGGGACATGGCCCGTTATAAAACATCACCATATCGACTCAAACCATAGCGCTCAGCAGGTTTCGAACACTCGACCTATTGGGTGGCACTTGAAAAGGAGTTACCTACCTGGGGCATTGTAAGACTCCACCTTATTATAACGAATGGACCTGACAGGATTCCTCATCGAGTTTATTAAATCCTGCACCATGGAATATGTTACCACAGCAGCTATGATCACCATTACCACGTAAATCCCATTCAGGAAGGCCCGTAGACAACGCTTTCTAAACGGGTCCTCTTCTAGATACAGCTCCTTCGCACGGATCGCTTCTGCGTCGGATTCGTCGGGAGCCAACTGGCGTTTCTGATGGAATGGTAAACACGATATAAACCAGGATGTTGCCGTTACTTTAGTGTCTTCATTTGCGTTAGTATCGTCCTGCGATGCTTTGACACAACAGAGATATTTTGAGCGAGATCTCGTGGATTCTATGCTAGACATATGGATGTAGTCTAGGCGGTCTTTATCACGTCGGCTCTTACGGAATTTATGCGGTAAGACGATATTTCCCGTCTTTGTGCGAGAACGCGAGATTTTGGGCCGTATATTTGGAGGCATTTTAGGCGCCGAGGAGGTTGATGGTGTGGGAGATGGCTCGGCCGGGGACTGAACTGATCCGTTCCCGTGTTGTATTGGCATGTCCTCATCCGAAGCAGGATGGTTAGCGAAATTGACAGACTTCTGCCGCTGCAGTAGAGGCCTGTTGATATTTCGTCGACTGTTTGTCGATGCGGCTTTTACAGGTGGTGGCCTTCTGGTGCAAGATAGCCGTACCAGATCCTCGTCTGTTATGTCATGGCGCATCGGCTCTGAGAACACATTATCGAGATCGTCGTCCACCTCTTCGATCCCTCCTTCAATCTCACGGAATGTGTGGACCTGTTCGTCCGGTGAGTATGTTGTTCCATGCGGCAGTTGTTCATCTGAGGTAATGCGATTGAATAGACTCGTCGCATTCTCCGAGGCTATCATCGCGATCCCGTTTGTCTTCAGATTCTTCCATGCTTTTCACTTACTCCTCGTCCTTTACAGCGGGCGAGTTATTCCAACACGAGTCTACTTCACAGCAACACATGTTCTATTAGTTTATCGTCATCACAAACAAACATGTCTTGTTGCACCAGGAATGACTCGCTCTACGTTCAGATGGTCATAACCCCACGCTTTAACGCTGTCAGCTCGCCGAGAGGGCCTGGATAAATCCAAACACTCTGATCTCCGCCCAGCTGGTTGCAAGCCTCGAGTCTGCGCACACATCATTCAGCCTGATGCTGCTACCCTTATAGCTTGCCCTGATCTCAGCTCGTCGACGGAATTCGATATGTCTGAGGAGACTTCAAATGCAGCCACATCCAGTTGTCATGCGGGGCATAGGGGTGCCAGCATACGGGAAATGGAATATGGTCATTGCTTGGAATTGACAAAAACCATCACAGGAAACGCCGTTAATGTGCACAACGTGGCCTTCTACTGTAGGCAATACCATTGATGGATTTTATTATGAAAAACAAGATCTTGATCAATGCAAACCACGAAACAAGAAGCAGATTCTTTCACTGATGTCCTGCTCAGCTTAACACAAAACGTCCATAAACTGAACCACAAAATACCACCAGCTTCATAAAAAATCACATGGTTAATACAACACCAACTGCATGCGGTCAATTACAGCGGCAAATATCCGATTGTAATAAGTAAACCCCGCATGTTAATCAATCTATAGTTATTAAATCGTTCATGCGCGTATACTGGGTGCAGATTGTTGCCGGAAGACGTGATGGTATGGGTATAAGACTCAAGAAGCAATACTGGTCTGATAAAAATGTATGTGCGCATCATGCATGCTTTCGTCTTTTATCGGCATAGGAAGCATTTGTCTTGTCTTGTGGACAAGGCTCCTGTTGTTCGAATATAAACCAGGCAAAAACTGCTAACATTGTAATCCCTTTATCTCAGAGACTGTAAAACTGCTTAATCTTAATAACTAGATTGTTTTCAGTATATCTTATATCATGCCTTGCCCAGATTCACCAAAACGAATGCCAAGCTCAATGCAAACCTGTATTAAACCAGCCGCTAATTAATCACTAGAAAGGCACATAGCAACGCTAGGTCGTAAGATTAACATATGGAAATACAGAAACTATAAAATCAATGAAGGTAAGCGAGTGGAATAGAAACGGCCAACAATGGCATTAGTCCGAGTTGATTGCATTCATGTCAATGACACCACAAGAAAACCGCTGAATCGTTTCTAAATATTTCATGTGGATATAGTTAGTGCGGTATTGTGTTCTGATGTAAGTTTCGACTAAGCCAATTAATCAGGTGGTCGCTATTCATGTATTCAATCGACCTTGCAAACAGCAATATGGTCTTATTGTATTGATTTTTAAGCGCGCGTCTTTGACTATTGAGGGTAGTTAACGCTTGAATAGTTGTGGCCTACGTTGATAAATAGCTGGCATGGGAAGCATATGTCCTGACATGGAGACTGCTGTCCTGATTTGCTACGTGCTGAGACCACAAACCCGCTGCCTGATGGTCGCGAGTTTGAGTGCCGTTAACATTGGGACCATTAATTACAACTCTCCGCTGTCTTCAGCATTCAAAGTCCCTAGACTCGTTATTGCAGATCATCAGAATCTTCATTACTAAATGGGTTTCCCTGCATCACATTCGCCGTCTATATCAAAACGAATATAAAGCCGACTCATAAGTATCTCAGCAAAGTACGTCAATTTTCAATAGATGTATTAGCTCCCAAAATATCAAAACAAAACCAGCGTTCAGTCATTGAATAACCACTATAGGGGGCATAGAAACCTACGTTTTAAGATCATAAAAATATAGAAATAGTTCAACCACAAATGAAAGCAGTCTAGCCGAATAGCAACCTGTTCAGGGTTCAACGACAAGATACATTAAAGCAATCAGTGGAACAAATGGTATTCCTCGCGGCGATCCATTCTACCACACAGCAGCACGGCCAGTGCCCTATCCCGCCAGATGGTGTCATTGTACAAGGAGTGTCATCGACCAGTTGAACAAGTGTCCCCGTTTTATAACTCGACCTGCTGTTTCATTAACAATGATATCTGGTTACTGACATCGAGTTTCGTTTGTGACTGTGAATCCACGTATCTGCATTCGGAACTCAGCAAAGCAAGATCAGTACTTGTCACAGTCATTGCTATTCAGGATTCAATTCTATGTAGTATACTGTAATTATAGCGAGTAATTGCCTTTGAGAAATAAACTTAGCCAGGGTGCTGGTAGTCCCTCGACGAATGGTCGCGATCTAAGATGAGGTTTTGTGGCACAGGTCTGACTTGTGGAGCTTGCCGGCTGTATCACATGGGCACTGAATGTTATTTGGTAAGCATTGCATATTCATTTGAAAATTTCCAGGGTGCCTATATACAATAACTGGTAGGTGCTGATTCCGTGATGAGGGTCACCTATTAAGTTTCCATAATTGCCTACAAGCGTTGCCTAGCTGTTCAATAAATCAAAATATCGATAAATGGGATATAGCTCTATATAACTACCATATTTGTATGAGCATTGATTCATGCCACTGGCTTTCTATAGCAATGAAGCTCTTGCTTTTGAAATTGCCTTTAAAGGGTTTATGTATGTTACAGGAAGTCATTCAGAAGGGTTCATGAACCATGTTTATGGGATTAATACGTTGTGTTGTTTGATACTCAATCAAAGGGAATAATGACACCGTTTGTTGGCAAAGACCATCCGAGTGAGAGCTTCCTAGACCCACATCGTGCAGCTCGTTGACTAGGACCGATGACTGTTCAAATGATCCGTAGGCAGTTAGTAATGATTGTTCTAGCTCAAAGTGTTGAGAACCAATTGGTTATAAGCTTTGCTGTTGGGGTCTAAATATAGACTGTATTGCTTTCTTTTGTAAATAATAAGCGAAATAGCCCTGTGTTGAAGTTTAGCATTGTAAAATGGTTACACCAGTTTTGCTGTGAATACACCATATGCAAACATTCGGCAGGCACATTTATTGGTGACTAATTCCTTGCAAAATGAAAATGTCCGGTTAAAATAAATCAATGGCGGAAACTCAGTATAAGCGATTAGTACATGCCTGCTGGCGCCTTTCCTGAGGTTTCAATCGCCCAATCCATGTCAATATATCCCAAAAGGGTTATACGTATTATAGTGTGACATGCACAGCGCAGCAAGAGAACGCTCAACAAGAACGCTTTATAGTGGTAATTTCAGGAAATATACCGCACGACATGTAATACAACATACATTGTGATAAAGTCGTGCGATCGCAGGTAATTTGCTGCGGCATACCTTGATGAACTTTATTTAGGTTACTGTTGAATTACCCGTCATGTGATACGTATGCAATTGTCTCTGTGCATGGACTGAATAATCAAACACAATAATGTTCTAGTGAATGTATCTTTCATCACGGAAATGAATACACATATCATAGAACAGCTACTAAGTATTGGATAATGTGCGGTGAATGCGTCTAACTGAAGTAAACAATGTAGACATAAGTACAACTTTATATATTTTGAAAAAATGAGCCATTGATATGTATCATGGGGAAGACCATGTTAACAAGGTCAAGGACACAGGGCTGCTGTACTGTGGTGGGCTTGAATCACGACACACTTTGGGAACAAATGAGGCACAAACGTCTTTTCAAGCAGTTGCCAATTTCAAATTAAAAACGCAATTCACTTAAGCCGATGAATGGTTATAAGTTGTACCAATTCACCCTTATAAGAAGCCTCTCAGTTGTTTACATATTCCAGCTTATTACTGATACGATATAGGTACACCTATCAATAACGCATAGATCAACTACTTCAATCGTACCGCATTAATTTGCATTGTCTTTCTTCGTTAGAATTGTCAGAGTAAAGCATTAGCTGATAAATGACGCAAGCACATCAACATTTGGTATATGAACTCACATAGTTCTATGCCGTCTCATAGACACGATCTTCTGTCACGAAAACTATCATTACACGTATCTATCATTGTCATGCGTATCTGTTAATACCACATGGCTTTCAGTTCACCAATATCATTCTATTCGTAGTGGTTCTATGAGTCCTAATTAGTTCGAATTTACCTATGCATACACAATACCACAGCAAAAATGACTGATATAATCCAATATGCATGTATATATGATATACGATTTCAAAGTATCAATATATCGTTGTCAGTGAGGTGACTCGGCGTAACACTCGTTGTTTGTTTGATTCGTTCTGGTGCTTTTCTGACAAGTACATCGTCAGCCTATCACCGTCAGAGGCAAGGGAATATCCAATCGCGACAATTATGTTTACTTGGGATCCATGTTCACACAGGACGGGATTACTCAGTCTGCTGTTACAGCCCACTGTAAATTAAAATATTGTCAGGAACTTCAAATCATTCGTGCGAGTTCCCTCTCTGGGTTTAAAAGAATGTGCTCGATGCTGCCAAACTGTCATCAGTATTTGACGGATGTGTAGCTTGGATGTGCAAGCAACTCGGTGACCCAACAGTCAGTGGCTATATTCGCAGCATACGGTATAAATTTTTCTCAAAAATGATTAGCGAGAGGGATGAGATACCTGATGATCTATGTAGCTAGGTTTCGAAACTTTGGAAACTCTGTGTTCCAAATACACCCAACAGCTACTAGCTGATGGAGACCCACTATCATTGGATTTAGAAAATTCACGCAAAATAAAAGTTGCCACCTACCACAAGAATGTCAACCAAGTCTTATAGGTACATAAACTGTACACCAGCCGGCTCCCTGAGATACTCGATTACCAACGAGTAGCATTTTTAAGGCTGCATGCTTAAGGATGATGTCATTGTATTTAAGAGCGCATGAACGGTTGTCTAAAGGTTGAGAGCGCGAGGATATTTATCGCTAAATGCCAATGCTCATCACTGATTAGTAATCATTTGCGGCATCCGTTTTAGTCTTAATTGGACTACCTGATTATAACAATGTACCATCGATGAATTCATTGTATTATATATCGTTGATCTTTGTACATTCAGGTTACTGTTAGCCCGTGTGCGGTCACTGAACTCTTACTAACTAACTAACTAACTAACTAACTAACTACTAACTAACTAACTAACTAACTAACTAACTAACTAACTAACTAACTAACTAACTAACTAACTAACTAACTAACTAACTAACTATAACTAGTTATTCGTCTAGTGCATTGATGCTTTTCCGTTTGTATAGTGGTACACTTATTGACCATACGACAATAGTATGCGTATATTGTGGGATATTGAGTTCCGATCTGGACATAAATGAGATACGATCGCAACACAGACGCCAGGGTATCCTAATCAATTGTGGCATCAGTTTGTACCCCGACAAATAATGATACGCATACGTACATCTGGAATTGCAAATGAAGCCGAAACAATCACAGTGCCGCGGTTTTACAAAGAATAGAAAACCCGGTACATTGAGTCGTAGATATGTTCCACTTTGTATAATACCTCAGTCGGGTCAGGAATATGTACGGGGTGCAGTTACGGAGATGAATGGTAGGTCGTATAAACTAGAAATATATAGATAACAAAATTAGCACAACGCTGAGTGTAACCGTGATAAACGCCTTGAACATGGACTTTAGTGTGAAATTAAATAGAGCAGCCATGCCATTAAGTAATACGAATATACGAACATATATATATATATATATATATATATATATATATATATATATATATATATATATATATATATATATATATATATATATATATATATATATATATATATATATATATATATATATATATATATATATATATATATATAGAGAGAGAGAGAGAGAGAGAGAGAGAGAGAGAGAGAGAGAGAGAGAGAGAGAGAGATTGTGTTTATCTTGGGTCACCTGTTCATTGAATAATAATAAACCACCAAACTTCAGATGTTTCGCATGTATTAGACAGACAGTAACTTCGATTGTGTATGTTGAACGAATGTTAATTATAACCTATTGTACAAAATAACGGCAAATTCTTAGCACCGTATAGACCACAGTTTGGTGACTGTAAGCGCCGGGGATTTTGCGTCACGTTCAACAACGAGTGATGGATAGGGCTGTTTTGCAGCTCTTCTTAAGTGTTAGTGGCCACATTGTACAAACCCGTTGCCCATAACGAACTGCAAAACCCACGCCGCCAGGACGAATGTCCAGCACGATATTATTGATCGGGTGCATCCCCTTTCAGAGAAGAGACCGTCATTTAACGTGATTATCCTAGTCACGGGGAACCAGTCAAATGATCACATCTTTGGATCGAACCCACGACCTGTGGGTTGAAAGGAAAACGTTGCATAAAACTGCTATAAGCGACAGACGTAATGTTAGCAGTCATCCTTAAATGTAGACAGACCCCTCGCGTAGCTTGTGGCAGCGATGCAATAAGATACTTTTGTAACGAAACCAATTATAATAGCAAAGGCATTCACCCTCAAAGCCCCAAGGGTTCACGGGTAACTTTCCTCCTTGGATGTGGTGTTGCTATGTTCATGAAATACATACCTGACCTGTTGTTTATATAAAACTAGGACGATGTCAAAAGAATGTCGATACTACACATTTACTCGTAAACAATGCATTAACCGTTGCTGGCAATTATTGTGCTAGAACTTAGTCAATGCGTTGTATAGTGTAATCCACTATCAGATGAAATCCGTTCTCAACATTGGGATGGACGTATTACTTCGTCGAGGCAGGAACGCAAGTTTCCTGTCGTTATAGTCACAATGCATACCTCTGTACTTTTAGTTAAACTTTAGTATCCATGCCCTTTGGTAATGTGTACCCTGAACACGTGAGAAGCGCCCTCAAGTTGTGCACTCGTGTTGGTTAGAAAGGAAATATATCAGCAGCAATTACTAACGAAATAGGTCATATCGAAGACATGTCCTGCAGACGCATATTAGCCTTCAGAAAGACATTAATTAATTCCCGCACAATAAACAAATCGAAGCAATATCACTCGGAGAATGAGAGCTCTCTACAAACGCAACGGACCGACCACCCATGTTGCCTGGAAGCGGCAAGATGTTGTCATTGCTTATTGATGGCTTCTCGATCAGCCACATCTAACTCACAAGATGAAATGGCAACTTAAGGCGTTGTGGAAGGTTGTTCCATCCATTCTACAAGGGTATATGTCGCTTTCATATTAACATCGTGTTCTGTTTGCAGCTTCTCCTCATTGATAATTCAGTATATCAAGGTCAACACCGCTGGGGCTATCTTGAATTGCAACAAAAAGTGTCCAATCATTTCGCCCGCATATATATCACAACTAATATGTGTACGGGTGCAGCAATTATTGTGAGGTGTTTTACTGCAAATGCCTGGTCAATCGTCATATTTCAGTGAATGAATTTAGCTGTCAGTGTTTTATTCCATACGACTGAGTTACCGAAGCACATTAATGTATCTACGCTGATGTGCAAATGATATGAATGCTTACATTGATTCCCGGCGCTAGTCAATAACATCACTCAGACATAAGGTGTCCCTCATGAATTACAGTCCGTCAATAATGTCGATGGTGTATGTTGAGAAACTGATGATTTATTATACTGAAGAACTGTTACTAAATCAAGGCAAATTCTAATGACCTCGGTTTGGTTACTGTAGGTGACAGGGATACCACCAGTAGTCGACTTCAACTGTAATAAGGCTCATTGCGAGATTTTGGTTGCCGTTTCAAGTGGTTTTCGTTCCAGTTGCTGCCATTCAGAATAATTTTGAATACTCCCAAAGCGCAATTTTTCAGGTTTTCAATAAAATGACAATTGTCCGTGTTGGTTACTATTAATCATTAAACGAGATTAGCTGAACAATGTTACGCTATAGCCCCGGGCTTCTATATCCTGTCATATTATTGATTATGATAGTTCGTTTAGTAACGGCAGTCAACATTTGGTCATAAACGGCTGCTTGGTGGCTTTGCTAACATGACACCCCGTTCTTAATAAAAGCAATATTGCAGAAGAGGTTATGCTGGGAGTGTGCTAGGGAATAACCTTTCCCATGATGTACTACATCAACTGAAATAATATGCACATGTCGAAAATATCCCTCATAACAATGGCAGATATAATGTCTTTAACTAGCATAAAAAGACAACTCAATCGGACAGATTTCTAATCCATTAGTTCATTTAAATTTAAAATTGTAAAGCGGGTGATGCAGGGATTTCATCCAATACCAAATTTCATCCTTGGAGGATGGGCGTGTTATCTTTGACAAATGGGTGTGTGAAATTATTGACTGGCTATATTTTGGTGGTTGAATGTCTAGCATTCTTGGTCGGTCGTCACTAACCTCGATGTCTATGTTGTATAACATCATTTTGCTAATACTGACCTCGGCTGAGACCGCTTTGTGATTACTTCTGATTACTGGACGAAAGCGATACGAAACAGCAGTAACATTGATTGTGACCATGTTGTACTAAAAGCGTCAATGCACAGTTATTAGCGTTGAGTTTTGCGTTCCGCAACACTGATCTCTGTCAATTGCTGATTCTCGAGGCAACATCTATTAGAATACGTCCCATATTGAGCTTTCTTTCGGACATATTTTCAAAAGCTGTGAATTTTGAGAATTGCAATCCATCTGCGAAATGAAGGTGTACATTCTGGGAACACACCTCAGAACACACCATGTCATGGGAAGGATATTGTAAAGCTATAAAGTTAGTGCTGGGCAATTGACTCCGTCATATGAGGAACTGCAGGATCCATGGGGTCGTATTTTTGATGTGCACACCCATTATCACAATAGTGCTCAACCAAAGGGGTCACGTCAAGGCGAGCTATAAAAATGGCATATCCTGCTAGTTCAGAGTAGGAGAAAGTATATTCAAACCCGGCAATCCATTTTGTCGGACCTTTTTTGTGAATTGAAAACCCCTACATAGGTATGCTATCGAAGCATCACCTTTCACAATTAGCACTAATTTGCTTAACCCTGTATCACATCTTTTTACGTTTTGTTCCTTAATTGTACCCTTCATTTACATTTAGGTATAATGACTCTCTACATATATGTGTATGAGTTGAATGAGGGACGCTATTCAAATCCATATATTTATCATGACCATATAAAGCGCCGACAATCTATCCCTATCTAACTTATCTGCTGAACCTGGACACTTTCAAACTAATGCAATAATTAATTCAAGAATAACCAATGCATTTCGAAAAGCCTTGATAAATGGTCCATCAGACAATTACTTTGTGGTGCATTAGTGTGCATCACAGTGATAGAGAGATCCATTGTTATAGAACAAGTCATTATGCATATGCAACCTGGGACCATTTGCTGTACGTGCCAATCTTCCCAATGAATCAAGTTCTCAATTGTATTCAAGGCAGACATTACACAGGATGTCATTGAAGGTTTGAAAATGACACAGCGGTGACTAAGGAAATATACATTAGTGTGCTGATGCGTAATGATGTTTATATATATATGTATATATATATGTATATATATATGTATATATATATATATATATATATATATATATATATGTACATATGTACATATATATATATATATTCATATATATATTCATATATATATATTATATATATATACATATATATGTATATAAATATATACATATATATATATATATACATATTTATACATTCATATATACATAATATATTTATAAACATATATATATATATATAAACATGTTATGTGTATATAAATATGTATACATATATATAAATATAAACATATATAAATATGTTGATATATATATATATTTATAAATCTATAACTATTTATATATATTATTAATATATATATGTATATATAAAATAGATATATAAATATATATATATATATGCATAAATATATATATATATATATAATCTCTATATATATATTCTATATCTATATATATATATCTATATATATATATATATATATATATATATATATATATATATCTCTATATATATATATATATATATATCTCTATATATATATGTATGCATATATATATGCTGTCGATGCCCTTTACATATTGACTAACGTTACTCGTATTACCAATAGATTTGTATTGCTCCGCAGGCAATTATGTTTGGTTCAACAGGGAATTTGACGTATTGGCTTTCGTGCAATTCATAAGGTGAATATGTCGGCGTATCTGACACTACAGTGATCCTTATCATTATTGAGGCAGGGTCACGACACAGGCGTTAAGGTTCCTCAATCGATTAAGAGGCTTAGGGTCTAACTTGTTAAGCTGACTGAAGCATTCTCGCTCCACCTTGCTCGAAGGGGATATAGTTGTTAGAAGTGGATTATATGACACCAAATGACGAAAAGTAGGTCACATGCGAACACAGTAACAAAATAGTGGTGTGTATAGTCAATATCAATAAATATTCCTAACTAAAGCTAACTCTACCAGAATATCTCATAACCATTTGTGATTAAAACGCAAAAAAATAACCAGGGGTAAGCATATATATATAATAAAAAGAGGGAGAGCTGTTTCCTTGCATTGTACGTGGTTGCTACTTTACAATTCAACTTATAAATATTTCCTTCACATAACAATCGGATATATCATTAGAGTTCTAATGTAGGATGTTGATACAACGTGGCTGATGAGCACAAGGGTTTTTTCCAACTCGGCACACTGCTCACCACAGACAGCAATCGAGCGCAGTTTGAATGGAATATTGTTGGGTCGGCAGGTAGAAGACACAGGTATATTTCAGACAATGAAGCGGTAATGATGACCTAAAGCATATAGACACACACGAGTCGAGCCGATTATCATGATAGACATGACGCGATAACCACTTCCGGGTATGTAAATCTCGGCACATCGCATCCGCGGGACCATTATAAACCAGACTCGATTGGGAAGCCTTTTTTGTTTGTCATGCATATGTATATGTGATACATCATCTTGCTTTAGGATAACGACCAGATATCATTCCCTCGGCGAGTTTACCCTTTACAAGTTGAGCTTGGGATGCTTCAGGCGCAGATAAGCCTAACCCTGCATATTTCTTTTCAGTGCACAATTTTCTCGGTTCTGTGACGTTTATGTCGATAAGTGTATTTCGGTGTATATCTCCAGCCTTCACTTACTCAGACACAACCCCAATATGAACACAGATAAGTCGTTAAAAGTCTATAATGCCATAAAGCTGGCCCATTTAATCAGTAACTAACGTAGAAGCGCCATGGTGACCAACTGGATGACACATCTTAATTTCAGGCTTAGTGGTAGATGTCTACACGCGTCCCGGAGTTATACATACGGGACATCTACTGCAATGAATGAACCAGGATGAATCACCACTCTTCAATCGGTCACGAGGATATTTCTCAATTTGCCTTTGACATACGGTGACGTATATATACAGGGGTGGAAATTAACTTTTTCGGCTACCGGCTAACCGGGCCGGTACATGAAAAAAGTAACCGGCACGGCTATAAACCTAACGGTCTACCGGTCCAAAAAATGTGTAAGGACTTTCTGCTCCCTGAGTGTCAAATTTATTCAAATAAAAACGCATATACAGAACATGAACGCCTATGCAGAAAAAAACCAAAAAAACCTGAAATCTCAAAAAAAAGATGACAGGTGGTCACATTATTCCTCAAAAAAAACTGCTCATACAAAAACCTAAATAAACAAATCACAGATTAGAGGTCCTTTAGCTCCTCCCTTGGCGAGTTCTTGGAGCCTTTCAAGAGCAACACACACAATGGAAGTGTCATCGTCCTCATCATCATTCTCCTCATCAGTTTCTCCTTTCCCCTCAGTGAACATGACTCGCTTCTTTCTGGGGCCACCTTAACTCAATGGCCCATGATCTGACGTAGCTGAATCAACGCTCCACATTCTGCAGTAGAGGCAGGGAGAGTTAGGAGAAGATCCACCAAGAGGAACAGGTTTACACATTCTTCACCATACTCTCTGCTCATGTGGAGCCAGCTGTTCATGGCCCTGTGGACGTTTATGTTCTTTGATGCTTTCGAGCTTGAAATTTCCAGTGCCCTTGTTAAAAAGACCTTTTTAAAGTTGCTATTTGGTTGTGAGTGCTCTGCATTGTTTACAACGCATTAATTTTTTTTCATGGTCGAATACCAGTCACTCCCTTATTTTCCCCAAATCGTCTCGCATCCACTTTTCGTTGAACTTCCTTGTCCTGTGATCTTTTTCGCAGGTTTTTGCTGTTTCCTTCTGTTCCTCACAGACATGCACAAGATTGACAGTTGACGCCCCAACATAACTGACATGTTAAGTTGAGTAGAGTATGAGGTAGCCGAGAACGGACCTGTATATATATATATATATATATATAGATATATATATATATATATATATATATATATATATAGAGATATATATATATATATATAGAGATCTATATATATAGAGAGAGATATATATAGAGATATAGATATGAGATCTCTATATATAGATCTATATATCTATCTCTCTATCTCTCTCTCTCTATATCTCTCTCTCTAGAGAGATCTCTCTCTAGATAGAGATCTCTCTATATCTAGAGGGGTATATCTTATATATCTCTCTATCTCTCTCTCTCTATCTCTCTCTAAATACATCTCTCTCTCTAAAACTCTCTCCCTCTCTATCCCCCTATATATATATCATAGATATATATCTATCTCTCTATCTCTCTCTCTTTTTATCTCTATATAAATATATGTATATACAAACATAAATAAATAAATAAATAAACATACATATATATATAGATATATATATACGTATATATATCGATATATTTATTTATATATATATATATATATATATACATATATACATACACGTACATATATATGTATTCTCATTTATAAACACATATATATATATATGTAGGTATATATATATATATATATATATTATATATATATATATATATATATAGATATATGTGTGTATGTATACATTCATCCATATATATGTGTATGTGTATATGTGTATATATCCATATATATATATATATATATATATATATATATATATATATATATATATATATATATATATATATATATATATATATATATATATATATATAGATATATATATATATATATATATATATATATATATATATATATATATATATATATATATATATATAGGTATATATATATATAAATTATAATACATGCCTATGTGTGTGTGTGTTTTCCGGGCGTCTGCGTGTGCCATATAATACTTGGATGCTTCATATAATAACATCGCTTCTTGTATAATGTGTTAAATGCACTTCAGCTCGATATACTTCTCAGGTCCATGGCAGCAATAACATAATCAAACATTCTCTGTTACCACATGCAGTATGCTGACGAAGCGACAGATCAGATATTATTATTATTATTATTATTACTGGTAACGAAGATCAATGACTGAATTGGAATGCTCCAAGACTTTAAACTTCAAAGTGACGGATTACCGATATATGCCAAAGACCTGGTTTCTCACCAAATACATCCGATGGAATACTTCGTTGATACAGTTGGTGGTGAGCCTTAAATTTGTGGGACCGAAGGGGCAGTTGTCAACCTACAATATGTATTATCATCAAAATATAGACATAAAAAGATATAGATTCTTGCATGACCTGTTCGCTATTTCAAGGAAGGTTGTGGCACCTAGCGGGTGGCACGTTAATACCTACATACACTTTCTTGCAATTGTTGACGACTATCACAAATAGCCACCTACTTCATTAAAAGGACGACGGCTATTTTCTATTTCTCGGCTATGTCTTGAATGACACCGCATTGACAGGTTAACCATTCATGGTTGTTGACCATGGTGCCAACTACATCCGGTATGATTACAACATACGCTATAATCTATATCTCTATTCATCCTATTTATTTACATAACCATCAATCTGTAGTAATTGCGTCAACAAGGCAGTTTTCTAAGGGCTTTCATTCTGAAAACATACTGTGTGCGCACGGGTTGTATCTGTGATCAAATAGCGGTGTTCGATAGCTTATCGGCAATATGTGGAAGATGTACAAAAAGCTGGAAATCTAAACGGAGCATTTGAAATGACGTATATATTTTGGGTCCTTTATGAATGAATACTTACATAAATATCAATATATATCATGAATAATTATCATACTCACAGAATGCTGGACGTTAAAAGTTCGTTGCACAAGAATGTGTATACTTAGTTCTGGCGAGAATTAACGATGCTTTCCTTGTGGGTCATGACAATTTATATCGGTATTTCTTGGGTTCACTGATTAAACACGCATGTAATTCCATAACCTATAATCCCCACATGGTGATACCAAAGATCTTGCAATAATAAGATACCCGACTCGGACGTTTCCATTGTGAAGCTCGCGACCAGCGCGCCACCTGGTTTCGTGGAAGCTAAAATGTAAACAAAAGCGCGTGGCTCAATGGTAAAAGATCGATCGGCGATGGTATGTACTCTAAAATACCGCTGTATTTCTAACATTTAATGACATTTTGATAGAACCAATACATAAAAACAAAGCCCATTACTATTGACATCTTTTTATCAATTTGTGTGACGATTTATTAACTACGATATTTTTTTATGAACGTTTGAACGAAGTCGCATATATCAGTATCTACCCCAGGCATAGTCCCGATCGGACGGTAAAATACATACTTACTCAGACGTCCTGCTGGGATAAATTTACCCCTCTTTAAGACACAGTCGGACGTCTAGTCTTCCCTTATTTGATGTTAAAAGATAAATCTGAATGATATTGGTTTTGTCATTAGTGTGGACATATTTGCGGCGGAATATAAGAAGTTGATTTTCCGATTGAATGGTATCTGATATGTCACCCGAACCTCCACCGAATCAACAAGCTGCATTGTCGGTTGATGGGGTGCCCTGTGTAGACGTATGATTTTATTATGTAGTACTGTAACATGCATTCTTGCTTATTTTGAATAACAATATAATAATGAATTATTTCAGGACATAGCATATACTAAAAACATTGATGCAGCATGAATTTAATCATCATTAATTCTCTCGCTCTCGCTCTCTCTCTTTCTCTCTCTCTGTATTTCGGTTTCTCTCCCTCTCTGTCTCTCTCTCTGTTTCACTGCCTCTCTCTCTGTCTCTCTCTCTGTCTCACTGTCTGTGTGTGTGTGTGTGTGTGTGTGTGTGTGTGTGTGTGTGTGTCTGTCTGTCTGTCTGTCTGTCTGTCTGTCTCTCTCTCTCTCTCTCTCTCTCTCTCTCTCTGTCTCTCTGTCTGTCTGTCTCTCTCTCTCTATATCTATCTCTATATATATATATATATATATATATATATATATATATATATATATATATATATTAAGGTCATTACAACTAAAACTCTCAGTCTTAATAGCTTACGCAGAACAACCACAAATGAAATGAGATCATCAGCATACATTAGAAGATTAACAACAAGCACACTAAAACTACACTGAACACAACAATTATTTAAAACCAGAGCTCAATTCATCCATGTAAACACAGAACAGATAGGTTGACACTGTATAATACTGTGTCAATGAATTTGCGGCAATGTTTCTTAAGCCTGCATACTGCATCTACTAGTGATTTGCTTGGGACAACGAGCCCTTCCGTTGCACTTCGGTAATTCTGTTGGTCGTGTATATCATTGACTACAGAAATTTTGTTTTTGTATATTGCACAAAACTTCTCGGGCAATATAGCCAGGGACATATGCTAGAACATTCACATCCTGGATGGAAAGGCCTTTGTCAATTCAAACAGTCAATTGCAGCGCAGAAATTCCTATTTGTGTTTGACTTCTAGTCAGACATACTCGCGAGTCATAACGAAGTTGGTTGGCTGCTGCGCGTCGAGTAGCGTCCACAAATGTAGGGGGCGCTGCCTATGCGGTTTCAAGGAATTTGCTGGGCGAGCTGCGGAGTCGGGTATCTTATTATAACAAGATCTTTGGTGATACCATGCATAGCAAATCGTCATCACTTATATATGTAATCAGCTAATTAAAACATCCTAAGTGTTGTTATATTGTTAAAGCCGAAGGTTACAATAAATACGCCCAGTGCCAACGTCTTAGGAGAGAGTATTATTTGAATCTGCCGTGGTTACATTCCACCCCCATAAACAACCATTGCGGACGCTGGACGTAGATAATGCACAGTCAATCGTGTTTTTCACAACATTACATGGATGTGAGCGAGTGAATCATGAGTCAAATGTGTGATCCGGCGCTATATTTGTGAGTTTGTGATGGAAAGGTGCTTAGCTATTTTAGCTGTAACTCACATGGAATAGTTGACACTTCTTAGTTACAGGCTTAGTGGTGGACGAATACATGGTCCCAGACTCAAGCATACTGAATATCTAACGCAATATATTCGCGTACAACAGGATGATTCATGTAAAATGTAAAACTCAACGGTCAGTCACAAGAATGTACTATGCCCTTGAGATACATTTCCCTTTTTATAAGCAAGCGTTGTCGTGTAATGTTTCGCCATAGTGGCCAACAACAGGGTTTCACGCCACAGTCACAGTCCGTTAAGAGGATAAACAAAGACAGACGGACAGACAGACAGACAGAAACAGACACAGACACGCAGATAGATATGTATACAATATATATATATATATATATATATATATATATATATATATATATATATATATATATATATATATATTTTATATATAAATATAAATATATATAAATATATATATATGTATATATATATATGTTTACACATATATATATATACATATGTATATATATGTATGTGTATAAATATCAATTTATATATATATATATGCATATGTATATCTATATTTATTTATGTATATACATAGATATATATATAAATATATAGATATATCTATGCATATATATATGTATATATATATATATATATATATATATATATATATATATATATATATATATATATATATATATATATAAATATACATATATTTATATATATACATATATATATATATATATATGGTATTGATAGTAAGCAGTGTTTACCTATCTCACTATATAGAGTCAATAATTTAACAGTAACCGATTGGGGGTTATACACATGCATTATTATATGTTGACAACAATGCCTCTATGTGAAAATGACTATTGGCTCAGTGCCACGAAGTAGCAGGAGCAAAACAATGTTTTTTTGTTTCGCCGACTGCTTTTGAAACAATAGATCGTATTACGTATGAGATTGACGAAGGCAATAGCGGTGACTCGCCAAAGAACATGCTACTAGGCGATTCACATAGTGTTTCGGGATATCCTAGCCTATCATATAACAAAGGGCTTTCATGTTTGACAAATACAATTATGTAGTAGCACTTACATACATTGTGTAACTCATTCCCATCAACATCATGATATGATCTCTGTAAATCAACTTAAAGCCAGAATGTTTGGTATATGGTTTGGCTGTTGTGAGGGGAGGGGTCGAGTAGTATCGCATCAATCATGACATGACAGTTGTTTGGCACGTGATGTTATTAATGCAGAGAAAAATATCATCCACAGGATAGGCTTAATTACGTCATGCGCAAACATGCTCTAATAGCAATACGAATATACGGTCCACTGTTGCTTATTGTTTTCAAGATGACTTGATTAAGGAAAACACGCCCTCTTATAACCAATACGTCATAAATAGCGTTATGCTATGCTGAAATCGTGAAGCATGAGTAGTATAGGACAACGGCTTCACTCGCATCACGTCATGGCGTGTATGACATTTTCCCAATCCCAAGCATAAGCGTCAGCAGGGAGTAAGTGCATATTCTATAGACACATCCCAATGGGACCTGAGAATTCAGCCCATTCGGCAGGGCAATGATAGTTCTCTGCATCTGCCATTTCCTTTACTATTAAAATGACAATTATACTAGAGCCTAGCTGCTCCGCAACTAACAATTAGTTGCGTAAGAACAGAAAAGTGCTATGCTCTTTGTAAACCTTTATTAACTCGTCCACCGACACGCTATGACGCCTCTTACCTCTTTACGTCATTCGAGAGTAGGATTTAAATGATTGTAACTATTAGGTTTTGCAGTAGAACATTCACTATTAGCGTATATTGATCCTGAATATTTTATGATTCACATGAAGGACTGTCACCATAGCTAACCTTGCAGTATTACAAGATAGCAATTGTTACACAACAGTCTCGGACATCATTTACATCAGTTGCAATACAACATTTGAGACGCTGGTTAGCTCGAATAATTGCCATAAATCTACATGCTCGCATGTTTTGACTGCCTTGCATATTATTTATAAAATATTACGGGACAGTCTTTTGGTTTTCAGCCAGTTTATCCAACTGCTACTTGATCACGTTCATACTCAGCTACCTTCGATGCATCAGGCACCGTTCGCATAAATAAAGACACGAACAGACACATAATAGTTGAGAATACTTATTTATGAATATCATATGAGCGGTAATTGAGTCGACTTATTATGGTTACACAAAGTAATGCCATTGAGCGAATGTTAATCGGTAACAGGTGTGACCTATTATTCAGAAATACAAAAAAATTGGATTACGGATGATTATATTCATTGTGTAAAAGCAGGCTAAGAAAAATGTTAAAAAGTCAAAATTATTTCCTCAACCAAGCCTGCTCATTGGCAGTAATCAGATTATTACAGTTAGTCTCCTCCCGGTGAATGCTATGCATACCGATGATGTAAATTAAAACGTCACATTTCATTTGTTGTTGACATACTGGCAAGAAAAGATCATAATGAAAGCCACTATAGTAACTATGTAACAAGAGGGTCGTAAACGCGATAATGACAAGGCTACTAATATGGTACAACACACCGGTAAGTACCATGCAAATACTGACCCTTGGTACAGAGCCACGACCAATAACGATCATTTGGTATTATTATCATCTTGATAACACGTGTCACTGATAATACCTTATGACACAACACAAATCGAGGCATCCCAATGACCTTATACGGTTTCCTGGTATACTTGCGATATATCGCTGCTTCTACAATATCTGTCAATATTACAGACCAATGCGCCGATGATATCACCACCCTGTCATATACATTGACTTGTGCACCAAAACAACCAGAGGATAATTGGGGCATTCACCAACAGGAAAAGAAAACGATGATAAAAGGAAATCAATTCAACATGTGGTGGGCACCTTAAATGTCCACTATCACACATTCGATCTTGTTCAACCGATGTCACTCTTTAGAACAGTTATGAGATGAGTCGACAGGTCGGTTTTGCCTAGTAGCGTGGAATGGGCGGCCATCTATCTAAGCTTCTATGACATAATTTGACCGCTTGAGAAATGTGTGTGGGTGATTCTTGAAACGGTCGCATTCCATCACTTCTCATATTTACAGCTGCGCACTTGTGTCTGAACAACAGCGTTACGTAATAGTTGAGTATGCGTGATCCATTAATCTGTGCTTCCGTTCTGACTCCTGGACTGAGACATCTGGCGCAATTCGCGTAAAGTACGTTTGCGGATGCTTCGCTTTTGTTTGTCTTTCTGCACTCGTTTGTATGAAGTCTGAGCCAATTGACACCCTTTGTGTAAGGTGAGAAAGACTCCACAGAGACCCGCACCGATTGACCATGGTGTTGTGGTGTAAATAAGACTCGATTCCTCTATAATATCGTTCTTCCACTCGAAGAAAATGAAAAAGAGATGTCTTTTCTGTTCACCCTTCGGTCGTCTATCGCGGAATTTCACTATACTATACTGCGTGACATAGAAAACCATGATTATACACCCGTGTCTACGTTCTGACTACTCATTCTGTCAATCAATGGACGATAATACATGGCATACAATTACATATTTTTGTACTTTGTTACTATCTGGATAAAATTAACCAAGGTCCAAAAAAGTAAATCTTACTTCCACTTTGAAGTCGGTGCGTTTACCCCCTGACATATCGGACGATTCAGACATTATTAGCTTAATCCACATTCTGAAACCCGCCGACAATGCAAATGTTGGCCTGTAACGATGGTAATCCACTAATTCCTCGCCTTGTCGGAGGCTATTTTAGTGACATACAAGTTATAGATCAGTATTTGTAATAAACTGAAATTTTTATAAATGGTAGATGTGACATACATAAAAGTTCGGTGATGTAATAAATATGATAAATATTATTACCTCACGTTGAACTTGTCATAATTTGGGAATACGAAGTAGCTGACTGTATAGAAATGTCGTGTAATATCTTCCATTTCAAAATGGAGGAATATGGCCTCCCTCTTGACAAAACTCGTGGGTCCTCGGATGACGAGGGCTTCCAAGGTGACGTTTGGGTGATGGGGATCTGTGTACGAGATGTCTGAGTAGGAACAACTGAGGTTAACCAAGTCCAGTTGATCTAAATGAACTGTCAAGCATATGGAGGATAAAAATATTTCAAGCAGTTCTTCAATAAATGATGATAGGAGAAAAGAGTGTGATATTCTTTGCTAGTGGATATAAAAATAGAGATAATTGAGTGGTAAAACTGCATCAGACGGCAGAAAATGAACAGAAGAGGCACTTGGCGAGGAATGAGCAAGCACGGAGACCTAGAGGAATCAGTCATAACTGTATAAGTGAAAGCTTACGAGATGAAGTGGAAGTCTGGATGAGAAAACAGCAAATACCAAAGAAGGAAAAATATAGCTTGGAGAGAGAGAGGGAAAGGAGATTTGAAAAAGCTTTAACAACTGAGAGGCAGAGGGCCGCTTTATAAGGCATAGGTGGAGATTCAGAAAGCGAAAAAGAACCATATTCATTATTTAGTTTAATCCGATACATGCTTTTGGATGTGACGACGTTGTTGTAGTAATGTCCGCAAGCCTTGAAGTAGGCGCCTCCTGGGTACACGGCTATACCTGCACCAGCAACAAACAGTCAATGAAATAGTTTCACCTGGGTATCAGTAATTCAAATTGCTGGTAATGCTTTCAAATTACCCAGGGGCTGTTAAAAATAGCTCATACATAAGTGGGTCTGGATATATATATATATATATATATATATATATATATATAGAGATATATATATATATATAGATATATATATATATATATATATATATATATATATATATATTATATATATATATATATATATATTTATGTATATATATATATATATATGTTATATATATATATATATATCTTATATATATATATATATATATATATATATTCATATATATATATATATATTCTAAACATATATGTACATATACATGCATATATATGTATAGATTTATTATATATATATATATATATATATGCATATGTATGTATACGTATGTATATATATGATATTATATATATATATGTATATATATATATATATATATATATATATAGTATATATATATATATATATATATATATATATATATATATATATATATATATATATATATATATATATATATATATATATATATCTCAGAGCATTTCAAGTTCATGCAATTGGATGGAGTTTTGTCATAGCAAGAGCAGGTATTACAGAAATTGATAATAAATATTGAATAATGATCATGCTAATGTTAAAACTAATCGCTTTGGTAGGACGGCTTCCTTTTGGTACGCGCACATACATCGGAAAACTAGCCAAATCAGTTTCACCAACTTGTTTTGATCGATGTATTTATCCCCATACCTAAACCTGCGCCTTCGCTACCCCAAAAACTGAAGCAATAAACACACGTACAGATCAATATAGACATAAATAGAGTGAGCGAGCGATCGAGTGAGCTTGCGCGACAGTGAGGGGGGAGGGGGTGGAGGTGAGGGGATGGAAAACGAGAGAAACATAGAAAGAGAAAGAGAGAGAGAGAGAAAGGTACTGAAAGAAGGAGAAGAAGGTGAGCAAAATAGTGATATAGTTAGAGCGGAATATAAAGGTAAAATCACTGTGTATGTGTGTGTGAGAGATGGGGAGAGCGGATGAAAGAGAGAGAGAGAGAGAGAGAGAGAGAGAGAGTGAGCGAGAGAGAGAGAAAGAGAGAGAGCGATAATTACATCACAGCTGTCAGCAACCGATGAAGCATTACTTGATAGGACAATGCTGTTAACACAGAAATAGTACAACGGCTCCCACTAGGCTCGGGTACATGTACAGCAATGATCGACTGGCTGATCGTAAACATCATTATATACAAGGGAATTTTGCTCTAGGGTTGCGTTCAATTACGCATGTAACTATAGAATCAACATCATGTGATCAAACCTAATCCCGTTGAAACATCTCCCGTTGCCAAAATTAACAAAAGATGGCATGGCTTATGGAAAGTATAATTATCCGACCCATACCTGGCCTCATCATTTGCGGTACAAAACGGCCTATAGGGTAGCACTGAAAAGAAGTTACCTACCTGGGGCATTGTAAGACTCCACCTTATTATAACGAATGGACCTGACAGGATTCCTCATCGAGTTTATTAAATCCTGCACCATGGAATATGTTACCACAGCAGCTATGATCACCATTACTACGTAAATCCCATTCAGGAAGGCCCGTAGACAACGCTTTCTAAACGGGTCCTCTTCTAGATACAGCTCCTTCGCACGGATCGCTTCTGCGTCGAATTCGTCGGGAGCTAATTGGCGTTTCTGATGGAATGGTAAGCACGATATAAACCAGGATGTTGCCGTTACTTTAGTGTCTTTATTTGCATTAGATCTCGTGGAATCTATACTAGACATATAGATGGAGTTTAAGCGGTCTTGATCACGTCGGCTTTTACGGAATTTATGCGGTAAGACGATATTTCCCGTCTTGGTGCGAGAACGCAAGATTTTGGGCCGTATATAAGAAGGCATTTTAGGCGCCGAGGAGGTTGATGGTGTAGGAGATGGCTCGGCCGGGGACTGAACTGATCCGTCCCCGCGTTGTATTGGCATGTCTTCAGCCGAAGCAGGATGGTTGGCGAAGCGTAGGGATTTCTGCGGCAGAGGCATGTAGATGTTTCGTCGACTGATTGTCGATGCGGCGTTTACAGGTGGTGGCCTTCTGGTGCAAGATAGCCGTACCAGATCCTCGTCTGTTATGTCATGGCGCATCGGCTCCGAGAACACTTTATCGAGATCATCGTCCACCTCTTCGATCCTTCCTTCAATCTCACGGAATGTGTGGACCTGTTCGTCCGGTGAGTATGGTGTTCCATGCGGCAGTTGTTCATCTGAGGTAAGCGATTGAATAGACTCGTCGCATTCTCTGAGGCTATCATCGCGATCCCGTTTGTCTTCAGATTCTTCCATGCTTTTCACCTACTCCTCGTCCTTTACAGCGGGTGAGTTATTCCAACACGAGTCTACAACATAGCAACACGAAACACCTCATGTTCTATCAGTTTATCGCCATCACTAACAAACATGTCTTGTTGCACTAGTTGCTTGAAATGAGTCGCTCTGCGTTAAGATGGTGATTTTATCACACTTTTTCTGTTAACGCTTACCTCTCCGCGGCTCATCCGATACGCCAAGAGAGCCCGGGTTAATCTAAACACGATGAGCTCCACCCCGTTGGTTATACGCCTCGAGTCGGCGCACTCAGCATTCAGCCTGAAGCACATTCGCTTACTGCTGGCCGTGCTCTCAGCTCGTCGATGGAATTCGAAGTGTCTGAGGTAACTCAAAATACAACCGGCGTATAGGGACGCCAGTATTCGACCAATGGTGTATGATCATTCCGTGGTATCCGCCGAAAATCAATACAAGAAACGCCAAATATGTGTACAGTGCGGCATACTTCTGCATTGATTTCAATTGATTGGTCTTATAATTGAAAACATGATCCTGATGCATTGCATTAGGCAGAGAGAGTGTGCCGCCAGTTAACAGTGCCCAAGCGCATTGCAGCAACGCGAGTGAGCCAGAATGCATCGTCTGTGACATAATCCACAGCCTTTAAATATACTGATATAAGCCAGCACTCAAGCAAATACCCAGGTGGATCAAATACCAAAGTCATCTATCAGTCCCAGAGAGTTCCGTTAAACGTGTACGGCATCTGTTGCGCGGGCGGTTAAATGGCTTGACATATGGATATATACGAGACAACAGCGCAATAGCGGCCAATATAGGTTATTGGGTGTAATAAAAGTAGTCGCCTTTGTTGATGAAGCAATCTTCCGTCGCTTCAGTATTTCCTCAAAATCATGAAGATCTGAGCCTGTTTACCACTACATGACTATCTCACATTATCCCTGTTATAGCTGAACCACCGGTTTCTCTGCTATACAGCGAAAAATGCGCCGAAGATACAGCAGAAGAGCAGAGTTTAGTAGATGGCTCTTGTTTTAATTTCTTATCGTCGAGGTTATTAGGAATGGAGTATGATCTGAATAACTACTCAGTCGAATAATTAAGACATTCTTCATTTGCATCAACCCTGTCAATACGAAATGTCACCGGTAGTCTTTCAATATGGCGGATTGCTCAGGTATTGAACCATTACAATCCAATTCGATAACCAAGAAATTTACTGTTGCTGGCGATTGTTGTATCAAATGCTGGTCAATACGTTATATACTGGAATCCAAGATCTTTGGAAATTATATCCATGCCGCATTTAGGTGACAAAGGCGATCGGTTCTCAACATTAGTATTGGCAACTGCCTTCTGAAGTATGAAGGAGAAGATGATGTTTAAAGAGGTCATGGAAACACGGTCGCTGCATTATAACCGGCTCGAATCACGGCACACATAGAGAACGAATGAGGTATTAACGTCTTTTCAAGCAGTAGATACATTCAAGTCCTTAACATCTTAGCACTAGTCATTTTAGTAAAAAATCACCCGTGTTGAGAACCATCAGTATATTTGCTGATATTTGCTGTTGATACAATGTAGATACGCCAATCTGCAACGTATTGGCCATTACATGTTTGATTCGCATTGTCGGTCGTTGCTGGAATTGGCACAGTAGTAACTAATTGCCCCATAGATGTATCAATTATTGGAACATTTTGTTTCAATTATACGGGATACAGGTTGCCTCAATGTTATGACCTTGGTTACAAGAAAAGTCTATCACGAAAACTGTGATCACTGTTCCTGAACAAATGTCAATACAACAGGGCTATTTGTTCAGCATTGTCATTCTATCCGTATTATTTCTTTGAGTCTTAATATGAATGGTCGACCTACATTATTTCCATTAACATTTCATGCATAATACCACAGATCAAATGACTAATGTAATTCCATGTGGATGCATATATAGTGATCAGACTGCACGGCATCACCGAATTAATGTATTTGAGATCACTCGTTGTTGTGCCAGATCCTTTTGTTGCTTTTAACAATATCCATCAGGTCAATGAAGAATTTTTGCTGATAAAGGAATTCACCCATTGGCCGTATCTAATGGGATATTGCCTCCAGTTCTGAACATTAGTGAAGGAGTGTGTTCAGCTGGAATCGCGCCGGGGCATTACTAGGAATAGTAAACACAAAATAGTGAGCTGTATGTAGTTTCTACCATAGTACAATGCATCTGACGTGTAAATTGACTGCATCGCAAATGATATGTAATAGCAACCATATCCTTATGATTCAGTTACATCTGCCTTATATATGCATGTGTTGTTTGGGATGGCTGCAGCATCCACGTACTAATCTTAACACTAGGACATACGTTTTCCATACACCTCAAAATATAAATCCTGGTCCGTTTCACTATATTACCTCATCAATCAGACGATAGTTATTAGAGCTCTTTATTGTCAATAGTGGGAGCTTGAATGTACCCTGGGTATATTAATTACTTTAAGTTTTATTATGTCTAATTAAGGATGCTCCTTAGATTTGTTAGCCTGTCGTTTATCTAGGATTATATCTTGTGATAGGCCCAATGTAGTACACACATACACACACACACACACACACACACACACACACACACACACACACACACACACACACACACACACACACACACACACACACACACACACACACACACACACACACCCTTCTCTCTCTCTCTCTCGTTCTCTCTCTCTGTCTCTCTCTCACACACACACATACATACATACACACACATACACTCACACACGCACACATGCACACGCAAATATACACTTTCTCACACTCACACACACGCCCACATACTCACACACACGGGTCGAAAGATACTATTGATCGTGCGGGTGAGCCAACGTCTTTATTTCGTGAAGATTTTTAATAAAACTACACCTAGAACGTTAGTGAATGTTTACACAGCAGGCGTTAGTCTGTTTGAGGTCGCTCGGAAAGATCTACAGCCACCATTCATGTTGTTGTTGGTTTTAGGTAGGTGCCGTTTGTTGATGAGCCCATATGACTAAATGAAATATATTTGTGCTTTATATCATTTGTATGCTACCCTTATCATAATGCTGAAAATTTATCACCTTATGCACAACTTGATACTTAATTGTTGTATCAAACAATGCCACAATTATCCAGTAATCCTTATTCAATACGTGCCCCACATTCGTTATTGGTGTAATTCATTAAGAGTGACGTCCATTCATCAGCCAAGGACTGTTCCACCACCAGACAGTTCATGTTCGTTACCTACTACACGATTATGAATTGTATTAACAGGGGTAAATTAATCACGCGAAATCGTCACTCGTCGATTTTCAACCTTTGTTCAGGACCGTGTGTGTAACGAAAGGTTGGTATACCATTGAATATAGGAGATTCTAGCTGTTAGCTAAAGATTTGGTTGTAGACATTACTTCCTCGAGGCAAGAACGAAGACTTCGCACTGAATCTATCCCCTCATCCTTCTCGCAATCAAAGTGTGCACTCATGGTGATTAGAGAGGAAATATATTAGCAACGATTACTTACAAAATTGGCCATCTTGAAGCCTCGTCTTGCAGACGTAGATTAGCCTCAAGAAAGCCATTAAGGGGGTTCTTGTATAAAACACGTCTCGTCCGAGCTCCACAGGAGGACGCTATTAAGGTAGTTTTTCGCATTACTCTGTCCAGGGATCCAAATGAAGCAATGTAACTCGGCGAATAAGAGCTCTCCACAAACGCAGCGGACCACCCATGTTGCCTGGAAGCTACAAGATGTTGTCATTGTATAATGACAGCTCCTTGATCAACCATCCAGAAACCATTGTTTCACAAGAAAATGAAATGGCAACGTACCGGAGGCTTTTTGAATGGTTGTTCCATCCATTCCACAAGTGTATATTTCGCTCTCATATTAAGATATGTCCTATTTGCGGCTTCTCCGCGTTAATAATTCAAGAAATCGGGGTCAATACCGCTGGGGTTATGTTGAATCACATAAAAAGTGGCAATTCATTTCGCAAACATATTTACGTGAATAATATGTGTCAGGGTGCAGTAATTGATATTAGGTGTGGTCAATCATCGCAATTTCGATGTCAATCATCACATTTCAGTAAATTAATTTAGCAGTCTGTGTTATATTCTATATCTCGTCGATATACAATGTATACATTGATTGCCTGTTGTAATCACTAACTACACTCTAGTCTTGTCACCCATCAATATCACTATGCAATGAAACTGCTTATCCACTATTTCCGGGTTATTGACCTCAGGTCTCTTACGAATTTGCAGATCGGTTCCCACAAAGTTGAAGACTATTGGCCGGGCCATGCGTTGCGTTTATTTGAGCCAGACTGTACTTTCCTGGGATTTATGTTATGCAGCAGATGGTGTATACAGAGGGGATCCTTGAGGATATATTTCGTGTTTATCTTGGGTCAACTTTAAATAGAATAATAGCGAACCATCACACACCAGACATTACATGCATTATAGGTCATCAACAATGTCGAAAGTTGTATGTTGAACAAACGATGATTTATCATACTGTAAGTGTCAGCAGAGAGCATATTATATGGACACAGCCCCCTGGGACCTGAGAATTCAGGCCATTTGGGAGGGCAATGACATCTGCCATTTCCTTTACTATTAAAATGACCATTATACTGGATCCTAGCTGCTCCACAGCTAACAATTAGCTGCGTTAGTAAAGAAAAGTGCTATGCTCTTTGTAAACCTCTATAAACTCATCCAATGACACATTAAGACACCTCTTGCCCGTGGTGCGTTTATACTATACGATTTTGCGTGTATTTAGAGAGGATTGAAATGATTGTCAATATGTGGTATTGTAGTAGAACATTCACTTTTGTCGTATATTGATCCTGAATACTGTATATGGGTATCAGAAAAACTCGACTTTTATTTCACATGAAAGACTGTCACCATAGCTAACTTTTCAGCATTACAAGATAGACTTACACAGCAGTCTCCAAGATCTTTTACATCAGTTGCTGTACAAAATTTGAGACGCTGGTTAGCTCGAATAATTGCCATAAATCTACATGCTTGCATGTTTTGATTGCCTTGTATATTATTTATAAAATATCACGGGATAGTCCTTTGGTTTTCAGCCAGTTAATCCAACTGCTACTTGATCACGTTCATACTCACCTACCTTCGATGCATCAGGCACCGTTCGCATAAATTAAGAGATTAACAGGCACAGCAAAGTTTAGTATACTTATTTATGCATATCACAAGAACGATAATTGAGTCATCTGATTTTGGTAACACAAAGGAATGCCATTGAGCGAATGTACTGATATAGTATTCAGAAATAGAAATGAATTGGATTTCGGATGTTTATATTCATTGTGTAAAAGCAGGCTAAGAATAATGTTAAAAAGTCGAGCTTATTTCGCCAACCAAGGCTGCTCATTGGCCCTTATCAGATTATATTAGTTAGTCTCTTCCCGATGAATGCTCTGCATACCGATGACGTAAATTAAAACATCACATTTCTTTTATTGTTGACATACTGGCAAGAACAGATCATAATGAAAGCCACTATAGTAATCATGTAACAAGAGGGTCGTAAACGCGATAATGACAAGGCCACTAATATGGTACAACACACCGGTAAGTACCATGCAAATACTGACCCTTGGTACATAGCCACGACCAACAACGATCATTATGTATAATACTCAACTAACTGCACTGATGTTATCATCTTGATAACACGTGTCACTGATAATACCTTATGACATAACACAAAGCGAGGCATCCCAATGACCTTATACGGTTTCCAACAGCGAAATTGCAAGGACAATCCTGGTATACTTGCGACATATCTCTGCTTCTGCAATATCTGTCAATATGAAAGACCAATGCGCCAATGATATAATTTTCTCGTTTTATGTCCACCCTGTCATACACATTGCCTTGTGCGCCAATACAACCAGAGGTTAACTGTGGCATTCACCAACTGGAAGAGAAAACGATGATAAAAGGACTTCAATTCAAAATGTGTAGGCAGCTTATAACTTCAAGTACACTATCACACATTCGATCCTGTTTAGCCGATGTCACTCATTATCTCTCTCTTTTTTTCTTTCTTTCTCTCTATCTCTCCCTATCTCTCTCCCTATCTCTCTAGCTACCTCTGTTATGATATCAATATGGCTCTTCTGATTTTAAAGCCTCCCCCCACCCCCTTTTCAATTATCAGCACGACATGTCTAAACTAGCCTGGGTCACCTCCGTCCTAAAAATGGGGGTATGACCCTGATAAGTAGTCTTGGCTGGTACCGTTCCCATCGGCCAATGACCTTACGAGTTCACGCACCATTTGGGCCGTTGGGTCTTGACCTTTGCGAAGGGGGCCGGCTATACCTGAACCAATGAGGTGACAGCTGATCGTGTGGTTCCGGGCGTAATCCAACGCCCGGAACCCGAATAAAAGAGTTGGACTCGCTGGAAATCAGGGAGAGCATCCTAGCGAAGAGACGAAGATATCTGAACAAGATTCTGATCGAGGTTTCAGAAAAGCTAATAGCTAAACTTGAATAAAACCAACAAGAACCCTACTCCTGTTATTTCTCTGGCTAGTCCCCACTCAAGCAACTACATGCAGCAACGTTATCCTATAAACGAAGAAGCACGCATAAGTATAATTAACGAAGAATGTAAGTATAACACCTCTATCTCTATCTCTCTTCTTTTTTCCCTCTCTTTCTCTCATTCTCTCTCTGTTGTTTTCTCTCTCTTTCCCTCTCTCGTTCTCTCTCTCTTTCTCTCCCTCTCTCTATCTCATACTATTTCTCAATCTCTCTCCCCTCTCTCTCTCTCTTTTTCTTGCTTGCTCTCTCTCTCTAACTCTCTCTCTCTCTCTCTCTCTCTCTCTCTCTCTCTCTCTCTCTCTCTCTCTCTCTCTCTCTCTCCTCATCCCCTGTCCCTCTCTGTCTCGCACGCTCGCTCAGTAATGGGATAAGTCGGCAGGTCGGTTCCGCCTAGTGGCGTGGAATGGGCATGACATAAATTGTCTGCTTGAGAATTGCGTGTTCAATTCTTAAAACGGACGCATTCCCCTCACTTCAGATTTTTACATTTGCGCGCACATGTGTCTGAACAACAGCGTTGCGTAGTAGTTGAGCATGCGTGATCCATCAATCTGTGTTTCCGTTCTGACTCCTGGACTGAGACATCTGGCGCAATTCGCGTAAAGAACGTTTGCGGATGCTTCGCTTTTGTTTGTCCTTCTGCACCCGTTTGTAGGATATCTGAGCCAATTGACACCCTTTGTGTAAGGTGAGAAAGACTCCACAGAGACCCGCACCGATTGACCATGATGTAGTGGTGTAAATAAGACTCGACTCCTCTATAATATCGTTCTTCCACTCAAAGAAAATGAAAAATAGATGTCTTTTCTGTTCTTCCTTTGGACGTCTATCTCGGAATTTCACTGTGCTATACTGTGTGACAAAGAAAACCATGGTTATACACCCGTACCTACGTTCTGACTGCTCATACCGTCAATTAATGGGCAATGATATATAGCAAATAAATCCATTGATTTATACTTTGTGAATATAAGGATAAAAATAGTAAATCTTACTTCCACTTTGAAGTCTGTGCGTTTACCCCCTGACATATCGGACGATTCAGACATTATCAGCTTGATCCACATTCTTAGTCCAGCCGACAATGCAAATGTAGGCTTGTAACGATGGTACTCCACCAATTCTTCCTCTTGTCGGAGACTATTTCAGTTACAAATCAATATTGATGCGTCACAGCGAATTTAAAATGATTTTTTGAAAGAATTACGGACGAGACAATTGTAAATGCAGACATGAAATAAATATGATAAATTTTATTACCTCACGTTGAACTTGTCATAATTTGAAAATACGAAGTAGCTGACTGTAAAGAAATGTCGTGTAATATCTTCCAATTCAAAATGGAGGAATATGGCCTCTCTCTTGACAAAACTCGTGGGTCCTCGGATGACGAGGGCTTCCAAGGTGACGTTTGGGTGATGGGGATCAGTGTACGAGATATCCAAGTAGGAACAATTGAGGTTAACCAAATCCAGCTGTTCTAAATGAACTGTCAAGCATATGGAGGAAAACAGTTCTTCAAAAAAAGAACAGGAAGATCGGGAAACGAATGTGATTTT
Source organism: Urechis unicinctus (assembly GCA_034190875.2). Lineage (NCBI taxonomy): Eukaryota > Metazoa > Annelida > Polychaeta > Xenopneusta > Urechidae > Urechis > Urechis unicinctus. The sequence continues at coordinate 38,627,066 of CM067347.1, read as the reverse complement.
CTTTGCTTGTCGATTTAGAAATAGAGACAATTGAGTGTAATTGCGAGGGGTGAAACTGCATTAAAAGGCAGAAAATAAACAGGAGAGGCACGTGGTGATGACTGAGCAATTACGAATACCTAGAAATCAGACATAACTGAATGAGAGAAAGCATACGAGATGAAGTAGGAGACTTGATAAGAAAACCGCAAATATTAAGAAGGAAAAATAAAGCATGACTGAAGGAGAGAGAGAGATTTTAAAAGGTTTTTCAACAACTGAGAGGCAGAAGACCCTATTTGAAGATCATGGTTGAGATTCAGAAAGATAAAAAGAACCATATTCATTATTTGATTAAGACCGAGACTTGCTTTTGGATGTGACGACGTTGTTGTAGTAATGTCCACAAGCCTTGAAATGGGCGCCTCCTGGGTACACAACTATACCTGCACCACCAGCAAACATTCCATGGAATAGTTTTACCTGGGTTTTTCAGCATTTCACATTGCATGTAATGCTTTAAAATTACCCAGGGGCTGCTGCAAATAGCTGATACATAAGTGAGCCCCAACAATACTGAGTACATGATAATGGAGGGGAGGATAAGGTGTTAAGCATTCTCAATAAGATAGGTAGATAAGTTTTGGTGAAGCTTCTCGATGGGGTTTGCTTTAGAAGGAAAAGGAGGGCAAGGAGCATCAGATACGGTCCTATGCGGTAAGACGCATGTGTGATATCGCCATATGAGACGCATAAGTTCAATAACGATGCATCCGGACAGCGACTATCCAATAAGGCTATGACGCATATATGTATAATATATATATATATATATATAATATATATATATATATATATATATATATATATATATATATATATATATACATATATATACACATATATATATATATAATATATATATATATATATATATATATACATGTATGCATTTATATATATATCTGTGTGTATATATGTATATAATTATATTTATGAACATATCTATATATATATCTAAATATATATGTATATTTACATATGTTTTGTATATATATATATATATATATATATATATATATATATATATATATGCATACATTTATATATTCATACATATATATATGCATATATATATCCATACATCCATATATATGTATATACAATCAGACGATCAGATGTATATATATCTCATGATCATGATAATATCAAAACTAATCCCTTTAGTGGGATGGCTCTATATCGGTACGCGCATATACATCACCATACTAGCCAGATCCAGTTCGATACCTAGTGCCTCACCTTCCCTACCCCAAAAATGTAACAAATGCGTACACGTAAAGATCTATATAGACATAATATCAGCGAGCGAGCGGGTAGAGGTGATGGAGAGAGAGGGGTGAGTTGATGGAGAGAGAGAGAGAGAGAGAGAGATAGATAGAGAGAAAGAGAGAGAAAGATAGAGAAAGAGTAAGATATAGAGAGAGGGGGAGACAGAGAGAGATAGAGTAAGAGATAGCAAGAGGGAAAAAAAGAGAAAGAGGGAGAGACAAAGAGAGAAAAGAGAGAGGAAAAGAGAGAGAGAAGAGAGAGTGAGAATGAGAAAGATGGAGAAAAAAGAAGAAGGGAGAGATAGATAGAGTTAGCAAGTGAGATAGGAAGAGAAATAGAGAGAAAGAAAGAAAGAGAGAGAGAGATAAAAAGAGAGATAGAGAGAGGGACTGAAAGAAGGAGAAGAAGGTAAGCAAAATAGTGATATAGTGACATCAGTATATCAAGGTATTTGGATAAACACTGTGTTTTTGTATGTGAGAGAGAGGGGAGAGATCGGAAGAGAGAGAGAGAGAGAGAGCGAGCAAGAGAGGAAAAGAGAGAGAAGGTGGTAATAGAGAAGGCGAAGTTGAGGCCAAGAGACTGCCAGACAAACTGAGAGACAGTCAGACTGACACACGGTTTGAGAAAACGTGTTTGACAGGTGCAACATCACAACAGCGACAATTACATCACAGCTGTCAGCAACCGATGAACCATGTGCGATGAAGCACTACTTGATAGGACAATGTTATTAGCATACAAATTGAGCAACGGCTCCCACTAGGCTCGGGTACATATACAGCAATGATCGACTGGCTGATCGTAAACATTATCATATATTAGAGAATTTTGCTCTAGGGTTGCGATATATTAACAATAGCAATCACACATGTAACGATAGTAAAAAACAACAAGTTAGAATAAACGACATCCTAATCTGGTGGCGGCATCTGGCGTTACCAATCGCAACTAAAGACGGCATGTTTCATAGGAGGAATTATTATCCGACCCTTAACTGGCCCCGTCATCGACGGTACAAAACGGCGGCTATTTAACATTAGCCGTTACCTAGCCCCGTCATCGACGGTACAAAACGTGGCTATTTAACATTAGCCGTTAACGATGATCGTTATATCAGATTAATGAGCCAATGAAGATTTATTGGCATCCAGGAAATCATTTGTAATATAACTAGAATTGGTGCTAAAAGATAAAGAATTATATTGACACCTGTTGCATGGCAAATTTCAAAGGCTTTTGTACCAAGCTGACATTTGCTGATTCATGAGTGCGTGTACACAGATGAACAAGTGAACACGTGGTGTTTGGTGAGCAACTCTTATTCTAATGTATCGATTACTGTGCATACGGAAAACCCATTTTAGCGATATATCAACACAGCAGCAGCACGCTGTATTCCAGTTTCAGATATTACACATTGTATTTTTTAATTTAAGATAAGCATATTGATACTAGTTTCACATGTGACATGACATATCTATCAATTACACATGTGACAGGGTTACTATGATGGATTATATGATAATGACGATGGGACATGATTCGTAATAAAACCCATCACCATATTGACTCAAACCATAGCTCTCAAAATGTTTCGAACACTCGACCTATTGGGTAGGACATGAAAAGGAGTTACCAACCTGGGGCACTGTAAGACTCCACCTTATTATAATGAATGGACCTGACAGGATTCCTCATCGAGTTTATTAAATCCTGCACCATGGAATATGTTACCACAGCAGCTATGATCACCATTACCACGTAAATCCCATTCAGGAAGGCCCGTAGACAACGCTTTCTAAACGGGTCCTCTTCTAAATACAGCTCCTTCGCACGGATCGCTTCTGCGTCGAATTCGTCGGGAGCCAACTGGCGTTTCTGATGGAATGGTAAGCACGATATAAACCAGGATGTTGCCGATACTTTAGTGTCTTCATTTGCGTTAGTATCGTCCTGCGATGCTTTGACACAACAGAGATATTTTGAGCGAGATCTCGTGGACTCTTTGCTAGACATATGGATGTAATCTAGGCGGTCTTTATCACGTCGGCTCTTACGGTATTTATGCGGTAAGACGATATTTCCGGTCTTTGTGCGAGAACGCGAGATTTTGGGCCGTATATAAGAAAGCATTTTAGGCGCCGAGGAGGTTGATGGTGTGGGAGATGGCTCGGCCAGGGACTGAACTGATCCGTTCCCGTGTTGTATTGGCATGTCCTCATCCAAAGCAGGATGGTTGGCAAAATTGACAGACTTCTGCCGCTGCAGTTGAGGCCTGTTGATGTTTCGTCGACTGATTGTCGATGCGGCTTTTACAGGTGGTGGCCTTCTGGTGCAAGATAGCCGTACCAGATCCTCGTCTGTTATGCCATGGCGCATCGGCTCCGAGAACACATTATCGAGATCGTCGTCCACCTCTTTGATCCCTCCTTCAATCTCACGGAATCTGTGGACCTGTTCGTCCGGTGAGTATGTTGTTCCATCCGGCAGTTGTTCATCTGAGGTAAGCGATTGAATATACTCGTCGCATTCTCCGAGACTGTCATCGCGATCCCGTTTGTCTTCAGATTCTTCCATGCTTTTCACTTACTCCTCGTCCTTTACAGCGGGTGAGTTATTCCAACACGAGTCTACTTCACAGCAACACATGTTCTATTAGTTTATCGCCATCACAAACAAACATGTCTTGTTGCACTAGTTGCTTGAAATGAGTCGCTCTGCGTTTGGATGGTGATTTTATTACGCTTTTCTGTTAACGCTAACCGCTCCGCAGCTCATCCAATACGCCACGAGAGCCTGGGTAAATCTAAACACGCTGAGCTCCGCCCCGCTGGTTATACGCCTCGAGTCGGCGCACTCAGCATTCAGCCTGAAGCACATTCGCTTACTGCTGCCTTACTGCTCGCCGATGGAATTCGAAGTGTCTGAGGTAACTCAAAATACAACCGGCGCATAGGGACGCTAGAATTCGACCAATGGTGTATGGTCATTCCATGGTATCCGCCGAAAATCAATACAAGAAACGCCAAATATGTGTACAGTGCGGCATACTTCTGCATTGATCTCAATTGATTGGTCTTATAATTGAAAACATTATCCTGATGCGCTGCATTGTGCAGAGAGAATGCGCTGTCGGTTAACAGTGCCCAAGCGCATTGCAGCAACGCGAGTGAGCGAGAATGCATCGTTTGTGAAATAATCCACAGCCTTTAAATATACTGATATAAGCTAGCACACAAGCAAATACTCAGGTGGATAAAATACCAAAGTCATCTATCAGTCACAGAGAGTTCCGTTAAACCCGTACGGCATCTGTTGTGCGGGCGGTTAAATGGCTTGACATATGGATATATACGAGACAACAGCGCAATAGCGGCCAATATAGGTTATTGGGTGTAATAAAAGTAGTCGCCTTTGTTGATGAAGCAATCTTCCGTCGCTTCAGTATTTCCTCAAAATCATGAAGATCTGAGCCTGTTTACCACTACATGACTATCTCACATTATCCCTGTTATAGCTGAACCACCGGTTTCTCTGCTATACAGCGAAAAATGCGCCGAAGATACAGCAGAAGAGCAGAGTTTAGTAGATGGCTCTTGTTTTAATTTCTTATCGTCGAGGTTATTAGGAATGGAGTATGATCTGAATAACTACTCAGTCGAATAATTAAGACATTCTTCATTTGCATCAACCCTGTCAATACGAAATGTCACCGGTAGTCTTTCAATATGGCGGATTGCTCAGGTATGGAACCATTACAATCCAATTCGATAACCAAGAACTTTACTGTTGCTGGCGATTGTTGCACCAAATGCTTGTCAATACGTTATATACTGGAATCCAAGATCTTTGGAAATTATATCCATGCCGCATTTAGGTGACAAAGGCGATCGGTTCTCAACATTAGTATTGGCAACTGCCTTCTGAAGTATGAAGGAGAAGATGATGTTTAAAGAGGTCATGGAAACATGACCGCTGCATTATAACCGGCTCGAATCACGGCACACTTAGAGAACGAATGAGGTATTAACGTCTTTTCAAGCAGAAGATACTTTCAAGTCCTTAACGTTTTTGCACCAGTCATTTTAGTAACAAATCACCTATGTTCCGAAACAACATTATTGTTTGCTGATATTTGCTGTTGATACAATGTAGGTAAGCCAGTCAGCAACATATTGACCATAACAAGATTGATTCGCATTGTCGGTCGTTGCTGGAATTGGCACAGTAACTAATTGCCCTACAAATGTATTGATTACTGTTTCAATTATACGGGATACAGGTTGCCTCAATGTTATGACCTTGGTTACAACAAAGTCTATCACGAAAACTCTGATCACTGGTCCTGAACATATGTCAATACGATAGGGGTATTTTTCGGCGTTGCCATTCTATCCGTATTATTTCTTTGAGTCTTGATATGTATGGTTGAACTACAACATTCCCATTTACATTGCATGCATAATACCACAGAACAAATGACTAATGTAATTCCATGTGGATGGATATATAGTGATCAGACTGCACGGCATCACCGTATTAATGTATTTGAAATCACTCGTTGTTGTGCCAGATCGTTTTGTTGCTTTCAACAATATCCACCAGGTCAATGAAGAATTTTCGCTTTTTAAGGGATTCACCTACTGGCCGTATCTTATGGGATATTGCCTCCAGTTCTGAACACCATGTGTTCAGCTGGTATGGCGCCGGGGTATTACTACGAATAGTATGGAGCTGTATATAGTTTCTACCATGGTACAATGCATCTGACGTGTAAATTGACTGCATCGTAAATGATATGTAATAGCAACCATATCCTTATGATTCAGCAACGTTTGCCTTATATATGCATGTGTTGTTTGGGATGGCTGCATCATCCACGTACTAATCTTAACACTAGGACATACGTTTTCCATACACCTCAAAATATAAATCCTGGTCCGTTTCACTATATTACCTCATCAATCAGACGATAGTTATTAGAGCTCTTTATTGTCAATAGTGGGAGCTTGAATGTACCCTGGGTGGATTATTCACTTTGAATTTGATCATGTGTAATTTTGGATACTCTTAGGTCTGTCGTTTATCAATGATTATCTATTGTGATAAGCCCAATGTACTACTCTCTCTCTCTCTCTCTCTCTCTCCCTCTCCCCACACACGCAAAAACATACACATACACACACGTACACATACATACGCACACACACACTCTCACACAAACACACGCACACACACATACTCACACACACGGAACGAAAGATACTGTTGTGCGATTGGGTGCAGCCCACTTCTTTATTTCGTGACGATGTGATGAAATCTACATCTTGAACGTTAGTAAATGTATACACAGTAGGCGTTAGTCAGTTTGAGGTCGCTCGGAAAGATTTACAGCCACCATTCATGTTGTTGTTGGTTTTAGGAAGGTGCCTTTTGTCGTCGAGCCTGTATGACTAAATGAAATATATTTTTGCTTTACATCATTTATATGCTATCATAATGTCATAAATTGATCACCTTATGCACAACTTGATACTTAATTGTTGTATCAAACAATGCCACAATTATCCAGTAATCCTTACTCAAAACGTGCCCCACATACGTTATTGGTGTAATTCATTAAAAGTGTCGCCCAATCATCAGCCAAGGACTGTTCCAGCACCAGACAACTCATGTTCGTTACCTACTACACGATTATGAATTGTATTAACAGGGGTAAATTAATCACGCGAAATCGTCACTCGTCGATTTTCAACCTTTGTTCAGGACCGTGTGTGTAACGAAAGGTTGGTATACCATTGAATATAGGAGATTCTAGCTGTTAGCTAAAGATTTGGTTGTAGACATTACTTCCTCGAGGCAAGAACGAAGACTTCGCACTGAATCTATCCCCTCATCCTTCTCGCAATCAAAGTGTGCACTCATGGTGATTAGAGAGGAAATATATTAGCAACGATTACTTACAAAATTGGCCATCTTGAAGCCTCGTCTTGCAGACGTAGATTAGCCTCAAGAAAGCCATTAAGGGTTCTTGTATAAAACACGTCTCGTCCGAGCTCCACAGGAGGACGCTATTAAGGTAGTTTTTCGCATTACTCTGTCCAGGGATCCAAATGAAGCAATGTAACTCGGCGAATAAGAGCTCTCCACAAACGCAGCGGACCACCCATGTTGCCTGGAAGCTACAAGATGTTGTCATTGTATAATGACAGCTCCTTGATCAACCATCCAGAAACCATTGTTTCACAAGAAAATGAAATGGCAACGTACCGGAGGCTTTTTGAATGGTTGTTCCATCCATTCCACAAGTGTATATTTCGCTCTCATATTAAGATATGTCCTATTTGCGGCTTCTCCGCGTTAATAATTCAAGAAATCGGGGTCAATACCGCTGGGGTTATGTTGAATCACATAAAAAGTGGCAATTCATTTCGCAAACATATTTACGTGAATAATATGTGTCAGGGTGCAGTAATTGATATTAGGTGTGTCAATCATCGCAATTTCGATGTCAATCATCACATTTCAGTAAATTAATTTAGCAGTCTGTGTTATATTCTATATCTCGTCGATATACAATGTATACATTGATTGCCTGTTGTAATCACTAACTACACTCTAGTCTTGTCACCCATCAATATCACTATGCAATGAAACTGCTTATCCACTATTTCCGGGTTATTGACCTCAGGTCTCTTACGAATTTGCAGATCGGTTCCCACAAAGTTGAAGACTATTGGCCGGGCCATGCGTTGCGTTTATTTGAGCCAGACTGTACTTTCCTGGGATTTATGTTATGCAGCAGATGGTGTATACAGAGGGGATCCTTGAGGATATATTTCGTGTTTATCTTGGGTCAACTTTAAATAGAATAATAGCGAACCATCACACACCAGACATTACATGCATTATAGGTCATCAACAATGTCGAAAGTTGTATGTTGAACAAACGATGATTTATCATACTGTAAGTGTCAGCAGAGAGCATATTATATGGACACAGCCCCCTGGGACCTGAGAATTCAGGCCATTTGGGAGGGCAATGACATCTGCCATTTCCTTTACTATTAAAATGACCATTATACTGGATCCTAGCTGCTCCACAGCTAACAATTAGCTGCGTTAGTAAAGAAAAGTGCTATGCTCTTTGTAAACCTCTATAAACTCATCCAATGACACATTAAGACACCTCTTGCCCGTGGTGCGTTTATACTATACGATTTTGCGTGTATTTAGAGAGGATTGAAATGATTGTCAATATGTGGTATTGTAGTAGAACATTCACTTTTGTCGTATATTGATCCTGAATACTGTATATGGGTATCAGAAAAACTCGACTTTTATTTCACATGAAAGACTGTCACCATAGCTAACTTTTCAGCATTACAAGATAGACTTACACAGCAGTCTCCAAGATCTTTTACATCAGTTGCTGTACAAAATTTGAGACGCTGGTTAGCTCGAATAATTGCCATAAATCTACATGCTTGCATGTTTTGATTGCCTTGTATATTATTTATAAAATATCACGGGATAGTCCTTTGGTTTTCAGCCAGTTAATCCAACTGCTACTTGATCACGTTCATACTCACCTACCTTCGATGCATCAGGCACCGTTCGCATAAATTAAGAGATTAACAGGCACAGCAAAGTTTAGTATACTTATTTATGCATATCACAAGAACGATAATTGAGTCATCTGATTTTGGTAACACAAAGGAATGCCATTGAGCGAATGTACTGATATAGTATTCAGAAATAGAAATGAATTGGATTTCGGATGTTTATATTCATTGTGTAAAAGCAGGCTAAGAATAATGTTAAAAAGTCGAGCTTATTTCGCCAACCAAGGCTGCTCATTGGCCCTTATCAGATTATATTAGTTAGTCTCTTCCCGATGAATGCTCTGCATACCGATGACGTAAATTAAAACATCACATTTCTTTTATTGTTGACATACTGGCAAGAACAGATCATAATGAAAGCCACTATAGTAATCATGTAACAAGAGGGTCGTAAACGCGATAATGACAAGGCCACTAATATGGTACAACACACCGGTAAGTACCATGCAAATACTGACCCTTGGTACATAGCCACGACCAACAACGATCATTATGTATAATACTCAACTAACTGCACTGATGTTATCATCTTGATAACACGTGTCACTGATAATACCTTATGACATAACACAAAGCGAGGCATCCCAATGACCTTATACGGTTTCCAACAGCGAAATTGCAAGGACAATCCTGGTATACTTGCGACATATCTCTGCTTCTGCAATATCTGTCAATATGAAAGACCAATGCGCCAATGATATAATTTTCTCGTTTTATGTCCACCCTGTCATACACATTGCCTTGTGCGCCAATACAACCAGAGGTTAACTGTGGCATTCACCAACTGGAAGAGAAAACGATGATAAAAGGACTTCAATTCAAAATGTGTAGGCAGCTTATAACTTCAAGTACACTATCACACATTCGATCCTGTTTAGCCGATGTCACTCATTATCTCTCTCTTTTTTTCTTTCTTTCTCTCTATCTCTCCCTATCTCTCTCCCTATCTCTCTAGCTACCTCTGTTATGATATCAATATGGCTCTTCTGATTTTAAAGCCTCCCCCCACCCCCTTTTCAATTATCAGCACGACATGTCTAAACTAGCCTGGGTCACCTCCGTCCTTAAAATGGGGGTATGACCCTGATAAGTAGTCTTGGCTGGTACCGTTCCCATCGGCCAATGACCTTACGAGTTCACGCACCATTTGGGCCGTTGGGTCTTGACCTTTGCGAAGGGGGCCGGCTATACCTGAACCAATGAGGTGACAGCTGATCGTGTGGTTCCGGGCGTAATCCAACGCCCGGAACCCGAATAAAAGAGTTGGACTCGCTGGAAATCAGGGAGAGCATCCTAGCGAAGAGACGAAGATATCTGAACAAGATTCTGATCGAGGTTTCAGAAAAGCTAATAGCTAAACTTGAATAAAACCAACAAGAACCCTACTCCTGTTATTTCTCTGGCTAGTCCCCACTCAAGCAACTACATGCAGCAACGTTATCCTATAAACGAAGAAGCACGCATAAGTATAATTAACGAAGAATGTAAGTATAACACCTCTATCTCTATCTCTCTTCTTTTTTCCCTCTCTTTCTCTCATTCTCTCTCTGTTGTTTTCTCTCTCTTTCCCTCTCTCGTTCTCTCTCTCTTTCTCTCCCTCTCTCTATCTCTTACTATTTCTCAATCTCTCTCCCCTCTCTCTCTCTCTTTCTCGCACGCTCCCTCTCTCTCTAACTCTCTCTCTCTCTCACTCTCTCTCTCTCTCTCTCTCTCTCTCTCTCTCTCTCTCTCTCTCTCCTCATCCCCTGTCCCTCTCTGTCTCGCGCGCTCGCTCAGTAATGGGATAAGTCGGCAGGTCTGTTCCGCCTAGTGGCGTGGAATGGGCATGACATAAATTGTCTGCTTGAGAATTGCGTGTTCAATTCTTAAAACGGACGCATTCCCCTCACTTCAGATTTTTACATTTGCGCGCACATGTGTCTGAATAACAGCGTTGCGTAGTAGTTGAGCATGCGTGATCCATCAATCTGTGTTTCCGTTCTGACTCCTGGACTGAGACATCTGGCGCAATTCGCGTAAAGAACGTTTGCGGATGCTTCGCTTTTGTTTGTCCTTCTGCACCCGTTTGTAGGATATCTGAGCCAATTGACACCCTTTGTGTAAGGTGAGAAAGACTCCACAGAGACCCGCACCGATTGACCATGATGTAGTGGTGTAAATAAGACTCGACTCCTCTATAATATCGTTCTTCCACTCAAAGAAAATGAAAAATAGATGTCTTTTCTGTTCTTCCTTTGGACGTCTATCTCGGAATTTCACTGTGCTATACTGTGTGACAAAGAAAACCATGGTTATACACCCGTACCTACGTTCTGACTGCTCATACCGTCAATTAATGGGCAATGATATATAGCAAATAAATCCATTGATTTATACTTTGTGAATATAAGGATAAAAATAGTAAATCTTACTTCCACTTTGAAGTCTGTGCGTTTACCCCCTGACATATCGGACGATTCAGACATTATCAGCTTGATCCACATTCTTAGTCCAGCCGACAATGCAAATGTAGGCTTGTAACGATGGTACTCCACCAATTCTTCCTCTTGTCGGAGACTATTTCAGTTACAAATCAATATTGATGCGTCACAGCGAATTTAAAATGATTTTTTTGAAAGAATTACGGACGAGACAATTGTAAATGCAGACATGAAATAAATATGATAAATTTTATTACCTCACGTTGAACTTGTCATAATTTGAAAATACGAAGTAGCTGACTGTAAAGAAATGTCGTGTAATATCTTCCAATTCAAAATGGAGGAATATGGCCTCTCTCTTGACAAAACTCGTGGGTCCTCGGATGACGAGGGCTTCCAAGGTGACGTTTGGGTGATGGGGATCAGTGTACGAGATATCCAAGTAGGAACAATTGAGGTTAACCAAATCCAGCTGTTCTAAATGAACTGTCAAGCATATGGAGGAAAACAGTTCTTCAAAAAAAGAACAGGAAGATCGGGAAACGAATGTGATTTTCTTTGCTTGTCGATTTAGAAATAGAGACAATTGAGTGTAATTGCGAGGGGTGAAACTGCATTAAAAGGCAGAAAATAAACAGGAGAGGCACGTGGTGATGACTGAGCAATTACGAATACCTAGAAATCAGACATAACTGAATGAGAGAAAGCATACGAGATGAAGTAGGAGACTTGATAAGAAAACCGCAAATATTAAGAAGGAAAAATAAAGCATGACTGAAGGAGAGAGGAGATTTTAAAAGGTTTCAACAACTGAGAGGCAGAAGACCCTATTTGAAGATCATGGTTGAGATTCAGAAAGATAAAAAGAACCATATTCATTATTTGATTAAGACCGAGACTTGCTTTTGGATGTGACGACGTTGTTGTAGTAATGTCCACAAGCCTTGAAATGGGCGCCTCCTGGGTACACAACTATACCTGCACCACCAGCAAACATTCCATGGAATAGTTTTACCTGGGTTTTCAGCATTTCACATTGCATGTAATGCTTTAAAATTACCCAGGGGCTGCTGCAAATAGCTGATACATAAGTGAGCCCCAACAATACTGAGTACATGATAATGGAGGGGAGGATAAGGTGTTAAGCATTCTCAATAAGATAGGTAGATAAGTTTTGGTGAAGCTTCTCGATGGGGTTTGCTTTAGAAGGAAAAGGAGGGCAAGGAGCATCAGATACGGTCCTATGCGGTAAGACGCATGTGTGATATCGCCATATGAGACGCATAAGTTCAATAACGATGCATCCGGACAGCGACTATCCAATAAGGCTATGACGCATATATGTATAAAATATATATATATATATATATAGATATATATATATATATATATATATATATATATATATATATATATATATACATATATATACACATATATATATATATAAATATATATATATATATATATACATGTATGCATTTATATATATATCTGTGTGTATATATGTATATAATTATATTTATGAACATATCTATATATATATCTAAATATATATGTATATTTACATATGTTTGTATATATATATATATATATATATATATATATATATATATATATATATATGCATACATTTATATATTCATACATATATATATGCATATATATATCCATACATCCATATATATGTATATACAATCAGACGATCAGATGTATATATATCTCATGATCATGATAATATCAAAACTAATCCCTTTAGTGGGATGGCTCTATATCGGTACGCGCATATACATCACCATACTAGCCAGATCCAGTTCGATACCTAGTGCCTCACCTTCCCTACCCCAAAAATGTAACAAATGCGTACACGTAAAGATCTATATAGACATAATATCAGCGAGCGAGCGGGTAGAGGTGATGGAGAGAGAGGGGTGAGTTGATGGAGAGAGAGAGAGAGAGAGAGATAGATAGAGAGAAAGAGAGAGAAAGATAGAGAAAGAGTAAGATATAGAGAGAGGGGGAGACAGAGAGATAGAGTAAGATATAGCAAGAGGGAAAAAAAAGAGAAAGAGGGAGAGACAAAGAGAGAAAAGAGAGAGGAAAAGAGAGAGAGAAGGAGAGAGAGAATGAGAAAGATGGAGAAAAAAGAAGAAGGGAGAGACAGATAGAGTTAGCAAGTGAGATAGGAAGAGAGATAAGGAGAGATAGTTCAAGAAATAGAGAGAAAGAAAGAAAGAGAGAGAGAGATAAAAAGAGAGATAGAGAGAGGGACTGAAAGAAGGAGAAGAAGGTAAGCAAAATAGTGATATAGTGACATCAGTATATCAAGGTATTTGGATAAACACTGTGTTTTTGTATGTGAGAGAGAGGGGAGAGATCGGAAGAGAGAGAGCGAGAGAGAGCGAGCAAGAGAGAAAAAGAGAGAGAAGGTGGTAATAGAGAAGGCGAAGTTGAGGCCAAGAGACCGCCAGACAAACTGAGAGACAGTCAGACTGACACACGGTTTGAGAAAACGTGTTTGACAGGTGCAACATCACAACAGCGACAATTACATCACAGCTGTCAGCAACCGATGAACCATGTGCGATGAAGCACTACTTGATAGGACAATGTTATTAGCATACAAATTGAGCAACGGCTCCCACTAGGCTCGGGTACATATACAGCAATGATCGACTGGCTGATCGTAAACATTATCATATATTAGAGAATTTTGCTCTAGGGTTGCGATAACAATAGCAATCACACATGTAACGATAGAAAAAAACAACACGTTAGAATAAACGACATCCTAATCTGGTGGCGGCATCTGGCGTTACCAATCGCAACTAAAGACGGCATGTTTCATAGGAGGAATTATTATCCGACCCTTACCTGGCCCCGTCATCGACGGTACAAAACGGCGGCTATTTAACATTAGCCGTTACCTAGCCCCGTCATCGACGGTACAAAACGGCGGCTATTTAACATTAGCCGTTACCTAGCCCCTTCATCGACGGTACAAAACGGCGGCTATTTAACATTAGCCGTTACCTAGCCCCGTCATCGACGGTACAAAACGGCGGCTATTTAACATTAGCCGTTACCTAGCCCCGTCATCAAAACGGTAACATTAGCCGTTACCTGCCCCGATACGTCGACGGTACAAAACGGCGGCTATTTAACATTAGCCGTTACCTAGCCCCGTCATCGACGGTACAAAACGTGGCTATTTAACATTAGCCGTTAACGATGATCGTTATATCAGATTAATGAGCCAATGAAGATTTATTGGCATCCAGGAAATCATTTGTAATATAACTAGAATTGGTGCTAAAAGATAAAGAATTATATTGACACCTGTTGCATGGCAAATTTCAAAGGCTTTTGTACCAAGCTGACATTTGCTGATTCATGAGTGCGTGTACACAGATGAACAAGTGAACACGTGGTGTTTGGTGAGCAACTCTTATTCTAATGTATCGATTACTGTGCATACGGAAAACCCATTTTAGCGATATATCAACACAGCAGCAGCAGCACGCTGTATTCCAGTTTCAGATATTACACATTGTATTTTTTAATTTAAGATAAGCATATTGATACTAGTTTCACATGTGACATGACATATCTATCAATTACACATGTGACAGGGTTACTATGATGGATTATATGATAATGACGATGGGACATGATTCGTAATAAAACCCATCACCATATTGACTCAAACCATAGCTCTCAAAATGTTTCGAACACTCGACCTATTGGGTAGGACATGAAAAGGAGTTACCAACCTGGGGCACTGTAAGACTCCACCTTATTATAATGAATGGACCTGACAGGATTCCTCATCGAGTTTATTAAATCCTGCACCATGGAATATGTTACCACAGCAGCTATGATCACCATTACCACGTAAATCCCATTCAGGAAGGCCCGTAGACAACGCTTTCTAAACGGGTCCTCTTCTAAATACAGCTCCTTCGCACGGATCGCTTCTGCGTCGAATTCGTCGGGAGCCAACTGGCGTTTCTGATGGAATGGTAAGCACGATATAAACCAGGATGTTGCCGATACTTTAGTGTCTTCATTTGCGTTAGTATCGTCCTGCGATGCTTTGACACAACAGAGATATTTTGAGCGAGATCTCGTGGACTCTTTGCTAGACATATGGATGTAATCTAGGCGGTCTTTATCACGTCGGCTCTTACGGATTTTATGCGGTAAGACGATATTTCCGGTCTTTGTGCGAGAACGCGAGATTTTGGGCCGTATATAAGAAAGCATTTTAGGCGCCGAGGAGGTTGATGGTGTGGGAGATGCCTCGGCCAGAGACTGAACTGATCCGTTCCCGTGTTGTATTGGCATGTCCTCATCCAAAGCAGGATGGCTGGCAAAATTGACAGACTTCTGCCGCTGCAGTTGAGGCCTGTTGATGTTTCGTCTTCTGCTGCAAGATAGCTGTACTAGATCCTCGTCAGTTGTTTCTTGGCGCGTCGGCTCCGAGAACACTTTATCGAGATCGTCGTCCACCTCTTTGATCCCTCCTTCAATCTCACGGAATCTGTGGACCTGTTCGTCCGGTGAGTATGTTGTTCCATCCGGCAGTTGTTCATCTGAGGTAAGCGATTGAATATACTCGTCGCATTCTCCGAGACTGTCATCGCGATCCCGTTTGTCTTCAGATTCTTCCATGCTTTTTCACTTACTCCTCGTCCTTTACAGCGGGTGAGTTATTCCAACACGAGTCTACTTCACAGCAACACATGTTGTTTAGTTTATCGCCATCACAAACAAACATGTCTTGTTGCACTAGTTGCTTGAAATGAGTCGCTCTGCGTTTGGATGGTGATTTTATTACGCTTTTCTGTTAACGCTAACCGCTCCGCAGCTCATCCAATACGCCACGAGAGCCTGGGTAAATCTAAACACGCTGAGCTCCGCCCCGCTGGTTATACGCCTCGAGTCGGCGCACTCAGCATTCAGCCTGAAGCACATTCGCTTACTGCTGCCTTACTGCTCGCCGATGGAATTCGAAGTGTCTGAGGTAACTCAAAATACAACCGGCGCATAGGGACGCTAGAATTCGACCAATGGTGTATAGTCATTCCATGGTATCCGCCGAAAATCAATACAAGAAACGCCAAATATGTGTACAGTGCGGCATACTTCTGCATTGATCTCAATTGATTGGTCTTATAATTGAAAACATTATCCTGATGCGCTGCATTGTGCAGAGAGAATGCGCTGTCGGTTAACAGTGCCCAAGCGCATTGCAGCAACGCGAGTGAGCGAGAATGCATCGTTTGTGAAATAATCCACAGCCTTTAAATATACTGATATAAGCTAGCACACAAGCAAATACTCAGGTGGATAAAATACCAAAGTCATCTATCAGTCACAGAGAGTTCCGTTAAACCCGTACGGCATCTGTTGTGCGGGCGGTTAAATGGCTTGACATATGGATATATACGAGACAACAGCGCAATAGCGGCCAATATAGGTTATTGGGTGTAATAAAAGTAGTCGCCTTTGTTGATGAAGCAATCTTCCGTCGCTTCAGTATTTCCTCAAAATCATGAAGATCTGAGCCTGTTTACCACTACATGACTATCTCACATTATCCCTGTTATAGCTGAACCACCGGTTTCTCTGCTATACAGCGAAAAATGCGCCGAAGATACAGCAGAAAAGCAGAGTTTAGTAGATGGCTCTTGTTTTAATTTCTTATCGTCGAGGTTATTAGGAATGGAGTATGATCTGAATAACTACTCAGTCGAATAATTAAGACATTCTTCATTTGCATCAACCCTGTCAATACGAAATGTCACCGGTAGTCTTTCAATATGGCGGATTGCTCAGGTATGGAACCATTACAATCCAATTCGATAACCAAGAACTTTACTGTTGCTGGCGATTGTTGCACCAAATGCTTGTCAATACGTTATATACTGGAATCCAAGATCTTTGGAAATTATATCCATGCCGCATTTAGGTGACAAAGGCGATCGGTTCTCAACATTAGTATTGGCAACTGCCTTCTGAAGTATGAAGGAGAAGATGATGTTTAAAGAGGTCATGGAAACATGACCGCTGCATTATAACCGGCTCGAATCACGGCACACTTAGAGAACGAATGAGGTATTAACGTCTTTTCAAGCAGAAGATACTTTCAAGTCCTTAACGTTTTTGCACCAGTCATTTTAGTAACAAATCACCTATGTTCAGAAACAACATTATTGTTTGCTGATATTTGCTGTTGATACAATGTAGGTAAGCCAGTCAGCAACATATTGACCATTACAAGATTGATTCGCATTGTCGGTCGTTGCTGGAATTGGCACAGTAACTAATTGCCCTACAAATGTATTGATTACTCGAACATTTTGTTTCAATTATACGGGATACAGGTTGCCTCAATGTTATGACCTTGGTTACAACAAAGTCTATCACGAAAACTCTGATCACTGTTCCTGAACATATGTCAATACGATAGGGGTATTTTTCGGCGTTGCCATTCTATCCGTATTATTTCTTTGAGTCTTGATATGTATGGTTGAACTACAACATTCCCATTTACATTGCATGCATAATACCACAGAACAAATGACTAATGTAATTCCATGTGGATGGATATATAGTGATCAGACTGCACGGCATCACCGTATTAATGTATTTGAAATCACTCGTTGTTGTGCCAGATCGTTTTGTTGCTTTCAACAATATCCACCAGGTCAATGAAGAATTTTCGCTTTTTAAGGGATTCACCTACTGGCCGTATCTTATGGGATATTGCCTCCAGTTCTGAACACCATGTGTTCAGCTGGTATGGCGCCGGGGTATTACTACGAATAGTATGGAGCTGTATATAGTTTCTACCATGGTACAATGCATCTGACGTGTAAATTGACTGCATCGTAAATGATATGTAATAGCAACCATATCCTTATGATTCAGTTACATCTGCCTTATATATGCATGTGTTGTTTGCGATGGCTGCATCATCCACGTACTAACCTTAACGCTAGGACATACGTTTCCCAATACACCTCAAAATATAAATCCTGGTCCGTTTCACTATATTACCTCATCAATCAGACGATAGTTATTAGAGCTCTTTATTGTCAATAGTGGGAGCTTGAATGTACCCTGGGTGGATTATTCACTTTGAATTTGATCATGTGTAATTTTGGATACTCTTAGGTCTGTCGTTTATCAATGATTATCTATTGTGATAAGCCCAATGTACTACTCTATCTCTCTCTCTCTCTCTCTCTCTCTCTCTCCCTCTCCCCACACACGCAAAAACATACACACACGTACACATACATACGCACACACACACTCTCACACAAACACACGCACACACACATACTCACACACACGGAACGAAAGATACTGTTGTGCGATTGGGTGCAGCCCACTTCTTTATTTCGTGACGATGTGATGAAATCTACATCTTGAACGTTAGTAAATGTATACACAGTAGGCGTTAGTCAGTTTGAGGTCGCTCGGAAAGATTTACAGCCACCATATATGTTGTTGTTGGTTTTAGGGAGGTGCCTTTTGTCGTCGAGCCTGTATGACTAAATGAAATATATTTTTGCTTTACATCATTTATATGCTATCATAATGTCATAAATTGATCACCTTATGCACAACTTGATACTTAATTGTTGTATCAAACAATGCCACAATTATCCAGTAATCCTTACTCAAAACGTGCCCCACATACGTTATTGGTGTAATTCATTAAAAGTGTCGCCCAATCATCAGCCAAGGACTGTTCCAGCACCAGACAACTCATGTTCGTTAGCTACTACACGATAATGAATTGTATTGATAGGGGTAAATTAATCACCGAAAAAGTGGTAAAGATTAACATATAGCCAATATATATATATATATATATATATATATATATATATATATATATATATATATATATATATATATATATATATATATATATATATATATATATATATATATATATCTCTATATATATATATATATATATATATTATATATTGTATTGTGATATGGTGAATATAAGTTATAGAACCAAAGGAGATGGGTGCTGGTAGCCTATGTTTGGTTATTGTACGTTCATCGATATTCAACCTTTGTTCAGGACAGTGTGTGTAACGAAATGTGGGTATGCCATTATATATAAGTGCTTCTAGCTGTGAGCTGAATATGTTGGGTTGCAGACATTACTTCCTGGAGACAAGAACGAAGGCTTCGCACTAAATCTATCCCCTCTTCCTTCTCACAATCAAAGTGTGCACTCATGGTGATCAGAGAGGAAATATATAAGCAACGATTACTAACGAAATTGGCCTCTTTGCGCCTCGTCTTGTAGACGTAGATTAGCCTCAAGAAAGCCATTAAGGGTTCTAGTATAAAACACGTCTCGTCCGAGCTGCACAGAAGGACGCTTTTGAGGTAGTTTTTCGCATTACTCTGTCCAGGGATCCAAATGAAGCAATGTAACTCGGATTATAAGAGCTCTCCACAAACAGACCACCCATGTTGCCTGGAAGCTACAAGATGTTGTCATTGTTTATTGATGGCTCCTCGATCAACCTTACAGGAACCATTGTCTCACAGGCATATGAAATGGCAACGTAAGGCAGAGGCTTTTTGGATGGTTGTTCCATCCATTCCACAAGGGTATATTCCGCTTTCATATTAAGATCGTGTCCTTTTTGTGGCTTCTCTTAAGAATTGAAGGAATCGGGGTCAACACCGCTGGGTTAACCTTGAATCACATAAAAGTGGCAATTCATTGCGCAAGCATATGTGCGTGAATAATATGTGCAGCAATTAATAATAGGTGTGTCAATCATCACAACTTCTGTGCAATCAGCCCATTTTAGTAAATTTATTTAGCAGTCTGTGTTAAATTCTATATGACTGGGATTTACTTCGAGGGGCCGATCATTTGAAGCACACTTATATATCATCGCATATCTAACTTATACATTGCATTCTCGTCGATATAGATGTATACATTGATTGCCTGTTGTAATCACTAACTACACTCTAGTCTTGTCACCCATCAATATCACTATGCAATGAAACTGCTTATCCACTATTTCCGGGTTATTGACCTCAGGTCTCTTCCGAATTTGCAGATCGGTTCCCACAAAGTTGAAGACTATTGGCCGGGCCATGCGATAAGTTTATTTGAGCCAGACTGTACTTTCCTGGGATTTATGTTATGCAGCAGATGGTGTATACAGAGGGGAACCTTGAGGATATATTTTGTGTTTAACTTGGGTCAACTTTAAATAGAATAATAGCGAACCATCATGCACCAGACATTACATGCATTATAGGTCATCAACAATGTCGAAAGTTGTATGTTGAACAAACGATGATTTATCATACTGAAAAACTATTACAAAATTAAGGCAAATTTTAATGACGGTTTAGAACACTGTTTGGTGACTGTAAGGGATAGGAATAACATCAGAAGTCAACTTAAAATGTACAAACGCGCATTACGTAGCTTATGGCGGTGATGGGATTTAGGTTGTATTGTAGTTGCTGCCGATTGGCCGTGTCGGTTACTAGTTATGATTAATCGAGATTAGATGAACAATGCTACGTAATAGCTTCGGACGAAGTTGCTTAAGTCACTGTTTTCGAGTATCAGAATGTAAAAATATTCTTCTATGCTACTTTCTGCTAGTGCAAATGGCACTGGGGGAATTCTCATGGCATCGTTTCCTCACATGCATTGTATTACAGAGTTTGCTGTATTAAGTTGTGAGTTGTAGTTTAAGGCAATTGACCTTGATGTGCGTAGCCATAATTTCACTCAACCAGTTATGCTGTGAGTGTATAACACATCCCCGATCGTGGTCCTAACGTAATTGCGTCTCGATAAGAAGAGTGAATTTTGCCACAATGGCTTATATATTCACCTTTAAGCTTCTTGTACAACTACATCCTATCATCTGTCAAAGATTTGCGTGGTAACCATTATTTCATATCATTTATTATAATACTTCCGTAAGTAATGACAGTCGACATCGCAACTCACTTCTAAGTATGCTGCCAAAGTAGTATTAACTCAGCATCTGGCATTGTAATGTGGTTTTAGTGCTACATAGCACATTCAAATAATTCCACCACACGAGTTCTGAGCTATTCATATTTTCAGCACGATCAGCAGACATGACTACCGCTGATCAGTTAGCCTTTCCTGCTCCTTCAATAATGACCGTTTGAATCAACAATAGGAAAGTCTATTTTGGTCTTCCTATTGTGTTGGCTCGTACTCGTAACAATATTTTAATAGAATCCCAGGTTGCCATATTCACACTATGCGATTCGTCGGGGCGAGTGAATGCCACTGTCGATGCCATGGTTAACACTGATCGATTGCTCTTGATGGGATACCACCCACCACAGAGGCATCAATATTAATTAAAAGGTGACATCACGCTCAGCCGACTTGTATTGAACGCTATTGCTACATTATTTCTCTGCTGACTGCTAACAAGCACTGACCGAATTGTAACTCACGTACCTCCGGTGCAGCTCAATGTACTACCGTCATTACAAATTGTTTCACAGCAAGACCTATACCTGTATCCTATCAGAAACAGCCACTGAACGGCAGAGCCATGAGATCAATTATTAAGCAGACAAGAAAACATCGTTTACAGCAACAAGTTGTTAACGTAGTAGGCCGAGAACACGTTATGGCGTTCATATTGGCGAGAGCTGTACCATTCGACAACTATAAGATGTGTTTACGATTAAAAACGGTCGACATTATCGGTACGTTTGCCAGACTATTGAGTAAATGCTGTGTGTATTATTTCGATATGCAATCCATGAAAGGCACGTGGTATTGATAGACCCATTGGAATGTCATGACCGATTGTGTTTTATTAAACAAAGCTAGGGTATTTAACAAGAAGGTACTACGTTGGAGTTATCAGTCAGAACGAGGTGACAAAAGACCACATCGACAAGGTTTATTTGAACATGAGAACGATTGTTTTCGGTTTTAGGATGCGAATATCCATAAAGAAGGCATCAGTTAAGATATGTTCAGAAAAAGATGATAATTGAATCAAGGTGTCAGTGTTACTTGTTTGGCTCACATGACGAGCAAAAAATATTACGCCAAATTTTCGCAATAATCGCATCTGCATTTGGGTAGAGGATTGAATATGTTGACATTGTCAGACAGAAGAATCCATTTTTTGTTACTTGTCACAGCAATCCCAGTTTATCGTTTCCTATTTGATATAGTAAGAACAGTATGTCAGTAATTATATAACAGGATGCAAGGCTTCCTTGTACCAGACTGCGTGCTTGGTTCACATTTGTATTTGTATTTGTTTGGTGGCGTGGGTTGCATCATCACACGCTCTGCTATCCCGACACCCCGTCCATCATAAAAGCAATAAACATCAGACGTTATGCTTATGTATATCATCTGTGGTAGGAGCCATTCCTGACTTCCGAGTAAACGTATTTGAAACCAATATGGAGTCCGACAAGTCTGACAAAAGGCGTTAATGAACCAAGTTAAGGCACTTGTTCAACATTAGTTAAAAGGGCTTAATAGAGGATGTGCATCTGGCGATTTAACTTTTAGATTACGAACGTAAGCCCCAAGTCAGGCAGCTATGAGCAAATAGATCCCTAAGTCATATATCAGTCATAGAGTGTCGTGTTAAGATCGCCGAGTATTGTTAACCGATAGTAAGTAAGTTGCAGCACCCTTAAAACAAGAAGAGCTAAACTCGTGTATCACCAGACGATGTCTATGAGTAGCAATCTTTCCTTGATTAGTTGTGGAGATGAGTGTTACAATAGAAAATAAACTTAAGTATTTACTTAAGTAGTTTTTGTATCAATTTCTGAATTTCGAGTATCAATGATCAGGACTATTGCACACGTCCCTTTCCTAGGGTAGTTATTTCTTAGGCCGAAGTCTTTTTTTATATCACTAGCATTCGTTTGCTTTATCGTATTCCAGTTCAAATGGATATAGCGCAAGTTATTGTGTTGTCATTGCAGTTATTTCTAACGATTTGCCCATTAATTTGTGTTGACACTGCGGTTTAATGAAATAGATAACGGACGATATTTGGGATAAAAGTATACACGATGCAATGCAGTTGGAAGTCATAATGTGGTGATAGAAAGGCAGTGTATTGGTCGGCTGAATCACCACTCTTTATGCACATTTCTGAATGATGGCAGTTAGCATAGTTGTAGATAGCAGGCCTGAGAACGTCAATGTCTAGTTCTAAACGCAAGAAAATTTGGTGTTAACTTAACACTGTTTCCAGGGTAAGGCTTATCGTAATTAGAAGTTGGTAGTCATCAACTGAATAAGCAACACTTATCTAATTTATCCATCAATACATTGGCGACTATTGTGTCATCAACTAGCATACAAAGACATCTCAATCGGACAGGTGGTGATGATCAATCAGTTCCCTATATCTGCCGCGGATTTATTGGCTTTATTTCATTATGCTCGAGTTCCCAAGAATTTCTAAACCATTTTTACATTAAATTGAAATAGGAAAGCGTGTTGTATGAGCAGTTCCACCTTGTGGAGGATGGTAGTGTTATTTTAGACAAATGAACTTGAGTTATAATATTTACATTTCGGTGATTGAATGTCTAGCGTCCTTGGCTCTCGTCAATAACTTTGACGTCTACGGTGGAAGTCATTTTGTT
This sequence comes from Urechis unicinctus, assembly GCA_034190875.2. Classification (NCBI taxonomy): domain Eukaryota; kingdom Metazoa; phylum Annelida; class Polychaeta; order Xenopneusta; family Urechidae; genus Urechis; species Urechis unicinctus. Next base: position 38,603,005 of record CM067347.1, on the reverse strand, counting down.
CTTCAACGCCATAATAATATTGACCCCGGCTAAAACCGCGATGTGATTACTTCAGATGACTGCGATAAGAAACAGCTGTAACATTGATTTGGACCTTGTTATACTAAAGGCGTCTACGTACAGTTATCTGCGTTGAGTTTGTTTTCAACGGCACTGACCGTTGTCAATGGCTGATTCGCGGTCACTGCGATAAATAATGTTGACCAAGACACCCTCTACCTTCCAAACAGCGTCTCGGGGCAATATCTATAAAAATATGCCATACATTCAACTGTTCGTCAAACATATGCTCATAAATGGAATCTTTAGGATTGCGATCGATCCGCGAAATGGAGGGATACATTCTGGGAACACACCTCAGATGGCATGCCATACTTTACGAAACGCCGCTCAATTGATCCATCACACGAAAACAGGTTTGTTCAACGTATCAAAACCTGATTCTGGCAACCGTTCCTTGCCCCATGTGCAGATTTCTCAATCCTGAGGACATAGCATTGAGGATTTCATCAGCCCCAACAGCCTATTCTGTATTGATCTGTATTGACTAAGCCCGGTGTTCCAGTTTTGTGGCTAAAGAATGAACTTATCATTAAGTTTTGACATCGGCCAAATATCACAGGGTTATTGTACGGGTCCCTTGTATGATGGTGGATACTTAACATGCTGACAAATGTTGAATTGTCTCACTCCCCAGCAATGCTAGCGGGAGGGGTCGACGACGTATTGATCGCTAGCTAGTGGCTACTAAGATCCAGATAACCGGTCAGATAGTGCGAACGCAGCAATTACACACGTTTGCAATACTTTACCACATACAAATGGAACCAAACACTAAGAAACTGCATGCTGGTACTTAATAATAATAATTTATAACTTGCAACATCAATAAGTACATACATATAAACTGTGTCATATATAAGGCATGCAAGAAAAAGGAAATAGACATCTAATGATGTATGGATCCTTACAATTAATACAGCGTGTAAGTGCACAGAAAAACATATGACATAGTAGTACCAGGAAACACTCCATATCTAACAATGGTAATGACAAAGATTGATATTGCGTGTGCCAAATATCATTTAGTGTGGTTAATTCAACAGCAAAATAATAGAATCTTGGGAATACTATTACAATTTTTCTTGTGTTTTGTTTAACTTATTTTGAAAGCATAATACGACATATATGGTTTAATTGTATTGCAGATACCATTCCACAATTTCACGCCTTGATACATAATTCTGTTAATAGCTATTTGCGATTTACATTTGGGTTCATTTAGTAGAAATTGTTGTCTAGTTATAACATTGTAGGTATCGGGCTTTCTTAAACATTTTGTACAATGGTTTTGGCAAAATACCTGAATTGTACTTGAACATAAATAAGAGTACACAGTATTCATACACATTCGATAGTGGCAGCATATTTAGCATCTTAAAAATTGGGCTAGAACTGGTGCGTCTAGGAGACCCTGTCATTATTCTGCACCACACATTTTGCAACTTTAAAACTGAGTCAGTATATTTCTTGGCAGCATTTCCCCATACTTCAATACAATAAGAAATGTACGGATAGATAAATGAATAATACATTGTTTTTAACGTTGACAACTCAAACACTTTTCTTACTTGGATTCCTACATTTTTAGTAATTTTCAATTTTATATGGTTGATTTGTTGTGACCAATTGAATTTTCTATCAATATGTACTCCAAGGAAAGTAGTACAGTTTCCATTCGTTAATATCTGGTTGTTTACATACAACGTTTCACTTGGGGTGATAATATGCCGACCAGGTTTAAAAATAACATAATGAGACTTTTGTACATTCAAAGATAGTTTGTTCGTGTTAAGCCACGTTACAAGCTTATCAAGCTCTTGGTTAATTTTTCGAATCATGTCATCAATATCGTTACCTACAAAAAACATATTAGTATCATCAGCAAAAAGAATTGGAACTAAAACAGTTGAGATGTGCACAATGTCATTAATATTTAGTAAAAACAGTCTTTCAAAAAAAAGTCTATTATACATTAATCGTTCCATAATCTTCGATATTACAGGCAGTACAGAAAAAAGTCAATAGTTATTAATACATGAATCATCCCCACTCTTGAAAATTGGCACGACTGTAGCTAACATTAGAACAACTTCATGATTAAACGACAGGTTTAAAATATGCACTTATGGTGTCAAAAAAACATCAAATGTCGATTTAGTAACCTTAATGGGTAAGTCATCCCATCCAGGGCTGGTGTTTTTTAACAATAGAATAATGCTACTGACTTCATTTTCACTTGTATCATTGAGCTCAATTGAATTAATACATGATTTCTTCACAAATGACAAAGGGTCGATATTTGTAGCAGGAATATTTTTAGACAAGCTTGGTCCAATGTTACCCAAAAAGTTATTAAAATTATTTGAAATCATTTTTTCATTTGATATTAGGTCTCCATTAATATTAAATTGTTTGGAACACCTAGTGACCTTCTTCTTGTTTATAACCTCCTTAATCAAGGTCCATGATTTTCTCAAGTTGTTCTTGTTTATAGATAACATGCTATCATATTGATCTCTTTCATACTTTTTAATCATACTTCGTTTTCATATATTTTATAATACATTTTAATGCTTAAATTGGGACACTTTAAACTTTTAATATACAGTTTATTTTTTTACTCGTATTGATGTTTTTAACCCTGCCGTTAGCCACGGCGTTCGGTTTTTATAAATAGAGATAGGATACGTTAAGGTAAATGGTTATTAAAGTGATCTACAACGATTTTATAGAAATCAGTATATGCTTTCTGTGTGTTATCGTTATGCAAGATATTACTCCAATCTACCTGCAGGAGTGATGATTTGAACTGCTGAATATTAGTTGCATTGTTAAACCTCTGCTTTATGTTGATGGTCTCAGTTTGACAGGATACTTCTGAATTAATATAGAAAATAGAAAAATGGTCGCTTATGTCAGTACAGATAATACCCGGAACGCCATTCCTTTCTGGATGAAAATTACAAAATATGTTATCGATTAAAGTAGCAGAGGATAAGGTAATTCTTGAAGGTTTTGTTATTAATGGAGCAAATGAAAATGAATACAAAATTTCGAGAAACTCAGCTGTTGGAGTATGCACATCATATTTAGTAAGTTGATATTTGTGTCACCCATGAGATAACAAAGACTATTTTCTTGTTTAACTATTGCTAGTATGTCATCAATATAATCGGTGAAATCCGACACATTAGTATTTGGAGGTCTGTAAACCACACCAACGACAACTTTGTTTTGTTTCGTACCAGAGCATGGAGGTATTTCTAGAAATAAACTTTCAATACATTCATTTTCTTTACTTAAATCACTTCTTACTTTATACTGAATCGATTCATTAATATACGGTGATATCACCCACAAATGTTACTTTGTCTGCAGATATGTTCTACATTGAAATTACATAAGCCATACAATTGAGCAGTAGTTTCAGTAAGTCACGTTTCAGAAAAACCAAGTATATCAAAAGGATGATTCAGGGAATTCAGGAAACACTCGAACTCACCAGGATGTTTTGGAATACTACGTATGTTGAAATGCATCAAATAAAATATCTGTGACGCTTTTTTAAATTTTTCAGAAACTTTGACAATATCCCCATCATTATAACAACACGGAGTATTTTGTGTTTCGTTATACAAATTGCAGTCGATCAACATTGCTAAATGGATTACTGAAGTTTTCGGTGACAATATTTCCCTGAAATGATAATGGTTGATTGAATAATTCTATTTTAATACGTTAACCGTCAAGGTCTACAAATGTATCATAGTATGTTATTAGACATAAAAAATATATCATAATTCATCTGCAACAAATCTACATAAAACGCTGACATTGTCATAACGTTTGTCAGATGGCTTGACATGTTTCTTAGCTGCTTAATATTCACGGCACATTACGCATGGGAGCACACCTACAACACTCCAAGTGCTCCTGAACCCTGATATGTGCTCTTGACATTCCCTTACAACCGTACAAAAATTCTAACGATAAGCCTATTATACAAGAAACAAGAAAACTTAAATTAAATGGCAGACGCAATAGTTCCCAAGGCGCTTTCACTAACTACGAAATAGGAAAGCGTCAAGGACGAATGAGATCATAAGCCCGTTGTTATATGTAATATATGGTGCAGGATGATTGACCTTACAGCCTGAAGGAGCAATATAAGTCATGAAGTGTCTTGAAGGTTGATAGCTGGCACTAAGTACCGAATCGTTGAACTAATGGTCCCCCTGTTGTTGCAAACAGCGTTACCATGACCCAAGATACAACACATATATATATATAGATATATATATATATATACTATATATATTATAGAGAGATAGATAGATAGCCTGATCTATATAGAGATATATATAGTCATATATATATATCCATATATATCTAATATATATATATATATATATATATATCTAGGTATATATAAATATATATGCATATTCATATAAATATTGGTTAACAGCTGTGTTCAGCAGATGTTGCTGCCACCCACTAACGTAACCCATTCTTTCTTGCGTGTTCAATGATCTTGAAAACAATATTCCTGACCGTGTTGTGGTGTTAGTCTAAATCGCTAAAATGTAACCCCAAAAAACTTTTTGTCCCTGTTTAAAATGTTTAACAGCCTTTTGATAACGATTACAAGCCTCCACGAAGACAACAAACGGTTAAACACATTCCAAAAGTTACAGTTCAGCCTTAGTTAGTTCAATTAAGATCGCAGAGCATTATCAATTATCTTCTCTACTATGTTAGGTAATAGTAGATAGTTCTGGCTTGAATTTCTGAGTATCCATGTCTTTTGCTAACGTCGTATTCCTTAGGTATTTTCCCAAGCAGATGCCGCTGCATCTGTTCGCTTTACCGTTTTCTAGATCCATCAAGATTGTTAAGATGACGCACCATTTGATGAATGTAGCGGGAGTTATTTTATAGTGTTCAATGATTATGTTATATTCCAATGATATGATAATTAATACTTGCTATCCAAATATATACCCCAAAAGATTTTTAGTCCTGTTTATGACGCTGCTTGTATTTGCAGCCTTTTTATAGTCCGAACATAGCCTCCACGAAGACAATAAAACTTCTGTTAACTACTTCCAAAAGCTCATCTCCTCTATATTGCAGCTGTCCTACGATATCCCAACGCACCATTTGATGAATGTAGCGGGAGTTATTGGTTAAATATTATAGTTATTTCCAATGATTTGACCATTAATTTGTATATATACCGTGACCACATTTGCTGCTGCAAGCAAGTTATTGTATGACCGGAGATAGATTGGATCATAGTAACGTCATAGGCTACTAACGCTGCTATTTCAAACGATATAATGTAATTTTATATATTGTTTGATTGGAAGACTTGATACTTACCCGAAAAACATGATAAATTCTGTCATAGATATTTAGAACGATCGACAACCACTGCATTTGCATTGCAAAACGAAAGCATCCACGAAAGTCTTTCTAGATGGATGGAATGATAAAGCCTTCTTCCCCCACATCCCCATGAGAAACATAGCCACTTAGCAGCTGATATAAACGAGTGATAAATATTCAATCTCTCCTGGGCAATATTACAATTAGTAGCACAACCATACTAATGAACTACGCCAATTAATTCATTGGAGTACCATGATCGGGAGTCGACATCATTAATTAGTTGCACAGGGAAAGCTTTCTAAGTTCAGAACACATATTTATATGCAAGCAGGATCCATTAGCACAACGAGAACTATATTGCAGCTGTTGATATCCCAATGGTTATAACCGGCAGCATTGACTCAATCTATTCTAGAGATGTATATTACACTAATATCGGCCAAGTATAGTGTAGCCTTTGGATACCGACGGGCATACTCAGTCGATCAGTTCTGCAAATGAAAGCATGCAATTATGTGTTATTTACGTCATTATCAAAGATAAAATGTTTCGCTGCAACCCACGAACAATCAAGGTACAATAGGCAATCGATTTAACATGAGTTAGGTTATGTTTATAATTCTGGAGCAAAATATATCAACGGCTATACACGCGTGTTTTGTAATTAACTAGATTATGACATGTTCCATATTTATGACATATTACTTGGATATTCAAAATATTTGAAATTCTGTAATATTTAAGTACATGAATGGATGGATATTGAATACACGCATTTTTTTCTAGCAATTCATCATATTTTTTAAACAGTCATCTGTGTTATCCCAGTATATATGAAGATTTTGAAGTAAGATAACATTGGGCCCTGAAGAGTAAATTGTTGAACGAGAAGGAATGAGACATAAAAGCAATACTGATATTTGTTATTCTTATATTGACCATTAACTACTAGTGATGATTATTGCCTTTAGGGCCAATGTGCCTATGATAGCGTTAATACACATGATTACCTATATCTTCGCGTATATGCAACCAATATACTGCCCCCGTCATGGGGATATGTATCAAACAATACGGAACCCTTCTAAATAGCATGTATATTAAATTAGCAGCTGACGCGTTTCATCATCAAGTGCAGCGGGTGGCATATCCGACCCAAACAACAGTTGCTTATCATTGACGCTCATCACAAGCCCAAGTTACGTACAAAACGTTGCCGGATGCAGCGTTGTTGTTGCACATCAACAGTAATGGTTTAGGTAGTTTGAGATAAATACAATACTTATCTGATTAATTAGATTCGAGAGTCAAGCATTGATGCTTTGCTTAACAGCATGAATGCATCATCCATCTGGAACGGCATAAGTTGCAAAGCAGAGCATAAGCTTACAAACTAACACCAAAATTCTTAGCATGATACCAATTGTATTCCGTCATACCTCTATTGTATTGATGTATTATAGCGGAAGACAGAATACATATGTTACGTTAAATCAACGCTGATCACGACACTATCTGATTTAACATGGCCGCTGACTCCATATGGATCACATCAGACCCATATATTTATTTCTATATAAACGATGCAGATTTGCAAACAGGCATAATAACGATACTGATATTTGTTATAGCATAGTTGTAGGCAGTATAAACGTCATTGGCCATTAATACATTAATACATATCCCTAGAATGCATCGAGCCGCTTAGATTTACAAACACTTGGTCGCATTGAATTTTGTTATGATCATGTACGCTCTTTCTGAGCCGAAAGATGCCACTGAGTTATTTATTGTACTAACTCTGAAACATAATGTTGACTTTTGAGATAATACGAGTAATTAATCTACGGCCGCAGCCATTATTACTAAATTAGCATTCATGGGCTAATGCAGCTAATAGAGCGTGATGCTGAACGAGCAATTTGACATCTGGAGTTTAATTGTGTATAACACAAATGTACTTAAGCGAGCCTAATGAAAGAATTGAGCGCAACACCAACTTGTAGTAGTTGATCAATTAAAGGCTAGGATAAAAGCTTTATTGCAGCAATACACGTCGGCACGAGTTCCTAACTGTTACATACTATTTGTCAGCTACAAAGTTATAATGACTAGTTGTATGTAACAAATTAGAAACTACATAAACTTCTACAGAAGTAAAAAAATAGGAAACAATCTGGTATCTATATTTCCGTAGTCACAAGCGAACCGGTAGATAAAGTTGTACCTCTTAGCTATCTATTTGTGTGGGTCCGCACTTAGTCATATAACGAAACCCACTGAAGCTGCGCGGCCTAGACGCTCATTTATTTCCTGTCTGTCATTCACAGCTGCACCGAACACACAAAACACGAACAATGGGCAGTCGCACGTTGTGCAGGAAATACATCTTAACAATGCCCAGCTAGTACTGACATAAGATATTGTAAGAGGGTGATTAACTGTGGGTTTCAGATGTCAGGTTTGGGTGAAGGAACATCACGGGTGAAAATGTGCTATGGAATTTATATAGGTCCTTTCTGTATGGCACTGTTAATGTGATTACTTGTTGTATATATATCTATATGATACTAATATTAAGTACATAAGGGCGGTAGTGACATTATATGTTTTCAGAGGGTAATTATGTGTGGGTTTCAGATATCAGCTATCAGCTCGGAGAGCAACGGATGTAGTGATGCGGAATAATGGGTGAAATATATATAAATCAAGCGTCTGTAAGGGAATACCTTAGTAAAAGTGATATATAGTTCTGCAGAATCAATTCAGAATTAAGACAGTGTTATCCAGACCAAGAAGTATTTTAGAAAATCATTGTTGTAATGTAACTAAATAGCATGTAAATTGCCATGTTGATATTTTCAAATATATGCTGTTGCTGTCACCACATTTTCCGAATATATCTCATCTAAGCCTTGCGGCAATTTTATAACCATGCAAGGTTTAAATGACTCTCATTAAACCCTAGTGCGGTACACAATGTAATCAGGGTAAGATCCCTCGTCGAATTAATTCGATTACATAGAATGTTGTGGTTATCTCGTAAATATTTTGATATCGAGTATTTGATTCTTGCAAATCAGCTAGAAGTCAGTGTCAGCTGCAAATGTCCCCAGACATCATTCATTGTTCTCAATGATTTGAGTGATCATCTGTAGCCATCATGTTGGTCCCATGATGAATGACTGTATTGAGTACGCTTCGCCATTTGTTTGCAGTCCAGCTAAACATACATCTTTCTAACAATTGGATGCAACTTGTATGATGTTTCATACTTCAACGATCGTATGTACTCATCATGATTCATACACCAAGTCCACAAAATGTATGCATAATACTGTAGGTGCAAACGTCCATGCTTGTGGGTCACTGAAGATATCAATGACAAGGTGCTCCATGATAAGCACATATGACATGTGTCTATAATGCTGTAATAACGACTCAAAAACAGCCCTGGTATATAGCGATACATAAACGAAAGTTGGAAGCACAGATCACCTTGCAGCAATACATATATTGAAATGCATATTATTTATTATGCCAAACAGCGACAAGAATAGCCATACACTGCAAGCGTGTTCTCATCCCTTACAGTCGTCATGGGACCCAATTGCCTCCACCAATACTGCTAAAAGCTATTGTTGTATTATTGAGTTATGTCGAAAAGCATTGCACTCTATAAAGTGAGCGTTAATACACGTCATTACCTGAGAACGCTGCCAGACTGCAGAGGGGGGGGGGGGGGGGGGGGTGGGATTTACGGTTATTTTGTCAGAAGCGAATAAGCATCATAAACATTAGTCAAATGCTTTATATTTGCGAATTACGTACTTTCATCTTATGTTACTTTTACCGTATTGTTGCCGTTAATAAATTGGTACTTGAAGTGCCTATGTACCTGAAAGTGGGCTAATTGAGGAGAGGGAGGTACACTATTACAAATAGCTTTGTATTATATGCTTTATAGAATATGTTTTCGGACAGATAATAAACTAATGGAAAAAAGCCAAGTTCGCATTTGTTTGCGTTATTGACTCACATTTTCCTGGTGAAAGAGGCTTATCTGGCTCGTAGGATATGTATTTATGTAAGATGTGGATAATATAACACCAACTGAGAACAAGTCGGTAACAAGCGAATACAGTAAGCAAATATTGAAAGATAGTGGGGTGGAAATGGATTTGTATGGCCGATATTAGTAAAGGAATACCATTGCACTAGCAACACAAGAGAAGGCAGTGCAAAGGAGCGATTGCGTCATCAGTCATATAGAGAATCTTCCTAATGCTGCTACAGCAGATTAAAATGTGCTTTACTGCAAGAGCATCTATTGCTTACACTGAGTCAGTATGCCAAATGCCTCTCGTCAACTATGTGCATATATTGTGCAGACTATTGCCATATGCGCTATCATTTAAGTGCCTTGGGACTAGACGCAAAGCCCAAGTACAATTACATTTTGTTATAACAATTAACAATGCTTGGTTTATTCTCTAATGATATAAACACAGACAGCGACATAAACCATATTTACGCTTAATTTTACACGGCGGGTGATGAGGGAAGGACATAAGAGTATGCTGTTGTTAAGGCATGTTGCATAGAATAACGCGACTGCTAAAATGGAAAACTATAACCAGGGCTAATTGATAAAATAACGATCTTAACACGTTAAAAGTACACATGCAATAAGCACGCAAATGGAAACTTGCGCACAGAAATAAATTCATGATATTATGATTCCGTTAAGAACATAACCTAGGTATACTTCAGCTGAGGTATGGTAATCATAGCCGCATCACGCCATTGAATCTTGGCACCTTTCCCATTTTACTCACATATTGCTAAACTGAAACTGCCTCTATGTCAGTCACTTGCAGCATGATAAATATTTGTCAGATTGATTAATCACGCCGGATACGACAAGAGCATTGAGCAAACCGTCGCTCGCAACCCATCAGTACTGACATTATGCGTTCTGTACCAAGCCATCGTGACCGGGAAACATGGAGAACAATATCTCCTGTCATTTTCTCTGCTTCCTGGTCAATATATAGTCATTAGGGCACCCCTTCATCATCCTTTAGCTTACTTGCCGCCTAAACAGTCATAGCACTAATTGTACTTTGTATCAATGTTGAGCTCCGTGAGTGTGACCCAATAATACAACCATCAAATTAAATTAAACAAGGTATACACACCTTACAAGTAATTGGAAGTAAATACGAGGCATATATTGCGCGATGGGAAGCAAATTAAAATAAGCTGTACACGGATTTTATTATTCGACCCATTGGAATAATCATCCGCTGTATCTGGGCAATCATCCGGTGTATCTGGGCAATCACCCGGTGTATCTGGGCAATCATCCGGTGTATCTGGGCAATCATCCGGTGTATCTGGGCAATCATCCGGTGTATCTGGGCAATCATCCGGTGTATCTGGGCAATCGTCGACCAACACATGGCTTGGCTCTTATATGCTAACATATTACTGTTTGGTAATTGAATAAGATGTTTATTATATGTACATTTACATGTATGGGTTTTATTTCGCCTGGCTGCGGCACCTGGTGGTTGTATTCTGTGTGATTGTTTTCTACCTGTCCTCTGCGGGTGTTATGCAGCCCGAAGCATGAATGAAAAATAACTGCTGATATTCCACAACTCCTTTTCTCAGACCGAAGTAAAACTATCATGTGTTCCTTCAAACAAAAATTTGCCTCGTTATAATAATTGTGATTTCTTTGACTAATTAATTAAATTAGATAGACGTTGAATACAATAACTGGACACGTAACATATAACTAACTCGTATTTATGATCAACGAGCTAACAGAACCTCTGAATAGAGTATAACAAGTCATTGTATTAGGTCACATTTACCATGAAACATCGAATATAAAATGAACTCTAGAATAGGTAGACTCTATCTGGAAAGTGTTTGGTGTTTGTAATTTAACGAAAGTAAATTACAATGAGCTGTATTTTATCTTCGTTGTGTTCGAATTTCATGACAACATTGATCATGACGGCAATTCAGCTTTCCAACTGCACTGTCAAGACAGTGACATTTTGTTATGCAGACAATTGGTAGAAAATGTATACATTCCTTGATTCTGGGCGCAATCTAATACTAAATTGCAATGTGGTATTGTGCAGGCAATTACACTGTTCTTGGAAGGTTAAACCATGGTTTGCATACTCTTTGTACACGAGGCTATTAGAAAGCAGCAATGATTTCAGATTCGATTTGAGCTATGATGTAAAGAAACTTGCTGCACTGTTGCGCATACAAGGGAGTTAACGTATTGCACGTGGGCACTTAGTGTGGCCTGCATCCATCCTTGCATTTAATCAATATACATCCCTATCCATCAAGTGCTTCATGTGATATCCTCAAACAGATCGTGCCCTTGACATAACCACGTTTAAGCGGTGGGCTGGTATTTACACGCATAGCATTATCACACAGCAGTGAGTGGCAGATTCTATATCAAACATTTACTACAGCCATGTGCTATGTGTCGATGTCCATCACGCAGGCACATTATGTGCTATGAATTAATCGGGCAGTTATACATTTTAGCTGTAAATAATTCTAATTCTTCTTTGTCTTTTCAGAATCACATTCTGATGAAGCGTCCCAAACAAATAAGTACATCTTCATAGAAACCAGTTGTCATCTGTTGATCGCAACCATCGATTACTCATATTATGATGTATTTATCCACTAACAAAGTATAATCGTCTTATCTTCGTAAAACTACACCTCAGAATGTGACTGTTTTTATAGGATGTAATATATGCTGCTATCCTCCAAATACAAATTACTATGTTATGTCCAGAATACCGGCTTGCAAAGTATAAAGCATCAACAAAGTGTCAAACAATCGACAACTGCTCATTAATTAATCAGCGTGTTGTGAAGCCGTAGATAATCCCATTTGAGCAAGTTATGGCTCTTAGCAGTCATATCAATATATTAGAAGGCATGTGGGGTGATATCACGCCAACGTTGTGCTGCACGGTTTGAGGTAATTCGACTATATAAGGTTTCACTAAATTGCATTTTAGTACACACTTGCTATGCTTTGAGGTAAAATACTTCATTGCGTCTGTTGTAGTCGTTATATGATGGCGAATATTGTCTTACACAGCTTTTACTTTAAAATAGTGTTATATATTTCTGCAGCATCTGCACATCGTACAGTGATGCTCGTAACGCAATAATGTTCTATATATGCGATATATAATTAGTAACTTACGCCTTATAGATATACTTCTTCAGGCTGCAGGCCGCATCGATTTATGCTCCAGTGGAAGGCAAGAGATCAATGATAATTATTCGGTAAATATGTACAGTACCCAAGGCAGCGGATTGGGTAATACAATTTTGGCATTCTTCTTAATGGACAATATGTAACAATGGGCGGCGTGTAGACAGCGTGTTATCAATAACAAAACCTGTGTTTATCCAGTGGAGAAAATAGTGTTATTGCATTGATATCCGTAATCAGCCAGCAATATTCAAAGCAACCATTGTTATTCCCCACTGACGCATAAGTGCTAAGTCATTCCAGGCGCTATTTGTGATAAATGTGGACTCAGTGAATGAGGAATGCATTGTTCCCCGGATCCATATAAGCTGTGGCTGGTAACACGATCATGTTCAACATATGCTGTGCGGGGTGATTGTTGAGCAGTAACGGCGCTTGGTGTGATCCTCGTCCCAGGTGATAGTAAACCGATGTATAAACTCTGATCGAGTGGGCTATCACTATCACTGGAAGTTAGCATATAAACAAGAACGCTCTATTGGCTTCACAAGCCAGAAAGTAAATAATGATTTATAGCGGTGAAATATTTGTCAAAGCATAATAGTGCCCTGTATGATTCATACCACCCCCGCATTACCTGCAAAACTACCAAAGCCCGGTTTTACTTTCAGTGTGATAGGTGTGACAAACTGCTAAGTATATTATGGCGTGCCATCCTGCGGAATTCATATTTACCATGATATAGATTAGTTTTGCTTTTGCGTGGTATTGCTCCTCATTGTTATTTTGCTGATGAATATCTAATTTAGCAATGAAGATTAAGGTTCCCACTGTTATTATTATACGGAAACAGCATTTTGCCATGTTAGGAAGGAGTTTGGCTTTGTTGAATTTATCAGTTTTGTTCCACGTTTGTTTTGAGCTCTTTGTGCTTCTGGTAAGATTGGTTTTTACACGTGTTGGACAAGTATTTTTTAGCACAGCGACCCACGCAGCGCAGATGAATCGTGCGATATTATAACATGCAACTCGTTCCGGCGGTTGATGATTGCAAGGAATACAGCTCATGTTCGGTTACTGCGACCACTTTGTGCCCATTCCTAACATCATTTCCTATTCACATCGTGTCAAGTGTAATTACAACCACAAAAGCACATACCCTGGAACGCTAATGCTACAGGTCTTAATGTATATGTGTCTTAATAATACATGAATTTAAATAATTTAACAGGTTTGTGCTACTACAAGTCATTTTACGTTTGTGTTGACTTCTTAAGAATACATAAACGGAGGCTTTGAAACCCCACGTTAGCATGCTATATACACAACAAGCCAGCGGCTAATAATATATAATGGTGATATTGATAAAGATAAGAGGCTTTGGCTGTATTCCAACTCCAATGGGATATATATATTTTCTGAATTTCTGATGCCATTTGTCTTTGCTTGCACCAGTCGGTATATATGATATATATAGGCCATACATTGTTGAATGGGAGAGTTTCTGAACCGGTACGGAGGTTTATTAACACGTTTATCAACTGTAACGGTGCAGCAAAGATAAGTATATAGTATTAATTCATTGATAGATCGCCCGCGTTAAGGAGCAGGTGTGTGCTTAAGGCTGTAGGGGATAACAAAATAATCAGTAGAGTAAGTAATTGTTGAATTTAAAAGCAGGCAATATCGCATAACAGCACGTATGCATGAACAACTGATACAACAAAGCAAATGAACTATATCCGACCACATGCTCCTGTGTTTGAGACAAAACATAAACATCACGGTTGCTGATGCTGACCTCATCCGCTCTTTGCGATGACCCAAATCCAGCATAGTAAATAATGCAGCACACTATTATTTTACCATAAATCACAAGTGACCTATGCAGGGGGAAATAAGAATTATGGAGTTACTGGTGCATGCGATGTGCGCAGTGAACGGTTATATCGACCTTTTCGTGGTGCGTTTGCTGGTTTATCTTAGGGCCCCAATAGCGAATTCCTCAATTGACCAAAAAGCATGGACGCATCACAGTGTTGTGCATACATTTTGTAGAAGTGGATATGAATAATCATTAATGCATATTTATTTAAGTCCATACGATCATGGAAGTATGAAACGTAATGCAATTCATAGTCAATTGTTGGAGCCGTGCTTGCTCAGCTGGACTGGAAACATTTTGCCAGGCGTATTCAATAATCCAATTCATCATGGAACGTACTCGATTGTTACAGATGACCACTCAATCAGTGCAATGTTTGATGTTTGGAGACATGAGCAGATGTCACCTAGCTTCTATCTGATTGGAATTAAGTCTTTGATTCAGAATATTTTCGGAATGATATATCAACGAACAAAAATTAATTTGTGCACTGTGTTGTTCAGAATAAGGTTAAGTGGAAGCCATACAAATCTTACGTGGTTGGCAACGTGCCGCATTATTGAAAGGACATATATTCAGATAATGTGATGGAAGCAACTAGGCATATATTTCAAAGAATCAACATGGCACTTAGCATACTATTTTGTTGCAACAATAAATCGGTCAAATTCCTTCTTGATCTGGCTTGATGCTGAGTTGATTCTGCACAACTTGGTAGCCTGACTGCATATCATTGTCGCTATCGTATTCCAGTTGCAGATACTTGATTGTTATATCTTGTGAGCAGAGATTGGTTTTGTCTATATATTGTAAATGCACCATGAAAGCTATAACAGCATCGCCACCCTTTTTTGAATAATAGCATAGTAAAGTTAGCGACAAATTATGAACGTAGGTCTGACTAAACCTTGGTTCAAAATTATGAGCAAAAACAATATTTGGACCGCCTTTTTGTATTTATTATTAATATCTTATAGATATATAGATATATAAACAACAAGTAATCACATTCATAGCGGTACACCGACTAGACCTACATAATTACAATGTCATATGTTCCCTCTTTATTTTGCTTAACCAAATCTGTTGTTTTCAAACAAGACTTCTGAAACCCACACTTTTTCAGCCTCATAAAATGTCAGTACCAGCTGGATATAGTTGAGTTGTCGTTCATACACAACGTCTCACTTACAATTGTTTGAGCTTCGCCGGCGCAGAGCAGCTGTCAATGACAGGCAAGAAATAAATGAGGGTCTAGGTTCCAGTACTGTGCATGCCTCAACGCAGCGCAGCTTCAATGGGCTGCGTTATATGATAGGGGGGGGGGGGGAAATGTATACCCTCACCAATGGCTTGTTATTTATTCCTAATGGAAATGCTCGCGTTTAAACATGTATCTTAGCCAGTTCGCACGTACCAGGGAGCGCATGTATTGCCAGTTATCGACAATCGCAATATGTCGTTAACTAGAACGCAACTTTTGTTTGAAAAGTCTACTGCATGATTATTTCCAATTGAACCAGTATGAAATAGCATTGGCACGGGGACAAAGTAATATGGAATTTTACATCGATATGATATGCTGAATAAAGCATCACGTAAATATGTGATCAGCTAAATATCATATTATGAGCTGGAGCTGTTACATAACTACTATGGACCAATTACCATATTATCTGCAACGCTACCATATATTCACTTTAGAGCAAACGCATTTGTATTGTTTAAGACATGATGAGGTGATAAGTTGGTTGAATTCGACAAACATGTTTACCTGGTTTTCACAACTCATCAAGCATACAAGCGAATAACAGAAATGATGTCGCGACTAAATGCTTTAATGCTATTAAAAATAAATTATCATGCCATTTTGAAGGAGAGAGCAAATGCCACGATCCCTATGTTTACAAAGGCAAACTCACTTAAGAAGATATACTGCTATCTAATCTTAGCACTGGTAATATATATTGAGCAACGGATTTATTTGAGCTCACATTGGATCGTTCTCCATGAGGTATCGTTACGGTGTGCATGAAATAACAGCTCATTGATGTAAGGTGCATGCTCCGCATGGTGGTCCAACAATGCACACCGAAATAGTTGCAAAGAATACTATTGTCTTCATCTTATAAAATATTCGCAGCAGGTGTAGATAACGCAACAAAGTTATTCATATTTCCGATCGCCTTATTCGCCACATTCAAAGTACGGTAAAATGGCATTTGCCTTTTATCATCAATTCGGCTGCCTGTTGCAAATGAAGGCACTGCTTTAAATAGTACACATTTATTTCAACGATTTAAGTCATATGATTGCATTCATCTGACTCAAAACCAACATTGATCATATTAATAATCTTGTTTATGCAGAATGATAAGTAATTATTTAGCAGGAATAAGTATTTTTTAGTTCACCAAATTCACCCTTGAAAAAGTTCTTTTCTTGATTTTAGGACTTGCTGTACCCATAAGTCAATCTATAATTTTAATGTTTTAACATCATTATACAAAGAGGACACATGTTTTATACGGCCTAGCCTAACAAACACAGCAAAGAGATTTGTAAACAAACACTTATTATGAATGCTTCCAGGAACGATTGGCGGGATGTGCGCATGAACGTGCGACAAACGAATTATAAACATCTTGCAGGAAGTTGCTATTGTGCTGCTAAAGGCGTTCACGATAAATGTTTACTGGTCACAAGGTGCATTGCGTAATGTGTACTATCCCGGCACTTCAGCGTGGAACCGCAATATAGTCTTACAGGTGTGCCTATTCATTTTACGTGCTGGGTAAACAGTCAATGTTGACACATGGCTTGTGGTGAATAGCCTTTCGAGGCTAAGAAGCATAGCAGTGTTAAGTTTCCCTTCCCAAACAGCTACCAAGGTAAGTATGCAACGTGTGGTTGACTTGGTTCGTACCTACACTCACACATCAATCGATTGAATGCATATGTTAGCAAGCTAATCTCATTGGTATTCGTATGATATATGTCTGATTAAATGAATTGGGTGCATACTCGAGCAGAGCTCCATTGTAAGAGCTGTCATGAATATCAATGACACAATGCTAAAATACATTTTCCCTGAATCCTTTATCGATTTACACTATCATTCTTGAGTAATCGTTGTGAAGAAACTGAGTTACAGTACGCAGGCATAATTTGGCGTCATGAAGAGACATGCGTTGATAAACGTACTTTCATACAGTCTGCTTTAAGCGTATTTTAGGGGTTTGAACACCAGCAAACCCTCACGATGTCTTATTGTCAGATCAAATAACCAAGGAAAGTTTAATGCAAGCAGGCTTAGTTTTGATTAGATGTGAGTGTAAAACTATCGCGATACAATGCTTTGTCTCATTGGCCACATTGTTAGCAGCATCTAGCTTTAAGGGTTATTTCTCTATCAGAAAATGTTGCGATGCAAATATCCCAAATGTGGGAACCATTTTAGGTCATGAATCATGTAACGCGCGGCAACCTTGAAGTACCAGTGACGACTGAAGCAATTTCTCTTCCGTTACAGTATTACGTGCCGTACGTATTCTATTATGCAGGCAGGTTAATTGATATGGGTCCAGCTACTTCAGTAAGACATCGCCAAGTTATTACCTCCCTGCGAGTTCGGTGCGCCTTCGTGGACTTTATGTCCGTAAGGTTCTGTGTTATCAGTCAATATTCTTCACGACTCCGAGAGGAGATTTGGTGACCACGCGAGAATGAACTTTAATAGCACATTCGATAGAAGCGTACCTATAGAGCAATGTGGTGCTATTCGTCAAACACAGTACAAAGTCAAGAAACCTGTTATACTGGCAGGCTTAGTAAGCTTTGATGGACATCACACCAAGAGAGATTGCTACTATTCAATTATGCGAGATTAACATTTGATGCTTCATAAATTGAGTTATACTCCCTATGATTCTGGTACGACACATTTTAACAAGCACTCATAACTAGGAAGCATCTCTTTACTTGTGGTGTTGTCTCGAAGAAAAATAAGCACTACACGTATCGGCCGTCGTATCTGTCAGCTACACATTATGCACGCCTGGTCGTATGGTTCAGGTCGCCTTTCGATCCACGGGTTATGGGTTCAATCCCAAAGTGTAAAAATAGCTGCCCGTTATTAACGTTAAAGGGCGGTCCTACCGTTTAAAGGGGATTCACCCGATCCGATAGCTCAATAGTTTCGTGCAGGTCTCGTCCCATCGCCATGGGTTTCGTAGCCGGTCTTGGCAAGGGGTTCATAACGAGTGGGCGCTGGCACTTCAAGGCAGCTTCCTAAGCATCACAGTCATCCTGATTCCTCGCCGTAGCAATGTCACCTCGTTGTTGAAAGCGTCGTAAAATCGTAATATTACCATTGCTATAAATTAATGAAATGCTTTTGGCATGCACTACATTATGACTACCAATATCTCAGCAGTATATTTATTCCGGATACAATACTACATACTCTGCCATAACTATGATCGACTTTTCGTGCATATAAGCATCAATGCTTCCGGTGATATATGTTTCAAGAAATAATACCAGCAAACAGCGTAGTCATTGTCAACATCCGAATAATTTCCCTGTAGAGGGAGATAGTCAACGATAGTGCAATATACATCAAATATTTGCATTTAATTTGATTTAAAACAGCAATAGGCTGCCGTGGTAAGTTACACAGGGCTCGATTAATATATGTCTATAATGTACGCCTTCTCGTGTTCATAATCGTTTTCATTCCGTGTTCATGCACGGCATTTCGATAAAAAGACCAAATAAGACATACTCAAACTATTCAGCTGGGCCTTATCATAGACTGAGGGGATGTCATATGGTGTTTCAGGTGTCGATCTATGCGCTTGTTGCTTCTTGTAAAGTTGTTCACACTGGACTAAAGCACTTAGAACGCAGCGCACAATGGTTTGTTATATCTATGAAATGATGTATCGTAAATGATAGAGAACAGTATTGGAATACTCACCGCGGAGTGTTGTTGTGTCAAAACGGTTTTTGATTGGTCTTTTGTTTTTATACTCATTCATCTTTTGGACAGGCCATTAACACGTGCAATATACTATGCTTATGTATTTAAATTTCAGCAGTTATTCAATTTTATTATCTCATCTCGCCATTTTATCGTATGTGCCCATTTAATTGAACGCTCCTCAATAACGCGCTAATTACCAATATAGCAATGCTGCCCGAATTCGACTGTTATTTTAACTCAAGCTCAATCATATCTTTTGCAGCGTCCATGTACTGCATATTCCCAATTATGCGTAAGTTGTGCTGCTATTGTCATGGCACAGCTGACGAAAATCTAATGACAAGCAGTGAAATGCGGTCGTTACATTTTAGACATTACAGGGGCACATTATACGAATTCCCTTACCGATATTCAAAACATTTATCAATATTATTACAGCAATTACTATATTAGGCAATAACTCATCGGTTCTCAACCCGAAGTAATATTTACAGAAATCAAAAGCTTAATAGATATTGAGAAAACGAATTGAAAATACTTCCGAAATATATTGCTAAAGATACCAATTAGACGATACGCCCCGCCAATTCTTCAGTTTAGTTGCATGCTATAGGCAAGCAATATGGACGATAGTTTACGCTATCCATTCCCAACCTTTCATGTCGCACCCCCGTTACGGAGCGTTGTATGCATAATGATTATTGAATTGCCACGAGATGACAACGATGTCAACTATCTCACACTCATCAATGCAAGTGCATTGGCTATTCACCCGGAAGTGGATAACAACCTTGTAAGCAATACTTTCATGGCGCGGGATATATACGTGCTGAGCTTGTTCATAATCAGAGCCGCGCACGTGTTAGGTGCAAGCATAGTTGAATCAAATCGCTAGCTGTTTTTCTTGAGTAATTTGATCATGCCTTTCATAATAATTCTATGAAATGCTGTTTACAAAGTGCGGTCTTTCCATCAATTCCTGTAGTACGTGGCAACGCTTTAGGAACTTTGTAATATAAACAGCAAAGTGCTTTAATGAAATAATTTAAGGAGGAAATGTACAAATACTCTTTGTATTCGGCTGTGAATGATAAGCACCAAACACACATACATAATGCACGTCGACGACATTCCATACAGTCAACGCTGACGCGATATTTTTATCCAACTATTGTTTTGAACAGGAACACATTCGCTGAAACTTCTCCATTTGCACACATTGACATTCTATCCCATTCAATACATTAGCGAAGCATAAGGAAAATGACACTTAGCATATTACGTTTGCATGCTCAATTAACTACTGCAGCACTCTAGTATATTTTCAACGAAAATGTAATTTTGTGTTTCAACCCGGCTGGAAATATAAGTTACAGTAGAATTACTTTTGAGTAATTTGCTAATCTTGAATAGGCTGGCTGTGCACCAAGAACGGCACCAAAACTTGGTGACTAGTGGCATAGAGAGTACTAGCCGATCCAAGTCACGGTTTCTGGGTTGATAGGATGTAATCAAAGATAACAGAGGCATATGTAGTTTAACCCTAGAGAGCCATCAACTGATATGACAAGATGGTGCATTATATTGAAACTGTATCATTAAGTCCGTCAGTTGCGGAAATAAATCACAGTATGGGTTTGAATTTGAGTTGTTGTACCTAAACGTCTCAACTGGGTTATCAAAACTCCAACAACTTAAAAACCTGATCAACTTGTTAGATCTTTCAGGAGCTGATTATTGTTTTAATTGCATATGAGTACTGAATGTAACAATAGATATCATACTTACTCGGCATGCTAAAATGCATGAAAGAGTAGGATTCAACGGAATTAGAATTAATTTTACAGTAAATGGTTAGCTAAGATGACGAGCTGTCCTGCTCCGGCATAATTTGCGTAATAATTTATAGACGATGGGGTTCCTAACAGTAACCATCACGACATCTCAATTATATTCTTCTGCGTATGAACGGATTATTATCTGGTTCTTGCTTTAAACCGAATAGTAATGGTACAGTACTTGTGGCACAACCTGGTAACAACCGCTCATGTATAGGGGTTACTTTGAACTTGTTGATGTCGTACAAATATGGCAACCTGAGCGTCGCTGAACATAAACATTGTAACGCAAACATGAAAAATAACTCCAAAACCATTCAGCGGCTAAGCATCAGTGTACTCGACGGTACGAATGTACATATTGAATTTGCTTCAACTAGCCCACCTAACTTAAACAAATAACCCTATCTTGGTGTCTTACTCAAATTGAAAAGTTCGAGATGCATCTTAACACATTTGTAATGTATAATAATATGTGGATATTGTATTTGATTCGTTAGAACCAAGAGAAGTCCCTTTGTGCCTCAGCCACCCAACACTTGCGGTCTTGGGAAGCCATCGTGGAAGTTCTGAGAAACGATAACTACAATTTATCTTTTGACATAAAGTTACGGCCCGAGAAGCTGCAAAAACGGCAAAATTCTTATCCCATTACAGTATGCAATGTGAGGGGATGGTTTATGGGGTTGAGTGCGGTCAACATAACTCGCCTCAGTCGTGTGATGTTAACAAGAAATCAGTAATCTGTTTACCAAATAACTAATTACGCTTGCTGTTTTCCAGGCCCTATGGCATAATCTGTAATTTTCTTGCCTCCACAATGCTCTGTTGCAAACGCCGCGTGACAATGCATATATCGGGTAATGTAATGCTCAGCGTGTAATTCGACCGCACAACGAGACATTACCTTTACGAAGCGTCCGATGCATTACTATTATAAAATAGGAACCTGAATGGACATTCCATGGGATTTTTACAAATGAGCTATGTATTAAATTGTGACGAGAACTGCCTTTAACCCTTAATTAGAAGTAGCATGACGATCGTCATTCGTTCAATAAGATAGTAGCTATTAACAGCGAGACCGCACTGTAACCGTATAGTAAAGATTGTGATGACCGTAGTCATTGGATGCAGCACCATTTTTACGCACAATCAGCAATATGTAACGATACACCTTTTTGTTTGATTCGGTCGATTTAATAATGCCTTCAAAGGCCCGAAGATTGCGATATCCCAGCATAGGAATGTGAATACATAACTGGGCTTCACGACAAAATCAGCATGTATCTAAACACATAAATGCTTGGTTCATTTGAGTTAGTTTCTGCCAACTGGAAGACTGAATTAACTCTCAAAAGGGGACATCTTAACTATGCATTATGTTGCGTCACCATTAACTACGCATTTTACGTTTTGTATTTACGGTTTATCGTGGCTACAAATACAAAGACACCCGTCTGTACAATGAGGTGTTATTGATATAGGAGTCATTTCCATGTCATGTTGAGTGTGGACAAAACACATGGCTATTATTGTGCAGCCATATCTAAAACTTACATCAAAGGATGAATCATCTACCGTAAATGGTGCGCGACCATTGCCTTGGCTGCAGCGGAGCAATTCGTGAATCAGGTTATGCATTGTTGATGGCTAATGTACCATCGCGTGCGATTAAGTCAATCGTCTTAAGTATGCAGCCAATATTTGAACAATGCACGGTGCACTTGCGCATGTGGTGAGTTAATTACGATGATTACCACGACGTTGCACTGGGAAATGCAATTAAAACGTGAATTTATAAGTTATTAAAATAAAAACGCTAGAATTACCGACCGCAAGATATACAGAAAGAGAAAGAGAGAGAGAGAGAGAGAGAGAGAGAGAGAGAGAGAGAGAGAGAGAGAGAGAGAGAGAGAGAGAGAGAGAGAGAGAGAGAGAGAGATAGAAGAGGGAGAGAGATAGAAGAAGGGAGAGAGAGAGAGAGAGAGGGAGATAGACAGAGAGAGGGACACAGTGAGAGAGAGAGAGTAGGACAGAGAGATATAGAGAGAGAGTGAGAGAGATAAGTAGAGGAAGAGACAAAGTGAGAAAGCGCGATTGGATGGTAGATGATGGGATGAGATGGAAGAGAACCGGAGAGAAATACAGAGGTATATATAAACAAAGAGAGAATGAAAGAACACATTCAACGTTCACTCCAGCTGATGCAATTCATTTACTTATACCTCTGCTTTATCGAATAATTCACGAGCTATTTGGTACTTAAACTACCGCATAACCCGCGTTGAATTTCTGTAGTTCAGAGACAGTGCGTAAATATCATTTTCTATTGCACGTAATGATATTAAACACGTATGTGCACATGTTTTTGATTGCACTTCAAAAAGCCAGGTATTAGAAATGACAATTCCGATAATCGCACAATTGTTGGGTGTGTATACCCTCGTCCCTCGTCACTTTGACATATAGGCGTTTCCCATGATCCCCGGTCTAATTTCAAGGTAAAATGGAATACCGCGAGGAATACCATTTCTTTCATTTATTGCTTTAATATCTCTTGTCGCGGACCCTTGAACAGATTGCTATTCAGCTGGACTACCGTCATTGGTGGTTAAACTGGGGCTGATATTTCTTTATTATAATTGTAAGACTCGGGGTTTCTATGCACCATTGAGTGATTAATTGACGGCTAAATGAACGCTGGTATTATATTGATATTGTGGGAGATAATTTTCCATTTGAAAATCACCAACCCAGTACTTTGCTGGGATACATATGAGATGGCTTGATATTCATTTTGACATAGACGGTGAATGTGTCACATGTGATACAGGGACACAATATAGTAATGAAGATTCTTCTGTTCTGAAGTAACGAGTCTAAGGGGTTGGAATGCTGAAGACAGCGGAGACCTGTAATTAATGGTCCCAATGTTAACGGCACTCAAACTCGCGACCACCAGGCAGCGGTTTGTGGTCTCAGCACGTAGCAAATCAGGACAGCAGTCTCCATGTCAGGACATATGCTTCCCATGCCAGCTATTGACCAATGCAAACCGCTTTTATTCAAGCGTTAACTGCCCTCAATATTCAAAGGTCAATACAATAAGAGCATATTGCTGTTTGCAAGGTCGATGGACTGCATAAATATCAACAACATGGTAAATGTGGAACCTTACATCAGCACACCAGCTGCCAACTTACCACACCTATTATATGCGCCTGAAAGATTTAGGTAAAATTGATTGGTTAACTTGCGGGCGTCACTGACAACTCGGACAAAGGTCACTGTTCAAGGCCGCTTCTATTCCTTCATTGGCATTGTAGCTGTGCTTCGAGTGTGGTGTGTATTTCCATATGTAAATCTTGCGACCTATGTATGCTATGTGCCTTTTTAGTGATTAATTAGCGGCTGGCTTAATACAGGTTTGCATATACTTAGCCGGGGCTAATAATCTTATGTAAGATTGCAACGAGAATCCTTTGCCTCAGCGGAAATACTCGTGTCTCGGCTTGATATTCGTTATAGTGAACCCGGGCAACGCATGATATAAGATGTACTGAAAACAATATAGTCATCAAAAATAAGCATTTTTGCAGTCACTGAGCTTAGAGGATTACAATATAAGTAGTTTGAGATCGCTTAAATTCGAACAGCTTGAGCCTTGTCCACAAGACAAGACAAATGCTTCCTGGGTCGATTAGTAACGAACGCATGCATGATGCGCACATTTTTATCAGACCAGTATTGCTTCTTGAGTCGTATACCCAAACCATCACGTCTCCCGGCAACAATCTGCACCCAGTATACGCGCATGACCGATCTAATAACTATAGATTGATTAACATGCGGGGTTCACTAATTAAAATCGGATATATGCCGCTGTTATGGACCGCACGGAGCTGGTGTTGTATTCAGCCGTGATTTTTGTGTGAAGCTGATGGTACTTTGTGGCTTAGTTTATTGACATTTTTCGTAACACTGAGCAGGACATCGAATGTCAATGTAAGTATGTACTACTTGGCATATACGCGAATGATGTCCATACGTTACCACTGGTTACAGACCATGCATTCTCGCGTACCCGCATAGCTGCAACTTCGCGCGCGTGAGCTCTGACTCAGGCTTACAGATAAGCCACAGAAAGCGCACTCTCTCGGCACAATGCAACCAATCAAGATCTTGTTTTTCATGATAAGATCAATCAATGGTAATGCCTACAGAAGTAGGCCACGCTGTACACAGTTACGGCGTATCCTGTATTGATTTCCGTCGAATACCAATCAATGACCTTATTCCATAGGCCGTATACTGGCACCCCTATGAGCCGCATGGGATGTGGCTGCATTTGGAGTCACCTCCGACACTTCGAACCTAAGATCAGGGCCAGCAATAGGCTGAATGTTGAGTACGCAGACTCGAGGCTTATAACCAGCGGGGCGGAGCTCTACATGTTTAGATTAACCCAGGCTCTCACGGCGTACCGGCGAAGCTGACAGCGTAAACGCGTGGTGTTGCCACATCTTAACGCAGAGCGAGTTATTCCTAGTAACTGGTGCAACAAGACATGTGATGGCGATAAACTGATAGAACAGGTAGAGGGATTTCGTGTTCCTGCTGTTGTGGATTTCTACTCGGGTTGGAATAACTCAGCTGTTGTTATGGTGTGACGGACGAGGAGTAAGCGAAAAGCATGGAAGAATCTGAAGACAAACGGGACCGCGATGACAGTCTCGGAGAGTGCGAGTCTATTCAATCGCTTACCTCAGATGAACAACTGCCGCATGGAACAACATATTCACCGGACGAACAGGTCCACACATTCCGTGAGATTGAAGGAGGGATCGAAGAGGTGGACGACGATCTCGATAATGTGTTCTCGGAGCCGATGCGCCATGGCATAACAGACGAGGATCTGGTACGGCTATCTTGCACCAGAATCAGTGGACGAAATACCAATAGGACTCAACTCCAGCGGCAGAAGTCTGTCAATTTCGCCAACCATACTGCTTCGGATGAGTACATGCCAATACAACACGGGAACGGATCAGTTCAGTCCCCGGCCGAGCCATCACCTACACCATCAACCTCCTCGGCGCCTAAAATGCCTCCAAATATACGGCCCAAAATCTCGCGTTCTCGCACAAAGACGGGAAATATCGTCTTACCGCATAAATTCCGTAAAAGTCGACGTGATAAAGACCGCCTAGACTACATCCATATGTCTAGCAAGGAGTCCACGAGATCTCGCTCAAAATATCTCTGTTGTGTCAGGGCATCGCAGGACGATACTAACGCAAAAGAAGACACTAAAGTATCGGCAACATCCTGGTTTATATCGTGTTTACCATTCCATCAGAAACGCCAGTTGGCTCCCGACGAATCCGACGCAGAAGCGATCCGTGCGAAGGAGCTGTATCTAGAAGAGGACCCGTTTAGAAAGCGTTGTCTACGGGCCTTCCTGAATGGGATTTACGTGGTAATGGTGATCATAGCTGCTGTGGTAACATATTCCATGGTGCAGGATTTGATTAACTCGATGAGGAATCCTGTCAGGTCCATTCATTATAATAAGGTGGAGTCTTACAATGCCCCAGGTAGGTAACTTCTTTTTAAGTGACACCCAATAGGTCAAGTGTTCGAAACCTTTTGAGGGCTATGGTTTGAGTCAATATGTTGATGGGTTTGTTTGACAGACCATGCCCCACGGTCATTATCAATCATATATCACCGTGACACGGTCACATGTCCTGTTATAGTGGTGTCGTGCCAAATGTGAAACTAGTATCGATAGGCTTATCAGTAATAAAAAAATATATAATGTGTGATATCAGAAATTGGAATACAGCGTGCTGCTGCTCGTATTGATATATCACTGAAAATTGCTATTCGAGGTACGCAGAAATCGGATAAAGGTTGCTCACCAAACACGACATGTTCGTATGTTCGTATGTGCACATGCTCTCCTGAATAAGCATATGTCAGCCTCGTATGAACGCACTACTAGCCTTTGAAGCTTTCTATGTAACAGATGTCAATATTATTTAACAGCGCCACAGCTTCACAGCGAATTATGCTCCTATAGCACTAATTCGGATTTTTCATATCACCAAACAATTTGTTGGATGCCAATAATTATTCACTTACCCCAAAAAACAGATATAGCGATCGTCGTTAACGGTTCATGTAAAATAACCATCGTTTTGTACCACCGATGGCGTTTGTGAAGAAGCTAAGTTAGGATCTGTTAATAATACATCCCGTGAAACGTGCCGTCTTGTGTTGCGATTGGTCACGCGAGATGCCTCCACCGGATTAGGATTGATCACATGACGTTTATTCTATCGTAACATGCGTAATTGCCACTGCGAACGCAAAATCGAGAGCAGTAAATTCTTATGTGTAATGATATTTACGACAAACCGGTCGGTTATTGCTGTACACGTACCCGAGCCTAGTGGGTGGCCTTGCTCAATTTCGATACCGCTTTAGCAACAATGTCCTATCAAGTCACGCTCCATGTGTTTACAGCCGTGATGTAATTGTCGCTATTGTGATGTTGATAGTAGTTGACAAGATCAACATTTTGTCATTTTTATCGCTTTAAGCTGTCAACCTCACCACGCTTGTGTTTGCTGTCTTATGGATTGGCCATTATTGGTATTGGTTTTGCAACCCGAGGCAAATATCAAACCATTTGCAACACTACGCAATAAGCGCTTATTTTGAAGTCGGTGCGAGATTTATTGTATTTTTCCAGTCAGTATGGTTTTCTTTCGAATTAGGTATTCAATCCCTCCATCGTGTTTACCATTCACCTTGCCTATTTCATCTTGCTCCACCCCTTTCCTCATCCCTCCATTCTCCCTGTGATCAATCTCCCTTTTCACAATGTTATGTCCCTATCCCTTTCGTTTTCTCTTCCTGCGTACCTGTCTGTCTCCCAGTCAGCCTGTCAGTATGTCGGTCTGTCATGACGTTCTCTCCATCGCATTATCTGTATCTCTCTATCTTATATCTCTCTCCAACTCTCACTCTCCCTCTCTCGCACTTTATCTCTCTCACACTCACGCATATAAATTGTTCTGCTACATACCCTAGTATTCCGCTGTCACTATAACACAATTTATCTCCCTTTTCTAGCCATTGTTTTCTCTCTCTCTCCCTCTCTCTCTTTCCCCTCTCTCTCTCTCTCTCCTCTCTCTCTCTCTCTCTCTCTCTCTCTCCCTCTCTCTCCCTCTCTCTCTCTCCCTCTCTCGCTCTCCTCTCTCTCTCCCTCGAGAGAGAAAGAAAGCTCTCTCTCTCTCTCTCTCTCTCGCTCTCTTTCTCTCTCCCTCTCTCTCTCTCTCTCTCTCTCTCTCTCCCTCTCTCTCTCTCTCTCCTCTCTCTCCCTCTATCTCTGAGAAAGAGAGAGCTCTCTCCCTCTCTCTCTCTCTCTCTCTCCTCTCTCTCCCTCTCTCTCCCTCTCTCTCCTATCTCTCTCCTCTCTCTCTCTCCTCTCTCTCTCCTCTCCTCTCATCCTCTCTCTCTCTCTCTCTCCTCTCTCCTCCTCTCTCTCCCTCTCTCTCTCTCTCCCTCTCTCTCTTCCCTCTCTCTCTCTCTCTCTCTCTGTCTCTCTCTCTCTCCCTCCCCTCTCTCTCTCTCTCTCTCTCTCTCTCTCTCTCTCTCTCTCTCTCTCTCTCCCCATCCCTCCTCTCCATCTCCCACTCGCTCACTCAATTAGTTTATGTCTATATAACTCGTGTACGTGTTTGAATTCCCGCGATAGCGCGGTAATTATGTATTGGATTGACATGCATCGATCAAAAGGAGTTCGTGAACATGATCTGGCTAGGAAGTTGTTGTACTTGCGCGAACCGATATGGAGCCGTCCGTACTCAAGGGCTTTCAACATTATCATGATCATTATCTAAACATTGTTATCAATCTCTGTTGTGACTGCCTTCGATATGGCAGTTGTCACTATTACATCACCAACAGCATCAAAGTCTGCAACAACCGACACCCACATAAGTATCAAATTCGTCCAAATATGAGTACTTGATATTCATTGCGAAATGTATCAAGTAATGTGCATATATTTCAAAATACCAATCCGCAGCGAATGAGAGATTATATATGCAAATTATTGTAATAATAATCATAATATATAAATATCTCTCTCTCTCTCTCTCTCTCTCTCTCTCTCTCTCTCTCTATATATATATATATATATGTATATATTATATATATATATATATATATATATATATAATATATAAATATATATATATATATATATATATATATATATATATATATATATATATATATATATATATATATATATATATATATATACATATATATATTGAGGCGGCTCAGTGGAGCAAATAGACGCGGCGCAGCATTTCCTGATGCATCCAATCATCTATAAATTCGCTGTCATTACATACCTTGTGTATCACATTGTTGGGAATCTTGATGCGTCATTGTTGGGAGACTTGATGCGTCATACCCTCATTTGATAGTCGCTGTCCGGATGCATCATAAAAGCACGTATGCGCCTCATATGGCGATATCACATATGCGTCTTACCGCATAGGACTACGGGATTTACACTGGCCGGCCGGCCGCTATCTTCAATGTATACATGAACCCATGGTCGGCCGCTGCAAATCCCTGTGCATAGAACCGGACCTAATTAACCTTGCTTTTTCTATTCTTACTGATGCAAACACCCTCGAGATACTTCACCAGAACTGTACATGTCTAATTATGAATTCCTAACCCCTTGTGCTTTACAAATCCTCACCTCCATTATCACATCATCAATATTGATCTCAACGTAGTAGCCGCTCAGCAATGTGAATGGTTGCTGAACCCCAGGAGAAACTATTTCATGGGTTGTTTGTTGATGGTGCAGGTATTGCCGTGTACCCCGGAGGCGCCCACTTCAAGGCTTGTGGACATTACTACAACAACGTCGTCACATCCAAAAGCAAGTCTCGGCTTTAACTAAATATTAAATGTGGTTATTTTTCTCTTTCTGAATCTCTACCACCGTCTTGCAATGCGGCACTCTGCCTCTCTGTTGTTGAAACCTTTTAATCTCCTCGTTTTCATCAGTCATACTTTATTTTCCCCTCTTTGCTATTTACTGATTTCTTATCCATCATCTCGTAAGCTTTCTATTTTACAGTAGTGCCTGGTTCCTCTCGGTCGCCGTATTTACTAATTCCACGCCACCTTCCTCTTCTTGTCATTTTCACCCCGTCCTCTGATGCAGTTTCACCCCTTGCATTTACACTTCATTATCTCTTTTATCAAATCGACTGGCAAAGAATATCATATTCTCTTCCCCTTTCTACCTGTCCCTTAACGAAGAACTGCTTGTTTTTTTCCTCCACCTGCTCAACAGTTAATTTAGGACAGCTGGACTTGGTTAACCTCAATTGTTCCTACTCGGACATCTCGTACACTGATCCCCATTACCCAAACGTCACCCGTGAAGCCCTCGTCATTCGGGGACCAACAAGTTTTGTCAAGAGGGAGGCCATATTCCTCCATTTTGAATTGGAAGACGTCACACGACATTTCTTTACAGTCAGCTACTTCGTATTTCCAAATTATGACAAGTTCAACGTGAGGTAATAATATTTATTATATTTATTACATGACTATATTTACATTTGTCTCATCCGTAATTTTTTTCAAAAAATCCTTTTAAATTCACTGCGCAATGTAAATATTGATTTGAACTGAAATAGCCTCCGACAAGGCGAGGAATTGATGGAATACCATCGTTACAAGCCTACATTTGCATTGTCGGCTGGGCTAAGAATGTGGATTAAGCTGATAATGTCTGAATCGATCGATATGTCAGGGGGTAAACGCACAGACTTCAAAGTGGAAGTAAGACTTGCATTTTGGTTCTGTGGTTAATTTGATCTAGATAGCAACAAACTATAATGCATCCGATCTTTATGCAATATATTATCGGCCATGGATTTACGGTATGACACAATGGTATAACCATGGTTTTCTTTGTCACGCAGTATAGCGTAGTGAAATTCCGCGATAGACGTCCGAAGGAAGAACAGAAAAGACATCTCTTTTTCATTTTCTTTGAGTGGAAGAACGATATTATAGAGGAGTCGAGTCTTATTTACACCACTACACCATGGTCAATCGGTGCGGGTCTATGTGGAGTCTTTCTGACCTTACATAGAGGGTTTCAAATTGCTCAGACATCCTACAAACGGGTGCAGAAAGACAAACGAAAGCGAACCATCCGCAAACGTACTTTACGCGAATTGCGCCAGATGTCCCAGTCCAGGAGTCAGAACGGAAGCACAGATTGATGGATCACGCATGCTTGAATATTCTGTAACGCTGTAGTTCAGAGAATTGAGGGAATGCGACCGTTTGAAGAGTAGCCCACACAGCTCTCAGTTTGCTAAATGATTGAATACAAGACGGTCGCCTATTCCATGCTAAGAAGATTTACCGACATGGCGACTCATCTCATAACTGTTCAAATGAGTGACATCGGTTGAACAAGATCGATTGTGTGAACGTGGACTTCATTTGAAATGGATTTCATTTATTGTCATTTTCTCTTCCTGTTGGTAAATGCCACTGTTAATCTCCTGGTGGTTTTGGCGTCAATGGCTGTGACAGGATGGACAGTAATCGAGATATTAATATTGATAGATATTATAGAAGCAGAGATATGTCGCAAGTATACCAGGATTACCCTTACAATTTCGCTGTTATTGACTTTATCATGTCATTGGGATGTATATCTTGGATGTGTTACGTCATAAAGTATTGTCAGTGACACGTGTTATCAAGATGATAACATAAGTACAGTCAGTTGAGTATTGTACAAAGTGATCTTTGTAGGTCGTGGCACTGCACAAACGGTCAGTATTTGCAGGGCTCTTTCCGGTGTATTGTCCGAGCTCTTATGTACCCTATTAGTGGCCGTGTTAGATCGGGTTTGCGACCCTTTTATTACATGATTTCTACAGTGGCTTGCATTTCGAATATTGTTTAATGTACCTCGGTGCTATGGTGGATCTTATTGCTCAGTATTACATATTGTCAAATGGTTATACAACATAGAGTCAACCTATCATAAACTTTTCTTACCAGTATGTCAACCATAATTGAATTGTGACATTGATGGAATTGAAGTTGATTTTACGATTATTTTAGTTCACCTAGCCAATCCATACATGTATGTATCACATCCAGTATATAACAGATGTATCATTCAGTTGGTAATTAATCATGAGATATATAATGTTGAATCTGCTTATTACTAGAAAAGGCAACCTTTTGGTGGTTTAATAAGAAGTAACACAATTCCTTTTAATTAACACCAGCGGTATGCTAAGCGTTCAGACTAACTCAAATCATTTGATGCCTAGGTTGATGACACAGTTCCGGCTTTTTAACATTTATTTAAAGACGGCTTTTACGCATTGAATATCACTTTCCGTAATTCAACTCATTTCCATTTCTGAATGCTAGGTCATAACCAATCATTCGCTCAATGCTATCCCTTGCGGTATCATCCTCACCTGTCTCAATCATCGTTCTTGTGATATTCATAAATAAGTATACTAAACAGCTGTGCCTGCTGCTTCAAAGTTAGGGTGTGTATGACTTCGATCAAGTAGCAGTTTGGTCAAGGGCTGAAATCAAACGACTATCCTGTAATATTTGATAAATAATATGCAATGTAGTACAAAAAATGTGAGCATGTAGATTTATGGCAACATTTCTAGCTAACCAGTGTCTCAGATGTTTTACTGCAACTGAAGTAAATAATGTCGGAGAAACATATTACCATATTTATCTTGTTTATTGCAATTACAATCTTTTACTGCTGCTGCTATTGTTACAGTCTTTCACATAAATACAAGTCAAGTTTTTCCGATTCCAAAATGCATTCTTCAGGTGCACGTGGCTCAATACACACCAATGTTGAGTGTTCTACTACAATACTACATAACGAATATCATTTCAACCCTATCACAATACAGGTGAATAACTTGCGCCAGTCTGCGCGTACATTATAGATTTTATTGTTTACAAATGTTTTTGTCCATCAAACAGACGACGGAACAAAACCAACACATTGTTGCCCCTGTTTTATCATGGCACTGAGCAACAGTCATTTTCACAGCATTGTTGTAGCAAAAGATAATGAATTTAGTTTTCCCACCCATCCGTGCCAACCGCGAAATAATTGTCGCTGTTACAATATGTTCACACACACATCCATATGTCATGCTGAAACCATGGTGTACATGGAAAACGTTCTTTGTTCTTTACCTATAGTCCTACCCTCGGTTACGTTAGGCCGAAACATAACTAAGGGACATTCACCTCCTGAAGCATTTCAATTAATCACCTCACTAGCAACTTCAGCTCTCGTCAGTAATCAAACAACTGTGTGCAAAAGTAACGTCTAAAGCCGTTATTATCAGTGTCCACAATGACTTATAACACTTATTTAACTGAACGACCACTAGATATAGTGCAGTCTCGTCACAGTGTAGAATCATAAAAAGCTCATACAAGCAAGACCGATTTATCGTATAAATGTAATGTCATACCACAAAATGTATTTATCTTCTACCACCTTGAAATCGTGTCATGCATTGGACTTTAGTGTTATGATCTAGGCTTTCTCATTGCAAAGCTATTATAGCTGTGTCGACAGCTATCGACCTAAGTACCCGTACAGATCCGTTTATAACTGCCATTATTATTATAGCCCAACATGTGAGGCTTTGTAATCAAGACTGACAATTTGAAATGGACATTATGACAGCTTATTGTGACGAATAGCAAAATCATTAACTAGTACAGTGTATGCTCTATTCTGAGAGATAGCATAACCAACCGCATACAGATTCGTGGAGCTACACATCGCCCGCTGGATATATATTATTAAAGCAAATATATCCCCGCCTATGGCGCCCACGCAACATTGTACAATTGCTATTCTATCCAACATTTAAAGGGAACGGTATGCCGTATATCATTCCTATCTCCATAATACGAACGGGAAAAAGTTTGCTCAATATATCATAACATACAATGCGTATAAACAAGTGCTATGCAAGCATTTTAAAGCCAAACTACCCTCACCTTAACGTGAGCAGGCGGTTGATGTTCGCAACGAAAACCACTCATTTACTGATTCTGCGACAACTCATTTTATACTCTTTTTACCTTTGCTTACGATATTTGTCTGTGTTGGTAACAGTCGGTAAGTAATACACATAAGCCATACATAGTGAGCGGGGGCGTAAAGAAATGAGGGAAAGGTGCGATTTTTCAAAAGGTGAGTCATTTGCGTCTATTAATCACTATGAAATGTTAAATTTAGAAAGGTTATTGACAACCTCATATTGCATTTGCATGCCATTCTCGACGCTAAGCACAAACACGTATGCATGACCACCGGTTACAATCAGCAAGAAACGATTCACCAAATAGACTAAATGCGACCATAGGCATCTGTGCTCGAGACGAAGCATCAATATCATAGTTGTAGATGCTGACCTCATCCTCTCTTTTCAATTACCCGGTTCCAGGAAAGTACATTATACCGCGCAATATTGTTTTACCTCGCAAATGCAAATTGACCTTTGTAAGCACATGCGAACGGTATTAGATGGTCAGTGAACCAATACGGCCAAACGATTCCTGAGACGACTATTCATGCAGTCCATTGTACGACATAAAGCACCGAAGGGATAGGTAAAACGAAATTTCTATGCCATTCGAAGTACTTGATGCGGGTTCACGTAAATCTGTTTGTGTCATTCAGAAAAGATAACTTGGGAATTAAAAAGTGTATTGTCTAATGATGACGCAATTATAATTTGCGAAATTGGCATTTGCTGATGAATTAAAGGCGTCATTATTGAATAATTTTTGTACTTTGAAAAACCAAATATTTTGAGCTGCAAAAATGCAATTTTAAAAAGAAGTGTAGCCTGCTAACTTATGATTCTGAAGGCCTAATATGTATAAGACACCCCTCTGCGCTAATAAAAAAAAACTTATCACAAATATCTAAAGTGACCAACAAGCATGGACGATTGCGCCTACAGTATTGTGCATACATTGTGTGGACGTGATGTATGGATAATGATGAAAACATGATATCGTTGAAATATGAAACATCATTCAAGTTGCAGCCAATCGTTAGTAAGTTAAATGTTGATCTGGACTGGCTGCTGCTGGCCAGGCGTATTCAATAATGCGATTTATCATTGAACCAACTTGATGGCTACAGATGATCACTCAACGCGATGAGCGCAATTGATGATGTCTGGAGACTTTTGCAGCCGACACCTAACTTCTAGCTGATTTGCATGCTGAATCAATCTCCGAATCAAAATACTTTCAGAATAAATACTACTTGATGCACACAGCACAATATGTAATCGAACAAATATGTACCACTAACTCCACGAGAAATTTGACCGTGATTACTGTAGAAGTTATTACTAAGGTAAATTGGAAGCCATAAAGTCTGATTTCACCCTATCAATACCATTGGTGACCTGCACTAGCTGCTCATTATTCATCCGGTGGTAATCAATAATTTCAGAAAACGGCTGCGACGGCCATGACGTAATTAATGGAGCTTTCTGTTGCAGGCGTGGTACAGTTCCAGCATCTCCCCGCTTCAACAAAGACAAATGTGATTAATAAAACAAGGACAAACTCTGTGAACACCAGAGCGAACAAGCTCTTTGTGCGTTGAGGTGCACTGTTATCTACCGGTTCGCTATGGACTGCGTGCATGGCAATAGTGCGACCTGATTGTTTTCTAGCTTCACTATGATTGCTATAGATAAAACACACTATTTTGTTTCAATCCTAGTGGGGCAAATTTGATTGTCCGCGTTTATGATTGGTTATCAATGACGAGTAAGTCTCAATAGAAGTCATCGAACCAATCTGACTGATTTTGCACTGAATCAGGATGAACGCAGAGTCAAATTATTGAACATAGTTGTAGATTACGTTCGTGATCAATTAAAACTGACAGTCACCCACCATATCCCAAATTCTCCGTACGCACCCTTGATGACGCGCTGGTGTTATTATTTAATAGTCATAAATTGTTCTTGTTTGGCATGTGAGAGATTGCATAAACAATTGGATAAAGATTCAGAGAACAACGCATCGCCCATTGGATATATACTTAGTGCAAAAATATCAAGCAGTATTTACTTCTACATTGAAAGCGGTGCATAGTTTTGTCTCATATCGAGGAATGGAGAACACAGAAGAATGAAACTCGACTGATACTACCCGATGAGCTTATTGATGGCCGGCTTTCGTTAATTTACAGCTTTACTAGCTAGTTAATCAGGACATAATTAGGGCTGCAAATGCAGTCGCCATATTCTAATAATAACGCCATAGCCATTTGTTTGATAGGCAATTTGTTAAGTGCAGTATGCGCGACCGAATATAACGCAGTAACTGTGTTATGTTTTATTATGTCATTGTATGACAAACAATATGATTAACAGCTACTGCAGCGCGCCGACAGAGAAACGTTTAGGCGTTGTCTTGCAACATGTATTCTGCTTTTCTAAGCAGAAGTTGACTAAGATGAGCTCAGGTAATCCTGCCTCTAAATACCTTATTAGTAAAGGGACAAAGAGGCATTATGCTGAGGTAATCACTTGGCACTGTCGCATGATTATAGATGGTGGTATAACAGGTTATGTAAATAATTGGTTCTGCCTACATAGTGATGAATTAGACAAATTAGCCAATGTATTATTGACCATAAGCAAATGAAATAGGTATGGGCTTTGGAATCCAAATGTAGTGAGCTACCATGTTACATTAGATAATGTGGTGATAAGTATTGATTCAACTCAGCATATTGATGCTGTCTTCAGCAATAATACATCCATACAATAGAAATATAATGGGGTACAATTGGTGTCATGTTAAGTATTTTGGTGTTAGTTTGTAAGCTAATGCTCTACATTGTACAAACTTCATCAGTCCTATTCTGCATCGATCGAGGTGGATGATGTTTGCATGCTGTTAAGCAAAGCATCACTGCTAGAACTAATTCATCAAATGAATTGTGTATTTATCTTAAAATGCCAAAATCAATACTGTCGATGTACAACTGCAACGCTGCATCCTGCAACTTTATGCATATAACTTGGGCTTGTGATGAACTGCTGTTTGGGTCAGATATGCCACTTGCAGATGAAATGCATGCCGCCACTGAATAAATATACATGCTATTTTCCGTACGTTTGAATATATATATATATCATGTAGAGTCCTCTTGACAGGGGCAGTATATTAATTACATATACTCATAAATATAGGTAATCGTTAAGCTAACCAGATGTTCATTAACTCTATAATAAGCTCAATGGTCCTAAAGGCAATTATCATCACTAGTATTTAATGCCCAGCATAAGAATACAGTCACAATAACATTTTGATATAGTTCTTTTTTATTCAAATATGTACGATATGGGCATCATTGAGTCTCTCGTATCGATTTGATGAACAAAATCTTTTCTCTCGCATTGCATGAACGTAGAAATAGCTCCATATACCGGGACAACAATTCGTTGTAGACCCGATTCGCCGTGGGAGTGAATGCTTCAGTCAGCCATTCTAGATAGACATGAGTGCAAAGTCTCACAATCGATTGGGAAACCCCGACATCTGTGCTGTGACCCTGCCGCAATAATGATAGGAATCACTACAGTGTCAGATCCGTAGATATAATCACCTTATAAATTGTACGAAAGCCAATAGGTCAATATCCCCACTGAGGACAATCCATCATTAAACCAAATATAATAGACTCAAAATACAGAATACATGACTCAAAATCAACAAAGGCATGTTTAATAATTTTTCTGATTGTGCATACTACTTGTGCCTTAATGGTTGACGGGTTCTTTGTTAATATATCATTTTAGGTTTGAACTACGATACTGCATGATAACCTCTATCTAGTTGATAACCTGTATCCATGGGCTCTTGAATGTCCTTACATACTTAAAAGATGAATGTCATCAAGCAACCAGATTACCATATTTTCAATGGGGCTTACATAAACCGGAACAAAATAATGCATCACAGACGTAAAAGATCCTACGAATGCCTGAAGGGAGCGTTATCAGTCACCGAGAGCTTTTAACGTCGATTGTTTGCAGCAGCTTTAGCAATCAGATTGCAGACCAAATGGTCACCGACCACTATGTTGCACGCAGCAATAACTATATTGTACATTTAGGGGAAGAGAGTGGACGACCTTGCGGTATCAAACTATAGTTGATAGGATAGCATATATATGTACATTTATATATATTTTGCAACTAACATACAAGTCAATCGTGGAGATCAATAAATATAGACTTGTCTATACTAATTGGCCGCTGTCGTGACCGCTGATTACCGCAAAGCTCTGCCAATAGGCATGAGAAATTTGCATGTTGATCAAACCTGTTTTCGTTGATGGATAAATACACAATTAATGTATAAACAGTAGCAGTGAAAACCTGATTGAAGTAGGTTAACCTGGCGCATATCAGGTGGGGCTGGTGTGGAATACTACTAATTATTCAGGTGCAATTAAGCTTATTGTAGAGTTCATTGTTGACACACTACATCCTAGAGGCATCAATGACTTGCTTAAACGTGCCTGCGCGGATAACAAAGCAATTAAACACAGTTGTTTCATCCCCGTTTGACTGCAACCCCAATGTCATTTGTTAATTCGCCAAAACTAATTTTATTTGGCAACACTGAAGTCCGATCGATCCCTACCGAGCGTATTCATCAAGCATGGCTTCACCGCCGTTGACTACCAATTACGTGAATATTGATAGCATTCTTGGGATAGATAAGGAGCCGTGGCAAGTGCTACATTACAGGTTGCATGTACATAGAGACTAGCGAATGGTGAATGTACTTATGGTTCAGATAATCGTGATCATGACGAAACAAAGCCAAAAACTTTTGGTAGAATAATCTGATTGGTTTGTATATAGCCTCGTATAGACAGCGCATTGATCACCACGTGTCCGATTGAGGTGTCTTTGAATCCTAGTTAAGGACATAATAACCCTGGCGGATATATTGTTACAGTGTATATATATATATATATACATTTATATATTTGATTTTCCGTTTGACTGAATCGCACATCAATTGGTGGAAATACGGCTTCGTTTGTAATAGGAACAATGGCGGGTTAATGAATGGTTAACAGTATAGCACGGTCAACCAAATGGCACTCCCGGATATACCAAGAGAAATGGAATACGAAAATATATTTTGAAACGTAGGTTTTTAATTGATATCAGTCGATAGATCAAATGGCCAGGTTTTATATGGAAGCATTTAACGAAGTAGATAACTTTCAATGTATTAATGTACAAAGCCATTTATTACACATTGATGCAACAGTTAAGTATAATGATATCATATCTTTGCGATTAATGTTACACTATCAGCCTTCAAGCCCCTCTATGACTAATAATGTTCGCTCAGGCTATACGGTATTTCATCATGCAGTTTCAATTTTATACATCAAAGGGCTTATGATCTCGTCTTCCTTTTTTCGCGGTTTATGTACGCGCATTTGGAACTATTGTGTCGACCATTAAATTACCGTTACATGGTTGCGTGTGTGCTTAATGCGCCAAAAGGTGTCTGATCATTAGACTTTATGGTACACGACTGTAAGGAATGTCAAGAGCACATATCTAGGTTCAGGAGCACGATTGGTACAAAGGGTGTTGCAATAGATGGATTATGATATATTTTTTTGTCTAATATCATGCTATCGTACATATCTAGACCCCTGACAGTTGACATATAAATTGCTACGAAAAAGCGCAAATATCCTGACGATTAACAAAAAGAGCGTCTATCAAAACTTCATCATATTTGGTCCATCAGCCACTTACTCGCGGATTTATCAGTGTACATCACAGTGGCTGAGGTAAGGCATTCTTGGGTCCATTGTTCAAACCAATATGACATCAGAATGAATGTTACACGGAACCGGGGATCTTTTCAGTACGTGTCCATCTTCTCAACGAATCAATTTTATTCATTCAGTAGCCCAGTATAGCTTCAGATAACATTTCATAGGTTGCTTTTGAAGGGCCGTAAATGTTGTTGCTTCAGCAGCAGCGGGAACTTGATAAGCATTTAATCCTATTGCACGTACAATCACAATAGCTATCTAAATTAGGAACAGAAGATGCTGATTTTGGCAATTCATGGCTGTGTTGATTTTGCGTCTGGTGTAATCAGGGAGTTAATTGGCCATTCGTACAACAGGCTGTCTGGCGCATACATAATGAGGTACATAAGAACATATTAGTGGGACAACGATGTCTCCTCCAATTATACGATATTTGGTTTATAGCAGTTATATATAAATCTGTTGCAAAGTAAGAGCTAATAATCGTGAACATACAGAGGGCCAAACACGCATGGAAAACCACAACGTTGTGACGACTGCTATATCTCATTCAGACTGTGTTGTTATGAGGAGCAACGGATGGAGGTCTAGTTGTGTAATTATGAAAACATTCTGACGTACAATAGAGTTGCATGGCGACTTGCATGACAATCACGACTGGAATGTTGGCTGCTTTTAGTGCATATTAATGATAATTCGACCCCGACCAGCTCAAATACCATTCGATTTCCCAGTGCTTGGTACTAATGGTTACTCACTTGTATGTAGTAAAGTGTAACTAATATGTGTAATTTATGCGATCGCACTATCTGACCTGTTATCTTGATCTAAGTGGCAACTAGCTAGCTATCAAAACGTCGTCGTCCCCTCCCGCTTGCATTGCTTCGGATTGACACGATTCATTATTTTCAGCACGTTAGATATT
The DNA here is from genome assembly GCA_034190875.2 of Urechis unicinctus. NCBI lineage: Eukaryota > Metazoa > Annelida > Polychaeta > Xenopneusta > Urechidae > Urechis > Urechis unicinctus. Next base: position 38,561,622 of record CM067347.1, on the reverse strand, counting down.
CACCATCTTAAGATGACCCTGTGATTTTTGGCAGTTGTTATGACTTCATGATAAACGTTTCAGTCTTCCATCATAAAAATGGAACACAGGGCTTTATCAAAACTGATCAATAAAGCATAGGCTTGTCTATACTTAGGAGCCGATGTCGAGCCGCTGAAAACATCAATGCTCTGGCATCAGGAGAGGAAAATCTGCCCACGGGGCAAGGAACGGATGACAGAATCAGGCATCCATACTTTGAACAAACCTGTTTTTTTTAATGGATCATCATACATGTATTGTACTTACAATACCAGTGAAAACTTGAATGGCGCCTCGGAACGGGATCTGTAGCATGGTAAAGCTGTGCATATCGAGTGGAGCTCGTATGGAGTGTTGATTATTTCAGGCGCACCAAAGTTTCTTGTAGAGTTGCTTGTTGAAGCAAACCAGCATAGAGGTATCAATAACTTGCTGAAACTTGCTTGTGCGAATAACAAAGCAGTTCACAAAGGCTTTTCACGTCCTTGGACTTTTGAAGCTTCAAACATACTTTCTCTTATTTAAAACGGGCAGGAAAGAGGTGAGACCTCAGGTCGTGTCTTTTGTATACCTTGCCTTGATGTGACACATTCTGTTGAACATTGTTAAAACAATGGGTTTGCCCATCACAAAACGATCACATTTATCCAGCAGTTCTTCATAAAGCTTTTAAAGCTCTTTTCAATAAAATGGGGATGAGGTGTGTTCCTAGAATTTATCCCTCCATTTCGTTGATCGAGTGTAGATCAAGATTCAGAGCTTATGAAAACATGCGTGAAAAACAGCTCAATGTGCTGTTTGGCAGACAGAGAGTATCTTGGCAAACATTATTAACTGCAGTAAATCAGCCATTGATAGCGTTCTGTGTTCTCGAAAGCAAACGCAAAGCTAATAACTGTGCATGGACGCTTTTTAGTATTAAATGGTCACAATCAATGTTATTGCTGTTTTTTATCGCCGAATCAAACACGTTCATCCCAGTAATCAGAGGTAACCACAAAGCAGTCTTAGCCGTGGTAAATAGTACCATCGACTTCATTTAAGAGCTAAATGATGTTATAACTTTAATTTCCAACATAGAGTCAGTGTTATAGACGACCGGCTAGACATTCAACCACCGAAATTTAGCTAGTCAATATTATTTTACACACACATTTGTCAGAGTAAACACTCTGCGATCTAAACATGACTTTCTGAGGCTGTGAAGTGATTTTTAGCTATTATTGAGAACTGGTTGCCGGGATAGCAGCGCTTGTGACGTTGCAACACAAACCGCCAAGTAGCCGTTTATGACCAAATACAAATACAAATGTAAACCAAACACGCAGTCTGGTGCTAGTAACCACCTAGCATCACATTGTATAGCTACTGCAACTACTGCTCGTACCATAACTAAAAGGCAACGATATACTAGGCTTGCTTTAAAAAGTTGGTTTAGGACAATGTTTTATGCATAAAATGAAACTTTCTATCTGACTAACGACCAGAATTTACAGACCATCGTCTTCTTGACTTCAAATGCATATGCGATTATTGTGCAAATGTGGCCTCAAATTTTGTAGAACGTCATGAGCCATTATTAAATTTTTCCTTTCTCAGCTTAGCTCATGATTTCTTCATTGATATTTGTATCCAGTCTTATATATGTCGTGTCTAGCAGACGCCAAGTTTTGACTGACAAAACCCACGCAGCACTGCCCCGTTAATACACTGGCTTCGTTCAATGAAACGCAGCGATTATCATCGGGCAAAACTTTCAAATAGGTCCATCAATACTGTGTATCTTTAATGAATCACATATCGACATATTGCACATATCATTTTCTCAATAGTCTGGCAAACGTGATGTTGATGTTATTTACTCATAAGTAATTCTTTGCCAAATGTCATATTTGTCAAATGGTGGAGCTATCACCATTATGGCCTACTTTGTAAAAGGGGTGACTGCGCGGCAATTATTATCTTGCTGACGGTCATACTTGACACAATGGTGGAGTAGGGAGGATCCATTGAACTCAATCCCCTAGCTATTCTTGGCGTGTTTTGAGAATGTTATAATCTTGTTGCACACGATCTAAAGTATATTTTTGAATATTCTGTTGAAACAACAGCGGTATGTCTATAGCAGAATCATCATGCAGCTACGGCGTTTAATACAAGCCTGCTAAGCAATGTAATGAATATCGATGCCTCTGTGCCTATCAACAGCATTATCCATCACATAAGCGGTGTCATTAATTCTCCCTGACGAATCGTACCGTGTGAACATGGCCACAAGGGATTCAATTAATGTTGTCTTGTTCCGAGTACGAACCAACAAAATAGCAAGGGATAAATAGACTTTCCAAATGTTGATTAACGCGGTCGTAATGGAAGGAGCAGGAAATTTAAGACGCTAACCATATCTCCAAGTTATCTTGATTAGTGCCCTTTGTGTGTTTGTTTGTTCACTTGGCGAATGGTTTCACATCTTGATCAGTTTGGTTTGTAGGTTTGTGTCTTTACTTGTTTGTGTGTTTTTAAAAAGGTCGGCAACAATGATGCGCTGAACCCAGACTCTTTTCATCGAAAACCTGTTTTGAAATATATCTTGTTGTTAGAAATCAAAGGTCGAAAAATCATGGTATCAGTCAAAATTTTAAGAAAATTAACCCAAGAAATTCGATTGCCTATAAAACCATTAAAAAGTTTTGCCAAAGGATATCAGTTGCATCGTAAAATTGGAAATCTGATGATCGTTTCATAATTTTGCTTAAACGGAAGGTATCTTGTCGCCAAGTTCATTAATTGGTAAATTAAATTCTTGTTAACTTGGTGAATTGGCATTCGCTAAGTTATGGCGATCACTCCGGTTAGTATATTTGGTAAATTGGCGAATTGCTTTGTATGTATGCAATTTTTTTTATCCACGATACAGGTCATAATTTTTGGAATTTTTGTGATATGTTTATTTCAATTGTTGGGCATGAACGATGCACAGAACCGAGAGGATTTGTTTTGACCTTGACGTCAAGGTGAGGTCACGGTTATCAAAAAAGTAAAAATCGTGAATCTAATGCTTCGATTTTCACACAATTAACACCATTTTGTAGCTTATTTTCCGTTGCAAATTTCTCTGAATATGAACAATTGTGAAACAATTTACAGTTTTTCAAAGCACCCAAGGTCCAAAAATCATGGTATCAGTCCAAATGACAACCAAAGTTTTATTTATATTTCGAGAGCTTATAAAACCGCTGGGTTTTCAAACGCTCTACCCCTGCGCCACCAAGACTTATGAATAATAGGCTAACTTATGTTGTATATGTCAAAAGGTACACTCCAACGGGTTAAAATCTTCTTGCAATGATAATATTGAGGATTATTCACCTACGCTGCGTTTTGCATAACCTCTGCGCTGATGATGAAAATGGAAATTAAGTAGACTATGATGCTTTCAAACGTATCAAATACTTTTGTCTGTTAAGTACTTAATTATAAAACATTTAAATTTTCGAAATTTGCTTAACGTTTACTTTTTTATATCATGCAATAAAGATCACAAATTCTCAATATATTTTCGTCATTTGTTTGTCAACTCTTTTTGAATTGGCTGTACATATTGTAATTTCTCAGTCAATCAGTAGAAGCTATTTTTAGTATTGCATTGTCTTAAATACAATTACGGTGTATGTGATATGATTATGAAACTCAGCTACTTGTTGAAAGATGATGTCAGGTTATTTCATGATAATGTCACCATCAGTGTTTGTTTGGGTTGTTGCTGTTGTTGTTGTTGTTGTTGAACAGTATTGTTGAACAGCATCAATATATTGGCCGTGATATATCTATATAAATATTTTGATTTGCTGAATTTATTTCAATTATCTTAGCTTTATACTTAGATAGGTTATACAGAAAATACCTATACTCCAAAAAAGCTATTTATTACCTATCAATTTCCATTGACATATCAATTTATGAACAACATGTCAACAAATATTTAGATGTAATCCTATGGTCATTACTTTCTGATGAACTCTGACAAATTAAGCAAAGGAATTTTATTAACATGGCGATTGATTTCGCCAAGTTATCTTGATCAGTCGGTTTGTGCGTTTGTTAACGTGGCGAATGTGCATTCGCCAGGTTATGGCGATCAGTCCGGTTGGTAGTAAGTTTGTGGGTTTGTGTAACCTTTTTTTTGACCTGCCATACAGATCGCAATTGATGAATTTTTTTCGATTTTTTTATTAATGGAAGGTCTCAATGATGCGTAGAACCCAGATGTTTGGTTATGACCTAAACTAAGGCCAAGGTCATCGATAAGTTATAAACTATTATATCAAATAACTCCGTTTATAATGGTGGGATCGCTACAACATTTGCATTAATTTGTAGCTCATTTCAATAGCAAACGTTTTTTTAAAAATATAAGTCAGTGCATATAACTAATTGTTTTCCCAAGAGCCCCAGGTCGAAAAATCGAGGTATCAGTCTGAATGTTACCACATTTTTCAATCGCTTATAAAATCGACAATATATGATCGATGGTCATAAATATTGGGTCAAATGTTGTAAGGGGCAGCGTCTAACGAATTGTGCGATTTTTATGGATGTCAATGAAGTCACTTTCGGTTACGAACAAAAGAATGTAATTCAGCAGTGCAATCGGAAATTTACGCGTTGTTACTCCATCGTTAAATGGCGTATTGTAAAAAGGTTTTCGCTCGACGATAGCCCTTGCTGTTCCGAAGTTGTAATCAATACCACTTATTGTATATTCTCGATTGTCTTATGACAATCTTAGATTTAAGTCCAAAAACGCCCTCCAAAACGCATAAACACCCTGATATCCCTATTAATACTGGGTCAATTTTTTTGTTGAAAATGTTGCCATGTATTTGTAGGTTACTCTTTTAGTAACATTTAGTTTGGGGGAATGTCTGCACGAATTATGCGTAGTTTTCTCATGAATTGCAGGTAAAAGTTAGATAGCTAAATTTTCGATCGCTTACAAAATCAACAATATGCGTTTGATGTTCATAAAACGTTAGTCATATGTTTTCATGGACAGCGTCAACGGAATATATGTTTTTGTCAATGTCGCTTTCTTCACTTCCAGTTACGAACAAATCAAAGTTAAAACGGGACTGAAATCTGAAGCTAACGCTTCGTTTCTCAGTCGTTAATGGTCGCATCGTAAATTGGTTTACACTAAAAGGAAGCCCATTTGATTCTGAAGATAAAACTTAATGTTTTCTGCTTATTCTCAAAAAATAAGTTAGACGTACAGCAGGTGTAATTTCTCCTAGCTTTTCGCTTATGTTTACCTTTTCTGGAAGTTTTATTCAATTGACAACTTTTTCTTGATATATGTAATTCTAAATAATGCAACTAGCAGATATGCAACTTGCAGATGAAATGCATGCCGCCACTGAATAAATATACATGCTATTTTCCGTACGTTTGAATATATATATCATGTAGAGTCCTCTTGACAGGGGCAGTATATTAATTACATATACTCATAAATATAGGTAATCGTTAGCTAACCAGATGTTCATTAACTCTATAATAAGCTCAATGGTCCTAAAGGCAATTATCATCACTAGTATTTAATGCTCAGCATAAGAATGCAGTCACAATAACATTTTGATATAGTTCTTTTTTTTTTCAAATATGTACGATATGGGCATCATTGAGTCTCTTGTATCGATTTGATGAACAAAATCTATTCTCTCACATTGCATGAACGTAGAAATAGCTCCATATACCGGGATAACAATTCGTTGTAGACCCGATTCGCCGTGGGAGTGAATGCTTCAGTCAGCCATTCTAGATAGACATGAGTGCAAAGTCTCACAATCGATTGGGAAACCCCGGCATCTTTGCTGTGACCATGCCGCAATAATGATAGGAATCACTACAGTGTCAGATCCGTAGATATAATCACCTTATAAATTGTACGAAAGCCAATAGGTCAATATCCCCACTGAGGACAATCCATCATTAAACCAAATATAATAGACTCAAAATACAGAATACATGACTCAAAATCAACAAAGGCATGTTTAATAATTTTTCTGATTGTGCATAATACGGATTGTCTTGTGCCTTAATGGTTGACGGGTTCTTTGTTAATATATCATTTTAGATTTGAACTACGATACTGCATGATAACCTCTATCTAGTTGATAACCTGTATCCATGGGCTCTTGAATGTCCTTACATACTTAAAAGATGAATGTCATCAAGCAACCAGATTACCATATTTACATAAACCGGAACAAAATAATGCATCACAGACGTAAAAGATCCTACGAATGCCTGAAGGGAGCGTTATCAGTCACTGAGAGCTTTTAACGTCGATTGTTTGCAGCAGCTTTAGCAATCAGATTGCAGACCAAATGGTCACCGACCACTATGTTGCACGCAGCAATAACTATATTGTACATTTAGGGGAAGAGAGTGGACGACCTTGCGGTATCAAACGATAGTTGATAGGATAGCATATATATGTACATTTATATATATTTTGCAACTAACATACAAGTCAATCGTGGAGATCAATAAATATAGACTTGTCTATACTAATTGGCCGCTGTCGTGACCGCTGATTACCGCAATGCTCTGCCAATAGGCATGAGAAATTTGCATGTTGATCAAACCTGTTTTCGTTGATGGATAAATACACAATTAATGTATAAACAGTAGCAGTGAAAACCTGATTGAAGTAGGTTAACCTGGCGCATATCAGGTGGGGCTGGTGTGGAATACTAATTATTCAGGTGCAATTAAGCTTATTGTAGAGTTCATTGTTGACACACTACATCCTAGAGGCATCAATGACTTGCTTAAACGTGCCTGCGCGGATAACAAAGCAATTAAACACAGTTGCTTCATCCCCGTTTGACTGCAACCCCAATGTCATTTGTTAATTCGCCAAAACTAATTTTATTTGGCAACACTAAAGTCCGATCGATCCCTACCAAGCGTATTCATCAAGCATGGCTTCACCGCCGTTGACAACCAATTACGTGAATATTGATAGCATTCTTGGAATAGATAAGGAGCCGTGGCAAGTGCTACATTACAGGTTGCATGTACATAGAGACTAGCGAATGGTGAATGTACTTATGGTTCAGATAATCGTGATCATGACGAAACAAAGCCAAAAACTTTTGGTAGAATAATCTGATTGGTTTGTATATAGCCTCGTATAGACAGCGCATTGATCACCACGTGTCCGATTGAGGTGTCTTTGAATCCTAGTTAAGGACATAATAACCCTGGCGGATATATTGTTACCGTGTGTATATATATATATATATATACATTTATATATTTGATTTTCCGTTTGACTGAATCGCACATCAATTGGTGGAAATATGGCTTCGTTTATAATAGGAACAATGGCGGGTTAATGAATGGTTAACAGTATAGCACGGTCAACCAAATGGCACTCCCGGATATACCAAGAGAAATGGAATACGAAAATATATTTTGAAACGTAGGTTTTTAATTGATATCAGTCGATAGATCAAATGGCCAGGTTTTATATGGAAGCATTTAACGAAGTAGATAACTTTCAATGTATTAATGTACAAAGCCATTTATTACACATTGATGCAACAGTTAAGTATAATGATATCATATCTTTGCGATTAATGTTACACTATCAGCCTTCAAGCCCCTCTATGACTAATAATGTTCGCTCAGGCTATACGGTATTTCATCATGCAGTTTCAATTTTATACATCAAAGGGCTTATGATCTCGTCTTCCTTTTTTCGCGGTTTATGTACGCGCATTTGGAACTATTGTGTCGACCATTAAATTACCGTTACATGGTTGCGTGTGTGCTTAATGCGCCAAAAGGTGTCTGATCATTAGACTTTATGGTACACGATTGTAAGGAATGTCAAGAGCACATATCTAGGTTCAGGAGCACGATTGGTGCAAAGGGTGTTGCAATAGATGGATTATGATATATTTTTTTGCCTAATATCATGCTATCGTACATATCTAGACCCCTGACAGTTGACATATAAATTGCTACGAAAAAGCGCAAATATCCTGACGATTAACAAAAAGAGCGTCTATCAAAACTTCATCATATTTGGTCCATCAGCCACTTACTCGCGGATTTATCAGTGTACATCACAGTGGCTGAGGTAAGGCATTCTTGGGTCCATTGTTCAAACCAATATGACATCAGAATGAATGTTACACGGAACCGGGGATCTTTTCAGTACGTGTCCATCTTCTCAACGAATCAATTTTATTCAGTAGCCCAGTATAGCTTCAGATAACATTTCATAGGTTGCTTTTGAAGGGCCGTAAATGTTGTTGCTTCAGCAGCAGCGGGAACTTGATAAGCATTTAATCCTATTGCACGTACAATCACAATAGCTATCTAAATTAGGAACAGAAGATGCTGATTTTGGCAATTCATGGCTGTGTTGATTTTGCGTCTTGTGTAATCAGGGAGTTAATTGGCCATTCGTACAACAAGCTGTCTGACGCATACATAATGAGGTACATAAGAACATATTAGTGGGACAACGATGTCTCCTCCAATTATACGATATTTGGTTTATAGCAGTTATATATAAATCTGTTGCAAAGTAAGAGCTAATAATCGTGAACATACAGAGGGCCAAACACGCATGGAAAACCACAACGTTGTGACGACTGCTATATCTCATTCAGGCTGTGTTGTTATGAGGAGCAACGGATGGAGGTCTAGTTGTGTAATTATGAAAACATTCTGACGTACAATAGAGTTGCATGGCGACTTGCATGGCAATCACGACTGGAATGTTGGCTGCTTTTAGTGCATATTAATGATAATTCGACCCCGACCAGCTCAAATACCATTCGATTTCCCAGTGCTTGGTACTAATGGTTACTCACTTGTATGTAGTAAAGTGTAACTAATATGTGTAATTGATGCGATCGCACTATCTGACCTGTTATCTTGATCTAAGTGGCAACTAGCTAGCTATCAAAACGTCGTCGTCCCCTCCCGCTTGCATTGCTTCGGATTGACACGATTCATTATTTTCAGCACGTTAAAAATTCACCATCTTAAGATGACCCTGTGATTTTTGGCAGTTGTTATGACTTCATGATAAACGTTTCAGTCTTCCATCATAAAAATGGAACACAGGGCTTTATCAAAACTGATCAATAAAGCATAGGCTTGTCTATACTTAGGAGCCGATGTCGAGCCGCTGAAAACATCAATGCTCTGGCATCAGGAGAGGAAAATCTGCCCACGGGCCAAGGAACGGATGACAGAATCAGGCATCCATACTTTGAACAAACCTGTTTTTTTTAATGGATCAACATACATGTATTGTACTTACAATACCAGTGAAAACTTGAATGGCGCCTCGGAACGGGATCTGTAGCATGGTAAAGCTGTGCATATCGAGTGGGGCTCGTATGGAGTGTTGATTATTTCAGGAGCACCAAAGTTTCTTGTAGAGTTGCTTGTTGAAGCAAACCAGCATAGAGGTATCAATAACTTTCTGAAACTTGCTTGTGCGAATAACAAAGCAGTTCACAAAGGCTTTTCACGTCCTTGGACTTTTGAAGCTTCAAACATACTTTCTCTTATTTAAAACGGGCAGGAAAGAGGTGAGACCTCAGGTCGTGTCTTTTGTATACCTTGCCTTGATGTGACACATTCTGTTGAACATTGTTAAAACAATGGGTTTGCCCATCACAAAACGATCACATTTATCCAGCAGTTCTTCATAAAGCTTTTAAAGCTCTTTTCAATAAAATGGGATGACATCTGAGGTGTGTTCTTAGAATTTATCCCTCCATTTCGTTGATCGAGTGTAGATCAAGATTCAGAGCTTATGAAAACATGCGTGAAAAACAGCTCAATGTGCTGTTTGGCAGACAGAGAGTATCTTGGCAAACATTATTAACTGCAGTAAATCAGCCATTGATAGCGTTATGTGTTCTCGAAAGCAAACGTAAAGCTAATAACTGTGCATGGACGCTTTTTAGTATTAAATGGTCACAATCAATGTTATTGCTGTTTTTTATCGCCGAATCAAACACGTTCATCCCAGTAATCAGAGGTAACCACAAAGCAGTCTTAGCCGTGGTAAATAGTACCATCGACTTCATTTAAGAGCTAAATGATGTTATAACTTTAATTTCCAACATAGAGTCAGTGTTATAGACGACCGGCTAGACATTCAACCACCGAAATTTAGCTAGTCAATATTATTTTACACACACATTTGTCAGAGTAAACACTCTGCGATCTAAACATGACTTTCTGAGGCTGTGAAGTGATTTTTAGCTATTATTGAGAACTGGTTGCCGGGATAGCAGCGCTTGTGACGTTGCAACACAAACCGCCAAGTAGCCGTTTATGACCAAATACAAATACAAATGTAAACCAAACACGCAGTCTGGTGCTAGTAACCACCTAGCATCACATTGTATAGCTACTGCAACTACTGCTCGTACCATAACTAAAAGGCAACGATATACTAGGCTTGCTTTAAAAAGTTGGTTTAGGACAATGTTTTTATGCATAAAATGAAACTTTCTATCTGACTAACGACCAGAATTTACAGACCATCGTCTTCTTGACTTCAAATGCATATGCGATTATTGTGCAAATGTGGCCTCAAATTTTTGTAGAACGTCATGTGAGCAATACTAGAGCCATTATTAAATTTTTCCTTTCTCAGCTTAGCTGATGATTTCTTCATTGATATTTGTATCCAGTCTTATATATGTCGTGTCTAGCAGACGCCAAGTTTTGACTGACAAAACCCACGCAGCACTGCCCCGTTAATACACTGGCTTCGTTCAATGAAACACAGCGATTATCATCGGGCAAAACTTTCAAATAGGTCCATCAATACTGTGTATCTTCAATGAATCACATATCGACATATTGCACATATCATTTTCTCAATAGTCTGGCAAACTTGATGTTGATGTTATTTACTCATAAGTAATTCTTTGCCAAATGTCATATTTGTCAAATGGTGGAGCTATCACCATTATGGCCTACTTTGTAAAAGGGGTGACTGCGCGGCAATTATTATCTTGCTGACGGTCATACTTGACACAATGGTGGAGTAGGGAGGATCCATTGAACTCAATCCCCTAGCTATTCTTGGCGTGTTTTGAGAATGTTATAATCTTGTTGCACACGATCTAAAGTATATTTTTGAATATTCTGTTGAAACAACAGCGGTATGTCTATAGCAGAATCATCATGCAGCTACGGCGTTTAATACAAGCCTGCTAAGCAATGTAATGAATATCGATGCCTCTGTGGTGGGTGGTTGCCTATCAACAGCATTAGATAAGTGTTATCCATCACATAAGCGGTGTCATTGATTCTCCCTGACGAATCGTACCGTGTGATCATGGCCACAAGGGATTCAATTAATGTTGTCTTGTTCCGAGTACGAACCAACAAAATAGCAAGGGATAAATAGACTTTCCAAATGTTGATTAACGCGGTCGTAATGGAAGGAGCAGGAAATTTAAGACGCTAACCATATCTCCAAGTTATCTTGATTAGTGCCCTTTGTGTGTTTGTTTGTTCACTTGGCGAATGGTTTCACATCTTGATCAGTTTGGTTTGTAGGTTTGTGTCTTTACTTCTTTGTGTGTTTTTAAAAAGGTCGGCAACAATGATGCGCTGACTCTTTTCATTGAAAACCTGTTTTGAAATATATCTTGTTGTTAGAAATCAAAGGTCGAAAAATCATGGTATCAGTCAAAATTTTAAGAAAATTAACCCAAGAAATTCGATTGCCTATAAAATCATTAAAAATTTTTGCCAAAGGATATCAGTTGCATCGTAAAATTGGAAATCTGATGATCGTTTCATAATTTTGCATAAACGGAAGGTATCTTGTCGCCAAGTTCATTAATTGGTAAATTAAATTCTTGTTAACTTGGTGAATTGGCATTCGCTAAGTTATGGCGATCAGGCCGGTTTTTATATTTGGTAAAATGACGAATTGCTTTGTATGTATGCAAATTTTTTATCCGCTATACAGGTCGTAATTTTTGGAATTTTTGTGATATGTTTATTTTAATTGTTGGGCATGAACGATGCACAGAACCGAGAGGATTTGTTTTGACCTTGACGTCAAGGTGATTTTCACACAATTAACACCATTTTGTAGTTTATTTTCCGTTGCAAATTTCTCTGAATATGAACAATTGTGAAACAATTTACAGTTTTTCCAAGCACCCAATGTCCAAAAATCATAGTATCAGTCCAAATGACAACCAAAGTTTTATTTATATTTCGAGAGCTTATAAAACCGCTGGCTTTTCAAACGCTCTACCCCTGCGCCACCAAGACTTATGAATAATAGGCTAACTTATGTTGTATATGTCAAAAGGTACACTCCAACGGGTTAAAATCTTCTTGCAATAATAATATTGAGGATTACTCACCTACGCTGCGTTTTGCATAACCTCTGCGCTGATGATAAAAATGGAAATTAAGTACACTATGATGCTTTCAAACGTATCAAATACTTTTGTCTGTTAAGTTCTTATTTATATAAAACATATAAATTTTATATCATGCAATAAAGATCGCAAATTCTCAATATATTTTCGTCATTTGTTTTTTAACTCTTTTTGAATTGGCTGTACATATTGTAATTTCTCAGTCAATCAATAGAAGCTATTGGTTAGAACTGCATTGTCTTAAATACAATTACGGTGTATGTGATATGATTATGAAACTCAGCTACTTGTTGAAAGATTATGTCAGGTTATTTCATGATAATGTCACCATCAGAGTTTGTTTGGGTTGTTGCTGTTGTTGTTGTTGTTGAACAGTATTGTTGAACAGCATCAATATATTTGCCGTGATATATCTATATAAATATTTTGATTTGCTGAATTTATTTCAATTATCTTAGCTTTATACTTAGATAGGTTATACAGAAAATACCTATACTCCAAAAAAGCTATTTATTACCTATCAATTTCCATTGACATATCAATTTATGAACAACATGTCAACAAATATTTAGATGTAATCCTATGGTCATTACTTTCTGATGAACTCTGACAAATTAAGCAAAGGAATTTTATTAACATGGCGATTGATTTCGCCAAGTTGTCTTGATCAGTCGGTTTGTGCGTTTGTTAACATGACGAATTTGCATTCGCCAGGTTATGGCGATCAGTCCGGTTGGTAGTAAGTTTGTGGGTTTGTGTAACCTTTTTTTTGACCTGCCATACAGATCGCAATTGATGAATTTTTTTCGATTTTTTTATTAATGGAAGGTCTCAATGATGCGTAGAACCCAGATGTTTGGTTATGACCTAAACTAAGGCCAAGGTCATCGATAAGTTATAAACTATTATATCAAATAACTCCGTTTATAATGGTGGGATCGCTACAACATTTGCATTAATTTGTAGCTCATTTCAATAGCAAACGTTTTTTTAAAAATATAAGTCAGTGCATATAACTAATAGTTTTCCCAAGAGCCCAAGGTCGAAAAATCGAGGTATCAGTCTGAATGTTACCACATTTTTCAATCGCTTATAAAATCGACAATATATGATCGATGGTCATAAATATTGGGTCAAATGTTGTAAGGGGCAGCGTCTAACGAATTGTGCGATTTTTATGGATGTCAATGAAGTCACTTTCGGTTACGAACAAAAGAATATAATTCAGCAGTGCAATCGGAAGTTACTGCATCGTTAAATGGCGTATTGTAAAAAGGTTTTCACTCGACGATAGCCCTTGCTGTTCCGAAGTTGTAATCAATACCACTTATTGTATATTCTCGATAGTGTTCTGACAATCTTAGATTTAAGTCCAAAAACGCCCTCCAAAACGCATAAACACCCTGATATCCCTATTAATACTGGGTCGATTTTTTTTGAAAATGTTGCCATGTATTTGTAGGTTAGTAACATTTAGTTTGGGGAAAGTCTGCACGAATTATGCGTAGTTTTCTCGTGAATTGCAGGTAAAAGTTGGAATAACAGCTACATTTTCGATCGCTTACAAAATCAACAATATGCGTTCGATGTTCATAAAACGTTAGTCATATGTTTTCATGGACAGCGTCAACGGAATTATATGTTTTTGTCAATGTCGCTTTCTTCACTTCCAGTTACGAACAAATCAAAGTTAAAACGGGACTGAAATCTGAAGCTAACGCTTCGTTTCTCAATCGTTAATGGTCGCATCGTAAATTGGTTTACACTAAAAGGAAGCCCATTTGATTCTGAAGATAAAACTTAATGTTTTCTGCTTATTCTCACAAAGTAAGTTAGACGTACAGCAGGTGTAATTTCTCCTAGCTTTTCGCTTATGTTTACCTTTTCTGGAAGTTTTATTCAATTGACAACTTTTTCTTGATATATGTAATTCTAAATAATGCATTGCTTAGGAAAATTCAGCATATCGAAAACTTCTGGAAGTAATAATCAATTATAGTACGATCGTTAAAAACTTCGCTGAAACCACTATTGTTTGTTGAATATATACGATTATCTTAACGATTTCAATCTATTAAAAAATCTCTAATAGTGGTTTAATTGTCAAAATAATGGGGTCAGCTGATGTCATGGATAGCGCAAACCCAACCTAGAAATTTGATGGATGTCGATGACGTCACTTTCGGTACGGAGCGCATTAATGCTCCAGCGAATAATAAATCGGTAGTAATTGTCACCATAGCGATTCACCCAGAACCCCTGCTATGATTTTGCCAGTTCTCATGGTAGATCTAGTCATGTTCTAGCGTTTCACATAGACAATGTTAGTAATGATTTCAATCGCTTAAAAAATCGTAAATATTGGTTCAAAAGTTATACAAAATGGGCCAATTGCTGTCATGGACAGAGCGATTAGAATCATTAAATTGTATGGATGTCAATGGCGTCACTTCCGGTTTGGAACCCCTTAATCGTCCAATGGAAGTCAAATCTGTTGTTACTGTCATCATAACGATTCGTAACGAGCCGCGCTATGATTTGTCAGTTCTAATGGAAGGTTTTGTCATCATAGCGGTTGTCTAACTTTCTTGTGAATCTGATGATCGTTTATTAAATTGTTGTAACCGAAATAAGCTCGTCGCTAAGTTCATCAATTGGTAAATTGAATTCTTATACCAACGGATGGTTGAATGTTTTGAAGCGAGGGGATGTCGACAACACAGACTGCTTAATTCATTCCTTGAAATATGCTTATTGACGCAGCAGTTTCATTGAAACACCTCATACATACTGCTGCATCCTCACAAATATTAGTCCCACAGATATGCGGGCGATTCACATTGGCCACATATTGTTGTGAATTAAAATAACCCCAGCGGTGTTGACCCTGATTGACTGAATTCTCAATGAGACGAACCCACAAACAGAACACGATCTTAATATGGAAGCGACATATACCCATATAGAATGGATGGAACAACCTTCCAAAAAGCCTCTGCCTTACGTTGCAATTTCATCTTCTTGTTTCGCTCATAGGGATCATAGGAGTTAGCTATGAGAGCTAGTTTCTGCATGGTTGATCAAGGAGCCACCAATACACACTCACAACATCGTGGCTCTTATTCAACGAGTTATGTTGCCTCACTTGGATCCCTGGACATGGTAATGCGAAAACCTAACTTAATGGCGTCCTTCTGTGCAGCTCGGACGAGACATACCAGACAAGTTTACGACTTGATGTGATCGGTTCATTGTGCTGGGTAGTTGGGAGAGGCGCTTTATTAAAGAGCCCTTAATGGTTATCTGAAGGCTAATATACGTCTGCAGGACGAGGGGTCGAGATCGCAAGCTTCGCCAGTTTCCAAAGCTAATATGTTTCCTCTCGAACCAATATGAGACCACAACTCGTGGGATGTTCTCTCGTTTTCCTGGAACACATTATTATAGGACATATAAAAGACGTGTTGGAACAGTCATCGACTGACGAATGGACAACAATAAACAAGGAACAGTCTGAATGGATTGCGTCACTAAATAATGTGGGGCCCGTTATCAATAGGAAATACTCGAGGCATTGCTCAGATTCGTTGATACTTGTGACATTGTTTGATGTAATAAATAAATATCAAGTAATCAATGAATCACACAAGATAATTATATATATATATATTATATATATATATATTTATATATATATTTATATATATATATAATATATATATATATATACACACACACACACATATATATATATATATATTTATTTGTATATATATATGTATATTTATATATATATATATATATATCCATATATATATATATATATTTATACAAATATATATATATATATAATATATATATATATATATATATATATATATATATATATATATATATATGTGTGTGTGTGTGTGTGTGTGTGTGTGTGTGTGTGTGCTTGTGTGTGTGTGTATTTAATAAATTGAATGCACATTATATATATAAAAAGCTTTCAAGAATTCTTTTTAAATTTCAACATTGCTACGCTTAGCGTAACTACTAAATAATGTCCTCCTTTATTTACTGCGGGTAACTCTATATGCGATGATCTATTTTTAACATCATCATAAGGCTGGAATTTTTACATGATGAACAGAACCGAATGGCTTTTTATTCATAAAGGCTCATCGTTAAACGGCACTTCATGAAACCGAAGGACCCATGAATAATATGCATCACCGTACATCATTCCGCGCACCCCATAATTAATCCGTATATTGTCGGTATTGCATACTAAATCCATAAAAAATATGCAACCTATTAACTATCGTTTTGTCGGTATTGCTATCCGTTTATTGCTACTCTACTTACCTACCCGCCGTACCAGCATCCCCGCTCATCTGTTCGATTCTTCAGATGCATTGTACAATGGGTGAAAGTATAAACAGCTTCATATGCCGGTATTTAATCTAAACTCTACATTTCATAATTTATCTGAGTATAGCCGCTGATCCGCCGTCCTTTATGTTGTCACCATGCCACATTAATGATCAGAAAAGAAGACCATATAACGACATGGAACTCCAGCAAGTGATTTAAAGAACATCGATACGGGGATGCTGTGAAGTCTTATATCATATACGCATGTGTATTGTATTATATTAGCCATTATAACTGTAGTGCTGTGTATGTTATGTAAGTGGGAATATTCCAGGTCAACCGTGCAAAATAAGACTGGTCAATATGTTGCTGATCGGTGTACCAAGATTATATCAACAATACCTTGGAATATATAAACAACCATGAGGTTTCTCGACGTGACTTGTTAGTGGAGAGTGCAAAGACATTAAGGACCTGAAGTTATCTTCTGCTTAAAAAGACGTTAATACCTCATTTGTTCTTGAGGGTGTGGCGATCCAAATCTACCACAATGCAATAGCTATTTTACCATGACCTTATAAACAAGGTTATCACCTTAATATTGTACCCCTTAGGTTCTCCATCCCAAATTGTAAAACTGATATCAATGGCTTCTCATTCCTAAATGTAAGATTTTGCAATACTGTTCCCTTGTTAACTTAAACACATTCACCGAACATTGTCAAATACTTAGTAGCTGTTCTATATTTAGCTTATTCATTTCCGCGTTAGGTTCCGCGTTTTATTTTTGATTATTCAGTCCATGCGCAACAACAATCGCCTAACGTACCACATGACGGGTAAGTCAGGAACCTACATGAAGCTCGTCAAGGTCTCCTGAGGTTAATAACCGGTTGATCACTATATATCTCATATTTCATGCCTTGCGGTATGTTTTCTGCAATTAGCACTACATTGTGGACGTCAAAAACGTAGCGAGGCAGTGAATGGTCTGAAATACCAGAATAAATACAGCCCTCAGGGGATATTTTTACATGGCTTGTGCGATTGAAGCATACACGAAGGGTAACAGTAGGCATTTGAAAATCGTTATTACCTAGAATCCGCCATTCAATATATTTTTACCGTACACTTTCAATTTTGCATGGAACTCGATACCATGAAATGTGTCTGCTGAATGTTTGTATATGGTATATTCACATCATAGTTATACCACTTTACAATGGCAGACTACATTACAATCAGTAATCAGCACTTTGAGCTAGAACAATCATTACTAACTACCTATGGACCATTATTACAGTAAACGGTCCTAGTCAACGCTTATGTTGGTTGAGAGCACTAAGACGTGGGTCCAAAAATCTCTCTCAGTGATCGTCTTTGCAAACAATGGTTTCATGGTCATAAATTCCCTTGATTGTGTATTATCAAACAAAGCGTATTTATCCTATAGAAGCGATCCATGAGCCTGAATGACTACCGTTAACACACATACACCCTTTACAAGCAAAATGAAAAACAAGAGCTTTATTTCTAAGGGAAAGTAGAAGCATAAATCAATGTTCATACAAATGAAGTAGTTGTTTAAACGGTACTTATTTAGAGCATTATTCCATTAATGTTTGGATCGATTTATTGATCAGCTAGTTAACGCTCGCGGGCAGTTATGAAAGCTGAACAGGTGACCGTCATCACGGAATCGGCACCTACAAATACTGTTTATACCCCTCCCCTGGAAACAACCCCCAAAATATGTTATGCATAGCAAATATGACACAGAGCACATGGTATACAGCCAGCAAGCTCCACTAGTCAGAACATTCATGGAGTGACCTCCAGCATCCTGGGTAAGGTTTCTCAAATATAATTACTCGCTGTAATTACAGTATACTACACCCGAGGCTGATATGTGTGATGGTCTGGGGGTGGAGGGTGGTGGGGCTGATTCATGAGATGGTCTGGGGGTGGAGGGTGGTGGGGCTGATTTGATGAGATGCTTCTATGCTTCTGTTTGGAACTTGATATACATTGTAAATAACACTAATTCCAAACTACAAAAAAATGGCGCGTTAAGCTTCGATTAATACGGCTATCTTAAACCCATGTTAAAGTGACCGGCATGTCTATCTGAATTAAGGTGGGAAGCTGTTTACGTAGCAAGTGTCATACCATGTTTCTATTGAACTACGAGCGCATTAAGGATACGATTAAAACTAGCCAATTTTGGTTCTCTGGCAAGGACCAAACGCTTTTTGCAGTAAAGTTATGACTTACAAGGCAATAACGTAATGAATACCTTGGTTGAACTCACCATTTCGAATGATATCAACCCACCACTTTTGCTCGTTTTTGATAGTTCACGAAAAGCAACGCTAAGATTAACAATATTTATCGTGTCGCCCATGCGCGGTGAATAGCATTGAATCATGAATAGCAATAATTGTGAAAAGTACTGACACTGTTTCGTTGAATTCCAAGTACAGATACGTGGATTCATTGTCAAAAAAGAAACACGATGTCAGTTGGCAGATATCATTTGTAAAAAAAATAACACATCAGCTTCCTTCGACACCTTTATCTTAAGCTTCTTGATGTCTTCCGCTTGGTGGGGTGATAAAAGAACAGCTTGTCCTGCTATAAAACGGAGCATTTGTTTGACTCGTCGAGGACAAATCCTTGTACAATGACACCATGTGGTGGGATGGGGCACTGGTCGCGTTGCTGTATGGTAGGATGGCGCGCCGCGAGCGACTACCATCTGTTACATTGATTGCTTTAATATCTCTTGTCGTTGACCCCTGGACAGTTTGCTATTCAGCTGTACTGCCTTCATCGGTGGTGAAACTGGGGTTGATATTTCTACATGTTAATCTTAAAACATAGGGATGCTGTGACCCTTAGTCGTTAATTAACGGCAGAGTGAATGCTGGTTTTGTTATGACATGGTTGGAGAGACCATTGAGATGTTTGCAAGGTCGATTGATTGCATAAAGAGCAACCACCTGGTTCAGTGTCTTATTCAAAGCTAATTTTAGCGCATCAGCCGTCAACTTACCGTAACTATTAAACGCGAGAGATTTAGGAAAAATTGATTGGTTAACTTGCAGAAGTCACCGACCTATGAATTTAATCAACTCTTATCAACTAATGTCACAGTTCAAGGCCGTATATTTTCCTCTCGATTAACCTTCATTGGTATTGTAGTTGCGCTTCAACTGTTGTCTGTATTTCCATGTGTTACACTTACAACTTACGGTTGTTATGTGCCTTTCTAGTGATTAATTAGAGACTGGCTAATATGCCGGGGCTAATAATGTCATGTAATAGTACCCCCAAAAAATCCTTTGTCTTAGCGGAAATACTCTTGAGTAGGCTTTATACTCGTTTTGACGAATCCAGGCAGTGCATGATATAACCGAAAACCATATATTCATTAAGATGAAGCAGTATACAGTCACTGAGCTTAGGGGATTACAATATTAGCAGTTTGAGCTTGCTGTATTGCTGCAAACGCACGCGCGTCAACTCCAACTCAGGCTTTTACATCTGGCAAAGCTTAACTGACCGCGCCCTCTCTCGGCACAATGCAACCCATTATGAGCTTGTTTTTCATAATAACATTACTCAATGTAAATGCCTGCAGAAGTAAGTCGCGCTGGGCAAATTTACGGCATTTTCTGTGTCGATTTCATTCGCATACGACGCGTTGACTTTATTCCATTGGCCGTATCTTGCGCTCCTATGCACCACATGTAATGCGGCTGTACTGGAGTCGCCTCCGACACTTCAAGCACCGTCGACGAGCTCGGATCAGGACCAGCAATAAGCGAAGGTGTGTCAGGCTGTATGCTGAGTGCGCAGACTCGAGGCTTATAACCAGCGCGGCGGAGCTTGTCGTGTTTAGATTTATCCAGGCGCTCTCGGCGTACCAGCTGAATTGGGGAGCTGACAGCGTTAACAGAAACGCGTGGTGTTGCCACAATCTTACGGCAGAGCGAAAGATTGCTAGTAACTGGTGCAACAAGACATGTTTGTTTGTGATGGCGATAAACTAATAGAACATGTGTTGCTGTGAAGTAGACTCGCGTTGGAATAACTCACCCGCTGTAAAGGACGAGGAGTAAGTGAAAAGCATGGAAGAATCTGAAGACAAACGGGACCGCGATGACAGCCTCGGAGAATGCGACGAGTCTATTCAATCGCTTACCTCAGATGAACAACTGCCGGATGGAACAACATATTCACTGGACGAACAGGTCCACACATTCCGTGAGATTGAAGGAGGGATCGAAGAGGTGAACGACGATCTCGATAATGTGTTCTCGGAGCCGATGCGCCATGACATAACAGACGAGGATCTGGTACGACTATCTTGCACCAGAAGGCCACCACCTGTAAAAGCCGCATCGACAATCAGTCGACGAAACATCAACAGGCCTCAACTGCAGCGGCAGAAGTCTGTCAATTTCGCCAACTATCCTGCTTCGGATGAGGACATGCCAATACAACACGGGAACGGATCAGTTCAGTCCCCGGCCGAGCCATCTCCTACACCATCAACTTCCTCGGCGCCTAAAATGCCTCCTAATATACGGCCCAAAATCTCGCGTTCTCGCACAAAGACGGGAAATATCGTCTTACCGCATAAATTCCGTAAGAGCCGACGTGATAAAGACCGCCTAGACTACATCCATATGTCTAGCATAGAATCCACGAGATCTCGCTCAAAATATCTCTGTTGCGTCAAAGCATCGCAGGACGATACTAACGCAAATAAAGACACCAAAGTAACGGCAACATCCTGGTTTATATCGTGTTTACCATTCCATCAGAAACGCCAGTTGGCTCCCGACGAATCCGACGCAGAAGCGATCCGTGCGAAGGAGCTGTATCTAGAAGAGGACCCGTTTAGAAAGCGTTGTCTACGGGCCTTCCTGAATGGGATTTACGTGGTAATGGTGATCATAGCTGCTGTGGTAACATATTCCATGGTGCAGGATTTAATTAACTCGATGAGGAATCCTGTCAGGTCCATTCATTATAATAAGGTGGAGTCTTACAATGCCCCAGGTTGGTAACTCCTTTTCTCAATAGGTCGAGGATTCGAAACCTGCTGAGAGCTATGGTTTGATTCAATATTGTGATGGATTTTTAACGGACTATATACCACCGTTATTACCATATCATTAATAACAGCAGCCCTGCCACATGCGCTTTTAATAGAGATGTCAACAAATGTGAGCGTAGTACAAAAGCACGATCATCCTTTGAGGCTTTCCAACTAACAGGTGTCAATATTATTTACAACATCACCGCAGTGCAGCCTACGGTTAAGCACCAATTATGATACATTTTCATATCAGCAAATGAATTTTCTCATGTCAATAATTTTTTATTGACCCAATTACCTGATATAACGATCATCGTTAACGGCTCATGTTAAATAGCCACCGTTTTGTACCGCCGATGACGGGGCTAGGTAAGGGTCTGATTACAATACTTCCTATAAAACATGCCGTCTTTAGTTGCGATTGGCAACGCGAGATGCCTCCACCGGATTAGGATTTATCAAGTGATGTTTATTCTATTGTTACATGCGTTATTGCCATTGTGAACGAAAACCCTAGAGCAAAATACCCTCAAGTATAATGATATTTATGACCAGCTTGATGATCATTGCTGATTATGTACCCGAACCAAAGATCTTGCAATAATAAGATACCCGACTCGGACTTTCCGTTGTGAAGCTCGCGAGCAGCGCTCCACCTGGTTTCGTGGAAGCTAAAAAGTAAACAAAAGCGCGTGGCTCTATGCTAAAAGATCGATCGGCGATGGTATGTACTCAAAAATACCGCTGTATTTATAAAATTTACAAATTTTTGGATAGAGCCGATACAAAAAAACAAAAGCCAATTGCTATTGACACCTTTTCATTCACTAAGTCGCATATATCGGTGTTTACCCAGGCTTAGGCCCGATCGGACGTAGGCAAGGCACTCGCCCCTGGTGTTATGATGATCTGATGCCACCTTAGGCTATCTACAGTAGTAAATAGCGCGGCGCTGTCAGAGGCGGAGTTTCTTTGCCTAGATCGGACGGTGATTTACATATATACTCAGACGCTCTGTAGGGCTAAGTCTACCCCTGTCTAAGCCCCGGTCGGACGTCTAGTCTACCCCTATTTTAAAACATGGATTATTTCAGGACATAGCATATACTGAAAACATTGATGCAGCATGAATCTCATCATCATTAACTCTATAATTATATATATATATATATATATATATATATATATATATATATATATATATATATATATATATATATATATATATATATATATATATATATATATATATATATATATATATATATATATATATATATATATATATATATATATATATACATACATTACAAGATGAACAACAAGCACACTAAATCTACAGTGAACACTACAATTATTTAAACGAGAGCTCAATTCATCCATGAAAACATTGAACAGATAGGTTGACAATATGCCTCCCTGTTTTAGGCCATTGGAAAACAATTGCAGTGTCTTACGTTTTTTTATTGCATTATTGTCCCTTAATTTACGGTTAGCCTCTTTAAGGGAATGATGCAACCTGATAATACATATTACAGCAACATGACCCTTGAATGACTCACATTGGAGTTGCTCTAATGAGACCTCCTTAGCCAGAATGATTACAACCCTGGCTTTCACTTGCTTACAGTATAATAATGTGTCAATGATTTTTGCGGTAATGTTCCTCAAGCCTGCAGAATGCATCTACTAGTGATTTGCTTGGGACAATAAGCCCTCCATTTGCAGTGGTGAACTAAATCATATGCAGGGTCATATATACAGAAATTTAGTGTCTGCATGATGCACACAACTTTTCTCTTAATTTCCTGGCAATATAGCCAGAGACATATGCTTGAACATTTACTTCCTGGTTTGAAAGGCCTTCGTCAATTCAAACAGATAATTGCAGTGCAGAAATGCCCATTTGTGTGCCTTACCCGCAAGTCATATAGAAGTTGGTTGACTGCTTCGCGTCGAGTAGCTTCCACAAATGTAGGGGGCGCTGCCTACACGGTGTCATGGAATTTGTCGGGGGAATTGCCGAGTCGGGTATCTTATTATAACAAGATCTTTGCCCGAACCCAGTGGGAACCTTTGCTCAGTATCGATACTGTCGTGATGTTACTGTCGCTGTTGTGATGGAGACTGTAGTTGACATTTTTGTATTTGCTGTCTTATGGATTGGCCATTATTCGTGTTGGTTTTGGAACCCGAGGCAAATATCAAACCCATTTGCAACACCACGCAAGAGTGTTAGCCACTTATTGCAAAGTGGGTGCGAGATTTCAAACATTCTTTCTGCCTTTTTGTGTCAGATTGATTTGGTCTATAATTATGGTCATTATTACTACGGATATTGTTTTTCCGTATTAGGCATTCCATCCCATTATCTTGTGTATCATTCATCCTGTCCTTTTCATCTAGTTCCTACCCTTTTATCCCCCCCCCACTCTCCTATGTACCAGTTATCAATCCCCTTTTGTGGTGTCTGTCATTCGCAAAATTCTGTCTATTATTTTAACAATTTTATATACTTATCCAATTCGTTTTCTCGAACAGCGTGTCTGTCAGTCTTTCGGTTCGTATGTTGGTCTTTCTGAATCTCTCATCTTCGTATTCTCTTTTACTTCCTTTTCTCTCTCTCTCTCTCTCTCACTCTCTCTCTCTCTCTCTTTCTCACTCCCTCTTTCTCTCTGTCTGTCTGTTGGACTGTCTCTCGTTCCCCCCTCGCTCTCTCCCTCCTCCCCCATCCCATTTCTTGTTCCCATCCCCCCTGTCTCTCTCTCTTTCACACACAAACATACACATTATGTTTCTATAAATCTTCATATTCCGTAGTCACTATATTACCAATTATCCCCCACTTTCGCCTTATTTCAATCCCTCTATCTCCCTCCTTCGTTCTCCCTCTCGCCATCTATGTCCCTATCCCCTCACCCCCTCTCGCTCTCCTTCTCGCTCACTCACTTTATGCCTATAAACACACGTAGAGTGTTTATAGACATACTCGCACGTATGTGCCTCACATGGCGATATCACGTATGCATCTTACCGCGTAGGGTACATCAGAACTTGCCTTGTCTATTCATACTGACACAAAGCCCCTGGAGAAACTTCGCCAGAACTTCTTTACCTGTCTGATTAAGAATTCCTAACCCCTTGTGCTTTATAAATTCTCACCTCCATTATCACTTTCTCAGTGTTAATCTCATGGGAGTTAATCAAGACTTAATAATGTATGAGCAATATGCAACGGCCGCTGGGCAATGATGATGCATGACCAGCAATGTGAATGGTTGCTGAACCCCAGGAGAAAGAAATTCATGGACTGTTTGTTGCTGGTGCAGGTATTGCCGTGTACCCTGGAGGCGCACACTTCAAGGCTTGTGGACATTACTACAACAACGTCGTCACATCCAAAAGCAAGTCTCGGCTTTAACTAAATTCTAGTTTCTTTATCCCTTTCTGAGGCCCTGTCCCTCTCCTCTTGCTCCACCAATCAGGCTGTATCTGCTCTACTTTGCTCTTTACTGTTTTCTCACTCAGCTTCCACTTCATATTGTAAACTTTCTCTCCTATAGTTGTGGCTGATTTCTCTTAGACTTCGAACTTGCTAATTCCTCGTCAGTTGCCTATTTTGTTTATTTTCTTCCCTGACCTCTTATGCAGTTTCATTCCTTGCAATTACGCTCATTTATCTCTGTTTTTACATCGTCTAGAAAAACATATCCTACTCTTTTACCCTATCTTACTATCTCTTGTTAAAGAACTGCTTGAAATAGTTTTTTGCTCCATCTGCTTAACAGTTCATTTAGGACAGCTGGACTTGGTTAACCTCAATTGTTCCTACTCGGACATCTCGTACACTGATCCCCATTACCCAAATGTCACCCGTGAAGCCCTCGTCATTCGGGGACCAACAAGTTTTGTCAAGAGAGAAGCCATATTCCTCCATTTTGAATTGGAAGACATTACACGACATTTCTTTACAGTCAGCTACTTCGTATTCCCAAATTATGACAAGTTCAACGTGAGGTAATAAAATTTGACATATTTATCTTATGACTATATTTGCATGGGTCTCATCTGTAATATTGTTCCTGCAAAACTCTGTGATTTATAAATATTGATTTATAACCTGTATGTCACTGAAACAGCCTTCGGCAAGGCGAGGAATTGATGGAGTACCATCGTTACAAGCCTACATTTGCATTGTCGGCTGGACTCAGAATGTGGATCAAGCTGATAATGTCTGAATCGTCCGATATGTCAGGGGGTAAACGCACCGACTTCAAAGTGGAAGTAAGAGTTCATTTTATCCAGATAGTCACAAAGTATAAAGCAATGGATTTGTATGCCATGTATAATCGCTCATTGATTGAAGGTATGAGTAGTCAGAACATAGGCACGATCGTATAACCATTGTTTTCTATGTCACGCAGTATAGCGTAGTGAAATTCCGCGATAGACGTCCGAAGGAAGAACAGAAAAGACATCTCTTTTTCATTTTTTTTGAGTGGAAGAACGATATTATAGAGGAGTCGAGTCTTATTTACACCACTACACCATGGTCAATCGGCGCAGGCCTCTGTGGAGTCTTTCTGACCTTACACAGAGGGTGTCAAATGGCTCAGACATCTTACAAACGGGTGCAGAAAGACAAACGAAAGCGAACCATCCGCAAACGCACTTTACGCGAATTGCGCCAGATGTCTCAGTCCAGGAGTCAGAACGGAAGCACAGATTGATGGATCCGTATGTCGTATATTACTTGACGCTGTAGTTCAGACACATGTGCGCAGCTGTAAATATGAGAAGTGAGGAATGCGACTGTTTCAAGAATTGCACACACAGTTTGCAAGGGGGCAAATGATGTCACAGAAGCTGAGAGATTTGTTCGCCCATTCCACGCGAAGAGGAATAGCCGACCTGGCGACGTAGCTCATAACTGTTCAAATAAGAGACATCGATTGAGCATACTCGAAAGTGTGATCGTGGACTTCAAGTACAATGATATCCACCACATACGGAATATGGTTTCTTTTAATGCCGTTTTCTCTTCCTGTTGGTGAATGAACCCAATAACCTTCTAGTTGCTTTAGCGCACAAGTCAATGTATTGACAGAGCGGACCGTGAACCAGAAAATGATATCATGAGCGCTTATGTCTGCGACATTAGTAGATGTTAGAGATATTGTGCATGTATGCCAGCATTAATCTTACAATCTAGTTGTTGTTAACCTTATAAGGTAATTTGGATGCATATCTTTGTGTAATATCAGTGAATCGTGTTATCAACATCATTGCATCAGTACAGTCTGTTGACTATTGTACAAAATGGTTGTTGTAGGTCTTCATACTGCACCAAAGTTCAGTATTTGCGCGGCTCTTTCCGCTGTGTTGTTCGAGCACCCATGTACCCTATAAGTAGCCGTGTCAGTATCGGGTTTGCGGCTCTCTTTTTACATGATTACTATAGTGGCTTGGATTCTGAATCTTGTTTTATAATGTGCCTCGGTGCTATGGTGGATCTTATTGCTCAGTATTACATATTGTCAAATAGTTATACATGATCGAGTCATTTTCTCATGAATTTTTCTTACCAGCACGTCAACAATAAACGAAATGTGACGTTGATTGAAATGAAGTCCAATTTACAATTATATATATATATATATATATATATATATATATATATATATATATATATATATATATATATATATATATATATATATATATATATATATATATATATATATATATATATATATATAAAGCCTGCTTTTGCGCAATAAATATAAGCTTCCGTAATCCAATAAAATATCCGTTGATTACTGTTCTCGCTAAACATTCGGATAATGCTATCCCTTGTTGTACCATCATCTGTTGACTCAATTATCGCTCTTGCGATATTCATGAATATGTACACTAAATATCGCTGTGCCTAATCATGTCCTCGTTTACGCGTCCATGCTTCATGCTTTGAAGTTAGAATGAGCATGAATTTGATGAAGCTGCCGAAAATCAAATGACAATCCAGAATTATTAGATAAATGATATTCAAGGCAGTTGCAAAATGCGAGGATGGAGATTTACGGCAATTATACGAGCTGACCAGCGTCACAAATGTTGATTTTGGTTACTACTGTGTAACATATTCATCTTTGAATGCTGCAGGGATAGCTATGGTGACAGACTTTCACATGTGACACAGGTCGAGTTTGTTCTGACTCCAACATGCAGTATTCAGGTGCGCGTGTATCATAACACACGAATGGTGAATATTCTACTACAATAATACATATAGACTATCATTCCAATCCTATCGCAATACAGGCGAATAACGTATGGGTATACTATATGGACGCGGTAGGATATATGCCAGTTTTTTATGTGTTGGTGGACAAGTGTATAGAGGCATACAAAGAGCATAACCCCTTCTGTACTTTCGCAGCTAATTGATAGTTTCGGAGTACAATGGTCCTTTCAATAGTAATTGAAATAGCAATTCTCAGGTCCCAGGGGGCTGTGTTTATAGAATATTCACTAACTCTCTATCGACACTTCCGCTTCGGATTTGGACAGATGCTATGCGCACCATTATTTGATGCAAATGAAGCTACAACTTCATGATGTAATAATAGAATAGCGCTATGAGAGGACAAAAGGGCTATCCTCGATTACGTCATCTTGAGAGCAATTAGCTACAGTGGACCTATTGACATTCCTATGGGTGCTGGAGCTTGTATATAGACGGCATAATAAGGCATTATATTGTTCTCCGCATGTCCATAATTACTGCTATACGTCGTGAAATCGGTTCCCCATTCCAGTGGTGCTTTCCACCATTATCACATTAATCTCTCCTTAAGATCTCAGATAAACGTAGAGAAGATGCAATACGCCATAGTAATAATAACACGTGCCGAACAATGGTTTGTCATGATTGACAAATTGTAGTTTGACTTCGACCCCAATCATATACGTTGATTTACATACATTATATGATGATGCTGATGATCTAAATAATACTGCATAAATGCGTTTGTCATTATTGCTGAGCTAGGATATTTCGAAACGATATGCGAATTGCCTAATCTCATGTTATTCGGCGAGTCATTTATAACGCTATTATACAACTAATGATGGCGACGGTGCTTTGTAGCGCATTTACAATATATAGAACTATGAATACAATAGTGAAAATGATATACAGGCAAGCCACAGAGTTCTGCAGAATCAACTCAGATAAGAGTCATACCAAGTTGAATTGTTGTAATCATTGTTGTAATAAATGTAGCATGATGATTGCCAAGTTGACACCTCGTAATCGAAGCTTAGTTGCTGTCGTCAATTTTTTCTGAATATATGTACGTGCAACCGTATGGCACTTTGATAACCACGCCAGGTTGGTATGGCTCCCATTTTGGCTACAACAGTGAATTTAGTTTTTACGGTACGATCGATATCTCTTTTAGTCATTCGTACATATTCGCTCGATTACATATAACATTTTCCTTATTACGTAACATTTAATCCTTACATATTCTGAATAAAAGTCTTTTGTTCAGCAGGCCAATCAGTTAGAAGTTAGGTGACTAGTGCAAATGTCTCCCGATATCAATCATTGTACTCAATGTATCATCTGTTGCCATCCAGTAGGGACCATGATGAATTGCATTATTGAATACGCATGGCAAGTTGTTTCCAGTGCAGCCGATCAAGCACCGTTCTGACCATTGACTCTGCCTGTAAAACGTAGCATACTTCCAGGACAGTATTGACTTAAATACTTATGTATTTATAAGTATATATTCGAGTTGTATTGGTTATTTACTATTTAGTATCGTTCACAGCGCACTTCGCGTGCACCAGCAGATCCATAATTCTTATTTTCCCCTGCAAAGATTAGTTGCTATGTAGCAACTGTGTTATTCACTATGCTGGATTGCGGTCCTCGCAAAGAGCAGATGCGGTCAGCACCAGCAACTGTGATGTTGATGCTTGGTATAAAACACGGGTGCCAGTGGTAAGATATAGTATACTGGCGGGCACTGAGCTGATTTGTTGTATCAGTTGGTCATGCATACGTGTAAGTATAGTATTTTACGCCTTATTCACACATGCTACTTTACGGGAACGGTCAACCAATTAGGTACTACTACATTATGAATAATAATTAACAGACGCATATGCCTCTCCCAAGTGCATAGATGTATTGAAAATCCATTCCTTTAAATTCGTGTTTTCTTGGGTATGTGTGTGTGTGTGTGTGTGTGTGTGTGTGTGTGTGTGTGTGTGTGTGTGTGTGTGTGTGTGTGTGTGTGTGTGTGTGTGTGTGTGTGTGTGTGTGTGCGCTTGGTTGTGTGTGTAGGGGGAGGGTGAGTGTGTGTATGTATGTAGTTTGTACGGCGCGCAGGGCTTTATGGATTATGTGCTTTATAAGAAATGGTTATTATTCTTGTTGTTAATTGGAATTGGATCCAGTGTAGTGAAATGTCGTGTACAATGAATGCTCTTTCATCTTGTTATCGAAAACAACTTTTCAGTAAAATGTTGCTTCATCTTTTGACATTTTTGGCTTATACTCGGATATAAAAAAACATCAGTTCAATACGATATATTCAGTCAATATTGTTACAAAACAATTCACAAGTTGATGGTGCTTAGTTGAGTTGTCGTCCTAACGGCATACGCCTTGTGATGTCTGGAGAGCGCTTTCATGAAAATGTTAACTTCTAGTGATAGTGATAGCCCAATGTCTAAGCGTTTATTTGTAGCTATACTGTCCATCACCTGGCATATGAACCACACGTAGCGCCGTTACTGCTGATTAATTCGACGCGCACTGAGCGATCTGTTAAACATGATCGCGTTACCAGCCACAACTTACATGGATCTGGGGAATAATGCACCCCTCAACCATTGAGTCCACAGGTATTGAAATTGCGCCTAGAATGACTGAGCACTTATACGTCAGGAATAACGATAATGCTGTGAATATTGCCGGCAGATTACGGATATCAATGCAATAACACTATTTTCTCCACTAGATAAATACAGGTTTTGTTTTTGATAATACGCTGTGTATACGGCGCCCACTGGTACGTACTTTCTATTGAGACACATACCAATAAACTTATTACCCCTTCCGCTGCATTGGGTACTGTAAATATTTACAGAATCATTATCATTGATCTCATACCTTCCACTGGAGTCAATGTGGCCTTGAGTCGATTTATGACGTATATTTGTAAGGCGCAAATTACACGAATACCACTACATTCAATTATATTTCGCCAAGATGGAACATTTTAACGTAACGAGCATCACTGCACAATGTACAAATGCTGCAGCTTTATTTTACATTATTTTGAAAGCAAAACCTGCTTAAAAACATTTCCGCCATCATATTACGACTACAGAAGACAATGAAGCACTGGAGTTGTTAACCCGTGTGCTAAAATGCAATTTAATGAAATCTTACATTGCCGACTTACCTCAAACCGTGCGGCACATCCTAGGCAATACGGCTTCACAATAAGGCGATTAATGTAAAATCAACTCCCGTTTGCTGAACATTTTTTCGATGTTTTTTTTACGTTTGCGAGCCAAATTCTGGACCTTCCAAAGTAACCATGCGAGCATAACTGTAGTCGATTTGCTGGAGTAGTGTATTATGGGATGGCTGCTTGTATCATATTGTTTAAAATATCCCACAGTCTAAGGTTAGTCTTACGAAGCAATAACAGATGACAATTGAACTCTGTGAAGATGTATTCGTTTCGGGACTCTTCATCAGCATAGACTAAGAAAAATTTCAATTATTCCCAATGGAGATACATAGCAAATGATTGTAGTTAATGTATGGTATATGAAATGCCACTCACTGCTGTGCGCTATTGGTATGCGTGCAAATACAAGCTAGCCGCTTAAACACGGAAATAATTGCCGCTTCTAATCGACTCGTATAAAAAGAATTTGCTAACCACAGTTCAACAAGTTCAACATACCAACAATCGTCTAATTGCGTGAACAATACCAAATTGCAGTTTAATGGTAACTAGCATCCATAATTAAGGAATTAATACGTTTTGTAACAAATTTCTTCATAGCAAAATGTCCCGGTCCGGACAGCCGCCTACCGAATGCAATGGGAACGCTGAATAACCAAAAGATAAATCCAGTGCACGGTGGATCACTGCTGTCATGAAACTCGCGCGTAACGAAGAATGAATAGAGCCTACTATAATCTCCTTTTGTTGTAAACACTACAAACGTTCCATTTGTGATGAAATTCATTTTTTATTCTATGCTCATTTGTAAATGTGACTAAATACAATGACTCAGAGTTGTTTTCTTAATTCGTTGTTATGTATAACAATCATTGTATTCATCTTTTAACAAATTTAATTAATTAATTGAAATCAAAATAGTCGTAACTAGGCACATTTTAGTTTAAAGAACACATGATATATGTACTTCTTTGAACGTAACTACAAACGACACATGCGTCGGATAATAAATCCTTGGACTGGCTCTCACGTCAGATTCCAGGATAGCCCAATTTTTATGTCGCTATGTGATCATCATCTATTAGCCCCACAGAACCCTGCACTCACTCGATTAATTTTGCTTTTCTCCTAGACGTCATGTCTAAAATTGTATGGAGACTAAGACACTGCATCGGATGTATCAACACAGTGGGAAAAGTTATCGTTCATAAGGCAATCGTCCGGCTCTAATATCTCTCGTCTGTTTCTGTCGCTTTCAGTTTCTAAAAAGTTGCAAACTTATGAATATCAGTCCTAT
The DNA here is from genome assembly GCA_034190875.2 of Urechis unicinctus. Lineage (NCBI taxonomy): Eukaryota > Metazoa > Annelida > Polychaeta > Xenopneusta > Urechidae > Urechis > Urechis unicinctus. Next base: position 38,528,874 of record CM067347.1, on the reverse strand, counting down.
CCGCTACACTTGTGTATATTTGCATATTCCGTTTATAATCTTTCAAATGTTGGTACTGACATTTCCAGTGGTCAAACAAGTTGTAGTACGAACATTATATTAAAATTACGTAAAATTCCACGCAGAAATATATCAATACGACCGATCCCCGCCGTATGTTGAGGTAGCAGTGTATGTGATGAAAAGCCATTGATTGTATTTGATCTAGCCAAAACCATTACTGTCCTTTGTGCCGATAGTAAAAGTGCCCATGACACCCAAAATATGATGTTTGAACGAACGAATCGACGCAAATCGAATGACGTTGGAATTATTTCCCTCGGAAGAATAATAAAAAAAAAAATTATTGTCGCTTGGGGCAAAATGGTAGTTCTTGGGTGAACCTAGGTCAACCGCAAATGGCGCATAAACCGCGTTGTCATCGATAAATTAATAATAATATTAATTATATTTATTTCGTACACAAGGTACATTAAACTCACAATACAGAAAGCAAATGAATCTTACATTAAGCACAATAACGTGTAAATCGCGCTTATGTATGTCTGGAATGCAGGGATTTTGTGCCATCTGTTGTCTATGTTGAATAATAAGCTATATTCTTTGGCAAATTCCAGACTTTCTGCAATTAAAATCTTAAGTGGGATTCGAGATGCAGCTGACATCATCTGCATATCCTATACCACCACAAAATGTTTTTGTGATGTACCCTATACTGGCTTTACGAAGTCTTACGAACAGTTCATCAATATAATCAACAAACATAACTGGTGTAATCACACCTCCCTGCTTCACACCATTGGTAACAGACTCTAATTGTCTGCTGCAAAAACATATTTGCTAAAATTCTGGCCACAATTGGACACACTCTCAATACCTGAAACAGTTTGACATACTCGACTCTGTCGAAGGCTTTACTGGCATCCAAAAACAAAACGTGAATATACCCACTACCGTTACGATAATATTGTACAATTGCATTTACGACAAATTTACATTGGGTTGTCGAATGTTGTCAAAATTGGGAATCTGAGCACACAAAATCATTCCTGTTACTATTCAACAGTACACGATCAAAGTGCTTTTTAATGATGCTACTCAGAGCTATAGCTCTATAATTGTCTCACCTATTCAACGATTTACGCTTATTTTTAGGTATATGTATGATTGTGCTTGGGGCAAGATCCTAAGGAGACACTCCATGGCGCAAAATAGCTGCAAACAACATTGCAATATGCATTTTCAACATCGTTGTTCCATTGATTAGATAATCTGAGACAAATTCATTGTTGCCGTCCCTTTTGCCTTTCCTTAAGCCACTTACAGCCAGGTCATTGCCAGCAGGTGTAACATTATGATTATGTGACATACAATTATTGTTTATATCAATATTCAATTCTACTTTCATTTCCCCAGGGTTATATGAAACTGAATTGTAAAGCGCCGCTGCCTTGTCGACAAACATATTACAAATGTCGGTATCATTAGTAGCACCATCAAGAGATTAACTCTCTTTACCTCATTCCAAAAGACTCCTGCTAATTGTTCGGCCCATTTGCTCACCCTACAGGCATCTTCATGCGTTTGCACCAATCGTATAACATAATGATACCAAGCACGAGTTCTAAGTCTCATATCAGCAACAACACCACACATAAGAACATTACAGCTCATCCATAACGCGTGCCAAAATATGGCATTCACTTTGGATTCTTTTACATGTTCATTCCATCCTGTGACTGGACCGACCGGCAGATATACAATAATTAATTATTTCACTGCAATAATATTTAATCTGTTCTTTGTGAGTCTCGCATAAAAAATTCTCACAAGACATCGCATCAGCAGGCAATTCAATCTCATTCAACAACTTGTCCTATTGCGTTCTGTAATTATTTATGTCGTCCTTGGTAGACATCTGCCAGAACAGCTTTTCAACATTATCAGAAGCGTTGATAGTTGTATAAGATAAACCTTCATCCTTCAGATTCATATTTAAAGTTATAGAGAGATGGTTGGTCTGATGAATTATCTTCATCATTCACGACACTATATTCCTCGATTAAATCAACTTCATCGTTAAAATGTTAAGTTTTGATCTATAACCAATTGATCAATAACCTCAAAAGTGTAATAAAAAAACTTCTGTACATATTCCTGACAGTTTTCAAATAACTCACAGTGAATGAACTCCCTCCTCGCTTCGGTTAGCAAGGGCCCTGACCGCGAAAAATCAGTATTCATGTCACCACCTATCACAATATCATTGATATCTACGGTAGTGAAAACATTTGCTATTTCATGCAAAATATCGTTATATTCATCGATAGTTCTGACATATATTAATTAATTAGAATAAAATCAGCTCCGTTAATACAACATTTGACGGCACATAACATATTAGAGTTGATCTGCATGGGCACTACAGGAAATTGCAACTGATCATTCCATAGTATCGCACATCCGCCATACGAGTCACCGCTGCGTAACTGTTCGTCACACATATGCGAACATCAATGAGAAATAACGTTCGGAATTTGATTATCATACACATTAATTTGTTCGTTGAAGTGCCAATGTTCCTATATAAAAACAAATTCCTGGTTATTAGTAAGCTTACTAATATACGGCATCCTACCTGGGCCTTGCATGATTTATACACATAGTTTTGGTGAATAGCAGCATGCTGCTATCAGTTTATATCATAATTTTGTAGGATGTAAAGAATACAAGCATCTCTGCAAGTATACGTCGCGCTTGCAGAACATTGGGCAACCTAAAAAAACCAACATCTCAGGAGGCTGACTTCAGTGGAATCTCTCTTCTGTGTTCTATCGCATATAAATTATGCTTTAAAATGAATGATGCTGTATGGCCTTATTCTTATATATGATTAACAGTAGCTACGTGTTGTTAAAAACTGTGCAGACCCCTGTGAGTACCACAGTAACAATATCATCTCAGACCCATGAAACATACTTACCATGGTGAGACGAGATGGAGGATGTACAAAGGAAGGACATGGACCAGGACACAGATCCTGATTACATCCACTCAGATGTGGAAGATGATGTGGAAAGAAAATGTACTGTGTTTTGGTCTTCACTACAGACTCTTTGAAATTCACCAGCTGAACAAAGTATGATGTCTGACATAGCCAACCCCATGTCGGTAAAGTTTTAGCAGGAAAAGTGTTGCTCTCTGTGTGAATCCTCTACAGCGATGCCCTCATTTCAAAGACCAGGAGAGTTCTCAAGCACATGGGTATCGCTTGGTACTCTCTGCAAACTCTCTCCCGCCACTAAAAACATATTATCATCTAATCAGTCCGGTAAGTGTGGCAGGAGCGTCAGAAATGGTTCTTGCAGCCCTTCAGGCTGAACAAAGCGGACTTGCTCTAGGGATGACGGGCCAGCAGACAGTTCAGGGCACAATACCAAGTATGGGGCATATAACATATATATGGGGCATATAACATATATATATATATATATATATATATATATATATATATATATATATATATATATATATATATATATATATATATATATATATATATATATATATATATATATATTTATATATATAATATATATATATATATATATATATGTCAGTATGTTCGATGTATTGATAATTCAGACCGAATGAAAAACCCCATACATATGGGTAAAATGACCCAGTAGTATCCCTTGCTGGTTTGGGGAATAGTTTTTCATCATAACTATGTCTGGCTGATTTGTTCAACGTTTATATGAACGAATTGAACTGTAGTTTCAGTGTGATTGTTGTTAATATTCTAATGTATACTGATGGTCTCATTTCATTTGTGGTTGGACTGATTAGGCTATTAAGACTGAGATTTATTTATTATTATTATTATCATTATTATTATATATATATATATATATATATATATATATATATATATATACATATATACATATATATATAAATATATATATATATAGAGAGAGAGAGAGAGAGAGAGAGAGAGAGAGAGAGAGAGAGAGAGAGAGAGAGAGAGAGAGAGAGAGAGAGAGAGAGAGTGAGAGAGAGTGTGAATAGTGATTAGGTTCATGCTGCATCAATGTTTCAGTATATGTTATTTCCTGAAATAATCCGTTATTATGTTGTCATTAGAAATAACCAAGAAATTTAACAGAACTACATAATAAAATGATACGTCTGCACAGGGCATCCCATCAACCGACAATTCGGTTTGTGGATTCGGCGGAGGTACGTACCAATCAATATAATTCTATCGGAAAAACATGAGCATGTCTTCAAATCAACTTCTGATATTTCATCTCAAAGATGACCACACTAAAAACAAAAGCAATATATTTCAGATAAATCCTTTAAATTGAAATAGGGGCAGACTAGACATCCGACCGGAGCTTAAACAGGGATAGACAGTCTCACAGGACGTCTGAGTATACATGTATACCACCGTCCGATCGGGGCTAGGCCTGGGGTAGACACATGCGATATATGCGACTGCATTCAAGTGTTTATAAAAAATATTGTAGTGAATAAATCGCCACACAAATTGATACAAGGTGTCAATAGTAAATGGCTTTTGGTTTTTTTTGTATTGGCTCTATCAAAAAGTCTGTATTTTTTAGAAATACAGCGGAATTTTTTGCGTACATACTATCGCCGATCGATTTTTTAGCATTGAGCCACGCGCTTTTGCTTACATTTTGGCTTCCACGAAACCAGGTGGCGCGCTGGTCGCGAGCTTCACTACGGAACAGTCCGAGTCGGGTATCTAATTATAGCAAGATCTTTGGTTATAACTTATATCGCCGGCCGGTCCACACGCATCAAATTAATAATGTCCCTGGGCTGTCCTTCAAAGTTAAGTGCCGTTAATATTTAATTATTGACAAGAACACACTTCTTGGTTAGGTTAATGCAACACTGATTAGGCCATTAATCAAGGCCGTTAACGCAACATGGGTTATGTCACTCCTGCAAAGCGCAGATGAATGTTGCATGTCCACGGGTAAGGATGATTGCTATGGCCAATTTAGGTAAACCATCATTATGCATGCTTGGTGGGATTCATGCCTATCAATATCTAAGGATGATTGGAGAGTTGCTAGCGGTATTTCATTAGTCATTAGCTTAAATGATTTAACGGGCAGAACCAAGATACTGACATCCATTTACTGACGATACTTCGCTATGGCGCTCTTTCTTCCAGACATGACTTTTCGTAGTGTAAATGTCAGAGTTACTGTAGTTCGTATTGGCATGATAATCGCCTGTTGTTCTACAAACATTCACACAAAGCCGTGCCAATATACATTAATGCTGTGTTAACCGGATGGCTTCAATTCATACAGTACTTCCGTTTAATACCGCATCCATAAAGCTTAACCAGCATTATATATATATACTTATCTACTGTGTGAGTGTATATCGGTGCAGTCATTGATCGAAGGTGATTTCTCACCGGAATTTGTATATTGGTGCACATGAAACTAATCTGGGTGGTAAAAACATTTTAATATTTAAACTTTGCTGTATTAAATTGGGTTTGCCAACATTCATTGAGATATTCGGAGCTTCACCAGTTTCAATGCATTATCCTTATTTTACCGACGCCTATACCATTATCTATCACACGATGCATTATGCTTTATGACGTAGCATGTGCAACATAATTTTTTATTTGATGATATGCTAATAACATTGATAACAGGTAACATGATGTGACATTGATAACAGGTAACATGGAGGATCATCACATTCCTTCAAGAGAATTTTGTAAAAATGATTGTTGGGAAAATGTGCGTAATGTTAAGTCAAATTCACGTTAAAGCCTGGATTTCAGATTAAGGAACAAATGTTGTCATTTTTTGCGCATAGGGAGTCTTTTTTCCGTAGTAAATATCCTTATCAGCTCTATATCGGTAATTTAATCACGAACGATAACTACAGGTTTTCCATATTCATCTAGTTTGAACTGAACCGAAATCGTGGCAATAGAACTGTTTTACGATAAGTTTTCAGCACAGCAACAGCACCTTACCTAGATTAATTGGTCGAATTGCAAACAATAGTGATGGTGCTGGTTTGATGGCATATCAAGTGCAAATACTACAGAAATATACTCAATACCATCAGAATCAAAGATTCAATGATACAACAAAAGTGTACGCCCTCTTGCAGACAAACATTTCATTTTAAATCCAGAAGAGATGCAAATAAAAGAACTCGACGAGTCTTAAGCTCTCTCTTACTGCAGCATAGTCACCATCCAGACATATAAAACAACTAATAATGTCAACGATGATACGCGGACAGATGAAACGTGGTTTAAGTCTCGTGAGCCTGAATGTTAAACACGGTGGTATGTCCGCATAATTGTTACTAATAACTAAAAATGTTTCAGTCTGCTGGACTGAATAGTGTTTGCGTATTGATAACCGGCATACAGCATTCGCAGCATCCATTATTATGGCTTAATGATGAATGAGCGTGTATTTATTCTCGGCACTGTGGATTTAGTAAACAATGAGATGCATTGTTACTCGACTCAATGGTGGCTATAGCGGGATATGCCTTATCTGTTATATATAACCGATCAATTTTTACACGATGATTATCAAGCAATATTCGCGATTTTTCGATCAATATTTAAGACAATTGCTATGTTTTATATTGCACAAATGAAATTGGGTACAACAAGTTTCAAACAATAGAGACGCTGAAGTTGTACAAAATTTACTTTAAGTTTAGTCACTCATTATTATGACAGCATGTGCTTGGCTGTAGCTTTATGTCATGAATCAGTAGATGCGTGCCTTGAAGCACGATTTATTTAACTGCCTGGTCTGGCAGTCAGTACACCCAATAGGATGGTAAACGGCGCTCCAATATATCACAATATAGAGTTCATGGCGTGAATTGACACATTGAGCGATGTTATTTGTTGTGCTCATTGAATTGCTGCTAATATACAGACTATGCACATTATTATTCCTGATAACTGATGTCACATGGAATGCATATAATCACTGATTATCTCATTCACATATGCTTCACTGCATGGACGCATAGGTCGTTCAATAACCGAAGATCGTTTCACTTTGCATAATTATATCCTGGCGATATATACCGCGGCGCATGACTTATTCCGCCCGCATGCAATGCATTAACTTCTTTTGCTACGAATCAAGAGATGTTCATATAACTGGACAGGTATGGTACAGGCTGAATACATGTTAATTACCGTTCTAGGCAGGAAAAGCTGGCTAATGGTCCATTCGCTCATTTGTCTATGATATATCGCACATATAACAACCCACCATCCACAATATATTCGTATATTCAAGTTCTCCTTATATCTTAAATCATATTGCACAAAGAAAAAGTTAAGTTAACCAATTATAAATCATTACAGCGTATAGTTTCAATGGTGATCAAAATCAACATTTGCCACAGATTTCGTCCCCGCTGTTTATGTAGTCATCTTTATGGCAACTTGACACCTCGACTGTTCACACTGACGCGCCACCACTCGGGTTGGTAAACAGTGAAGCGCATTCATGTTTTACCTAAGTAATTCCTATTGACCTTTGCGAGCGGAAATAATGGTACCTGATACGGCTATCCACGGCGTCGTTTTCGTTGTGGAATGAGGTTGTACTGTGAATAATTAAGTCATGTTGTCATGCCAGATGATTTCTGTATGAGATCAATCTTCATGTCATTATATATTATCGCCGCCGCTAGTACGTCGAATGTTTGGTGGCAGCGAAGTCATAGATAATTACAGCTGACATCGGTATAACAAGAGGTTCAGTCAGTAATGTTATGCGTCACCAAAATAGCACTATTGAAAACAAGTGCCATTAAAAAAAATACCAGCCAAACTGGACTGGTCGTTTTTATCCTCAGCGCTCCTGACCGATTAATGAAAAGAAGACTAGACGTTTCCGACGCATCGCTCGACATTATTTTGCGACATGACCAGTCACATAGGCCAGCAGACTCTCTCTTTTCGCTGTATCCATTTCAAAACATAATAATACACACTGGGGCTCGAAACTTCTGAGACATTCATTATAGCTAAGGTTATTATAAGCAGCCGGGCAAGGCGTTAGTTCTGTCTACGGTGTATCACGGGGCTTTAGGAAACTTTGTTGTGAATGACGGCAGTTGCGACGACGTTCAATAATGATAAACTTGTGATTGATAGTTTTCAGAATAGTAAGTAGTATAATTTGTATAAGGCGGCAGTCGTACGTATTAAATTGAAAAAACGTGGACCAAATATCAAGGAAATTGATGAATGAATATCGTGCAGAATCTATACAATATGGACAAAACATTATGGAAAAAACGGACGTAAGCGCAGTAAATGATTCTTTACAGCTGGCAAATATTGTTTTATAAGTACATTGGAAATGGGAAGTAACCCCAACAATATTTGTTGTGAAATATATGATCTCTATTTCTTGATTAAGGAGATCACTTGTCTGATATCGAAGGCTATCGCATTGAATGTTGTTATCCGGCGACCTTAGTAAACTATCACATAGCAGATATATGTTACTCTATTGTCATTCTTTCAAAGCAGTGAAGCACATAGAGAACCAACTGATGGTCCACTTTAAGGCAAAATATGTACAAACGGTTTGATGTTGCAACCCTACTGGAAAACTGGCAGATTAAGTTCAGTCAACCGTCATTGTGATATCTACTTACGGCTTCCCATTCATGTCCGCACAGAGAGTTCTGTGTACTTACGTGTAATGAGGCAAAATCACACAAGAGAAAAGCGGTATTTACAGTAAACGAATGAGAGACAAAGGAGAAATTAAGCGATGCAAAAGACACAGTGATAAGAGCTTTGTGTAAATATCGCTATCGAGGCCAACATTAGCTTCCACTGCTTAATACTGATGGAACTTAAAGGCGATTAATGATGTAACTACGTTACATTGCTCAAAACCTGGATGAAATCTCACGAAATTACACTTCTCGAATACGCTTGGGAATATCCAAGTAAATAAGAAGCTCGATGGGAATGACCCGCGATGACGTTAAGTGTTTAATTAACCGACAGACGCATCAGGCGACAGAGTGGAGATTACAAGTACGCCCAACAGTAAGGCAGTAAGAAACCTCATCTAACCGATGCTACTGGGTTATATGCATTGAATGAGACATAGCAGCCTGCCGATTGGTTTCATATTTTGCACAACGAGGATCTGCAACTCTGAATATGAAGATTACCCTGTAGGTGTGTGATCACGTGTGTATTGATATTAATTAGCCTACCATTCAGTCACTGTCACAGCGGTTGAGTACAGGTGATACTACTAGAAGGGAGTTAGTATTTAAGGCACTAAAATATCTCAGAGTAGCTTTTGGAGGACGACAAACCCATTGAAGCTACTAACAATTACTGAAGTCTCGACAAGCACTTTTCAACAACTCCTTAAGTTAAGTTAAGTCGCGCAACTGCACTCTGGACCGAGTAGGTATCACTACACAAAACGCTTGCAGCACTAAGGATATTCTATTCTGGTTATGTTGATGGCTAGAACTACAATGTTGTTGTACCTCGAAAAAAGAAACATTATCATGCATATTGAAAGCATATGAGTCGAACGATTCGATCATAAAATCCACCACAGCCAGCTATTGCCCGGTGAATTAATTCCCGGAACAACCGAGTATTACGAGGAGTTCAATAGAATGCGCAACATAAACATGGCATATAGCTGCAATTGGCGGACCTTGAGAATAAGATAGTTATGCCATGATGTAGATTATCTTTGCATTAGTATCAGGTGATTAATAAATAGAACATTACAATGCGTCTGCACATTTCCAATATGAATCAATGTTCTGGATGGTCACATTATCATATTATCATATATGATATTTCTTAAACAAGTCTGCACCATGCAATTGGTCTTATTACCTGTGATATACTGTTGAAAGGCCGATGGAGCACAGAATACAGAAAGACAATGGCGGTTTACCTATAATCTGGCAGCAGGTTTAGTGAAAATACTGCATTGTTATCTGTGACTGAACCGATGGGGAATTCGTCTATTTATATCGCGTTTAAACACGCCAATGAAATCGACTGGAATGTTGATTAATTATCAATAATGACATTGTCATTGGCAGCGACCGTATAAATATATTAATTGTAAATATTTAGGGCATAAGTAGGCAAAATATAGTTTAAAATCACTAACAGCAAGCATTGATTGTGTAATACAATGAAGTACATAATTACATATGTTATTAATGTTCGGTTCACTACCAACAGTTAGGATAACCCTTTGGAAACGATTATGCGTAGCTAGTTGCCGTTTATAGCGTGAAAGCACATTAATTAAAACCATACTAACTGTGATTACCAAACTGGCCAAACATTCTATACACCCATTTTTTCGCCTGACAGAATTCATTGTGTTTACGGTTGATATTTGAATAATTTAGGCACCTGCTGAGAACCACACTTATTTTACAATATGTGTTGTCAGTACCAGCTGGATTTGTTGGATTCCATAAACTATTTAGCAAGTTTTCTAAACAACGTGTCACCGGACAATACATATCTTATGTGTGTCTAGCGCAGGTGGTTATGTTAAGGCCTGTTCTTACCTCCATATGGGTTTTCTACAATCGGCTACATTATAAGACGGACGTACACAAAAACGTAGCAACAGAGAAATATTGGTCATGACCAGGAAGAAACGTATGACTTGGTATGTACCAAACTGGTATTGGTATAGACTTGCACCATTTTTTCATTCGTTACCGAAGTGATACCCGCGATATAAGTATCATATACTCGAGTTTCGACATATATTCCTTATAATTGCTTTTGTGTATATAATATATTTAATGATATTTGTCCCACTTTGACGACCAGATTGACATAAGATGCTCCGACTGACTTGCAAATGCAATCAATTATTGCATCATAAGTCACGTTGAGCGTTCTCATTTGGCTTCTTAGGCCTTGATAATTCAGTATTTTCCCCGAAGACCTCATCACAGCTTGGTGGCTGCATCATCTGTTCCAATTTATCTGTAATTAGCCGGTTATGAAATGTAATTTTGTTGTTGTTAATAAAGCGTTGTTGAGAAACACGAATCAGCTAAATTACCCCTTAAGCAGAGCGCCGCTGACTAAGCAGTAACGACCGTATCTCTTAGGTACCTATATAACGACTCGTAGCACATTTGTGATAGGATCATTGCCTTGTGACCGCTAGCATGTGATCTATGGACCTTAAGATAGGGCGCCACCATGAAGGGTATTCATAGCTTGGTCAACAAACCAACACACATTGCAGCACACTCATCCGGACATTACCAATATCTCCGCTGTAGACAGGTTATTTGATGACACACTTCACTGATATCAGTACATTTTAGCTTTTCTGTCTCATGAATACTTTTGTGATCGTGATATTTACATTTTAGCGTCCAACAAGATACATATCAATTCTGGCCGGGCTTCATGCGCAGCCTGTTATGGGTATTTCTTAATTGCATTAGCATCGATGTATGTTCATAACCTTGTGAATCTCTGTCGATGAGTTGCCTTGTCGCTGCCTTCGTCTGCTTGTATTTATGAACGCTTATTAGCTTCTTAACTCCTCAGCGAGACATACCAACACCAGAAGAATCGTGATTGTGAGGAGTATATACATATACGGGCAAACTAACTAAATAATTCACACGGTTTTCGGCAAATGGCCACGGAGGTAACACCACAAGGCTTGCTAAGAGCGTCAAGATTTGAGCGTCGAGCGGAAAGATGACTACTGTTAAGATTGAATTACTTGTACTTCAACCGGACAACTATATTTTGCTTTTTTGGATAAAGCATTTACTGGGCCGCAATTGTTAAAAAATGATTATCGTTAAGAAGCACCCTGGGGTCTTTTAGCGAAAAACCCCAAAAGTAATTGTTTTTTGTTATATTATGTTCCGTTATAATTTCCATATAAAGTGCAACCATGCATACTACCGCTGTCTATCACCTAGATTTACGAAGTGAAGTGGTTGGATTATTTACAGTCAATGATACATACGTGACTAGCATTATTTGTCTTTTGGTAGGTAAAGCTTGGTTTACTTTAATATATCTGATATTGAATCATTGCGGTGTCCCGCGAACAGGCGAACAATATCGAAATTAACGTAATGCCATGCACAACACGTGGGAAAAAGAAATTGATTAGTAAGCAAAATGCTTGAGCGGTATGCTTTAAACTGTATAATCTCTGCATGTCTTATTCTCGAAGCTGCCAAATTGATTCGTGATGCATGTTCACTCGTCTATTGCACACATTTCGTCTGTTAACTCCCATTCAGCATTATTTTGTTAAGCGTTAGTATTTCTTACAGTGCATATCTTGTATCTTTATGATGTAAGGATAGCGAGTTATGGTTAGAATTATTACAGAAGCCAACTACGACAAATAAACCGACATAGATAAATGGAACCTATTACCTCAAAGTAACAACACTTTTCCGTTCAAATACACTCCAGCATGCATAATCAGAACCTCAGCTAAGACAACTGTATTTACAGAGAAAATCACCTTACAGCGTTGTTCCTGCTCGTGCGCGTGTATTACGCTGGTAGGCAGTCACGGTAAAGATCAGCTCTGTTAGCAACGAGACGCAACATCATCAGAATCTATGCAGCATCACGTAAATAAGGATATGAAAAAGCAATATCTATCGGAATCAATGACTGTTTTAGATTCTTAACAAACAGGCAATAGCGTTAATTTGCTTATCGTTTTCATTTGTGCCATAGTTGTATCCAAATAACACAATACAAATCTGGTCTTCGGCAATTGCATAATATATATCATGCATATGATGGGATTAAAATCACAACTTAAATGAGATCTGCTTTGATGCATAGATATAAACCACCATTTGGGTTCCCATCAAGCTGCTCAGCCATTGATGAAATCGCTATATATATATATATATATATATATATATATATATATATATATATATATATATATATATATATATATATATATATATATATATATATATATATATATATATATATATATATATATATATATATATATATATGTCCCGTCGGTTGGCAACAAATCCCGTTGGATGGCATTGTGAACCAAATCAAAACGAATGTGAATGTACAAAATCGAATCATCCACTTATGTAGGAATGAAGTAAACAATTGCCAAGTATTGAAATGAATTTTAACGTACAACCCCTCAAAGTATAATATAAGTGTTAAGATAATTTTTAAAAGTATGTGTTTGGAAATATTTTATAAAATCACTCAGATGTTATTCTAAAATATTCTTTGTACTATTTTTGTAAGTTTTGGAAATACCCATCAAGACTTGTGCCGAGGGTGCGATAATGGTGTGGTATAATTATACTACCTGAACAGACACTTGTATTGACATAAATCGTTGAGGATGATGAATAGAGTATGGTAATTGTCTACATATTGCTCCTCTATGGATGCCAATCATTAGGTTAGTGTGAGTTTAATAATTATTTCGATTTGTATGTACAAAATATATCACCAAGAAAAAGCGTACATTTCAGCTATTACCGCGGCTGACGAGTGTTCACATTTCAGGTATTCCAACAACCACCACCAATTATTTACATGGCATATTGCCGCAATCGACGGACCGAGATAGTAATGCAATTATTAAGGTAATCTATGCAACAGCGTCTGGTAAATAACAAATACAACATAACAATAAGTATTCACTGATCCTAAATGATCAATGCCCTCGGCGGTAACAGTACTTTACGGTCACCTTCGTTACGACTAACACAGATTATACCATCCTCTTATAACACAATAACAGGCTGCATATTCTCCATAAGCACATTCGTATTCTTGCCGATATAAGTTAATCATCAGTTGCCTTGCAATACAAATAAAAAGGACACCTAAAATCGTCATCCTCGGAAAGAATGGTATGCGTTACAAGTTCGGCTCTGAGCAAATGCAGTTTTTTCAAATTATGAAATTGGATATCGATGGGATATTAAATATTAATTGTAACCATATATCACTATGTGCTTTATTGTCATAATGATCCATGAACACCAGTGCTAAGTAAAGTTCACACTCGGCGAGTCTGTTAATAGTTATAGTTCTACACTCTGCACCCGCCTTATGGTGGTCTCGAGCCACTATGGTTTCATCGGCTAACAATACCTAATTGAGCTCTATGTTTGTAAAAACAATCACTTCGTGATTTGATTAGTGGTCAATTATGTTGTCCAAATAAAGATAGTAGTATTTAATGGGAGGTTATTATTAGGCATCTCTGTATATTCAGTAATGTTTGGTTGAATTCGACATACAGGTCTGTTTTACTTCTCAATAATTCTGATACAATAAAGCTTTTGATGGCATACTTTGCCTTATTTTCATGTGCATGATTCGCCAAAAATAACTTAGGTTTTGGCTGGGTCTCATAAGAGAACCAGTCCACATACTTTGCCCTATTTTCATGTGCATTCTCGCAAAAATAACTTAGGTCAAGATCAAGATGTTCCCCTTCCAGCGGCACATGGGGTTTTACCAGATTTTGAGTGAAGAGACATTCCATTGACCTAAATTTGGTTCGGAATGCAACAACCTCAGCATGAATGTTTTGGTTGTGGTGTGATGTGCGTTGCCTGGCATCTGTAGAACAGAAAGTATGGTTTGAGTCATCAGGTCCGAGATAATACACCCTCCCCAAATGGCCTCATTGTTAAAAATATCAGCGTACCTCGTTTTACGTACACCCATACCTTGATAGACGGTTGTATTAATTTGACTGTAGCCATCTTTAACATGGCCTCTTGTCAACACATCAGGTTTTAAGATAATTTGTTGGCAAGGTCAATTCCGATTTTAATGAACAATAAAAAGCCATGCACCAAACGCTTTACAGTAACATTTCCAAAGCGACATGAGACCGCAAGCTACAAAAACACACCGCACTTAGGTGCGGCCATACTTCGTTCAAAGGATGTACGTCGATTGACGATCGTTACTAAGATATGCGGTCGGCCGCGACTTGATTACATGCATTCGAGCAAAAACTGACTCAACCTCTGCCAGATGCTTTGCTTGGCAGGCACGCCAATGGTACGCCACATTGAATGGCAAACGGTAACATATTCACATATATCAAGAACAAGCATCTTGTACTAATTTACCTATACTCATCAGAATGCATCAAATGGGCAGCACAATATACCACACGTGGCAAGATAGTAGGACTGAGTGCAATATGACAGCGTCATTTGCATAGTTATATCAATCGAATCAATCTGTCATTTCACTATATTTCGACAACCTGGATAAAACATTACACGTGTTGCTCTACAGTGTTATGAATGGGGTTGAAGAAATTTTACATCTCTGCATTTAAAACTCAGCGGTACAGACCACCGATGTTTACGGGTTCCTTTTTTCATGTTTGATGTTGAGTAAAATGGACAGCACAAAGGCCACAATACAGTCAGACATATTGCGCAATTTTGTTTTACGATTTGTCAGTCTGTTTGTACTGCAAAGTGAATATGCACCTATGTCGTCTCACCTGCTGCTTAAAAGCCCAAGGGACACCTTCAATTGCCATGAAAAGTGGCATACTTATTGAAATATTTGCAAGCCATAACCGAGTTTTCAAAGGGGCTGACGCCAATTTATTCATTGAAAGCCAACTGCAGCCTTGATGGTACCTTAAAAATCGGATTTCATCTGTCTATGCAGAGGATATTAAAATGTGTAATACTATAATAATCAAAAGCATAAGAAACAACACTTGACGATCCCTGTGCTCGTTGCTTAATGTCGGGCAAGGATACAACTTCATATGGCTCCCCGACTAGAAAAGTCTATATATCAGATCTGTGGAACAGCCTTATCAAATTGAACCGCCCCACACGGATCACTATCGGCCATGTCAATTTTGGCAACTGGCAAGTGCAAGGTTCGGCCACTTTCTCAAGCGGACAAGCGTTAGCTTGAGTTCCAGTACCGGTTTTTCATAGGCTACGGAAATGTAAAATGACTAAGATAATAGCCTAAAATTCCTTTTCCATATATTCCACCACAGATCAAACGTCTCTCGAAAGGCAGCTTTCGACCGCTGCGACCATTTTCACTTTTGTTTTATTTTCAAAATCAGAACAGAAAGTTAATTTATGAATTCAACTGGCATGTGGCAAATGAAAAAAAAGAGTGTCTGTAAATAACGATTAATTAGTACGGCAGCTAGCACGCAAATAGAAACGGTCTCCGTGGCAACATATTCTGGTGACATATGACGTCACAACGCCTTCGTTTATCTTCGGCGTGGAAGTTCCTGCATGTGTTGTTTGTTTTTGCTTATTACTTGTTTACTTCGCGCCAGATGAAAAAAAAAAAAAAAAAAAGAACGGCAACTCATTGACATGCGAATTGCGTGCCATAAAATCCCAAAAATGAATATTTTAGTCTAAACTTGCCCTTTAAGGAGCCATTGGATATCACCTGGCGGGGAACGATGATTGAGAACAACGCAGTCGTCGTTGATAATTACACACTGGATCGGTTAACGAGAATTGACGAGCTAAATTAGTCGTTTGCTGACGTTAGAAATGTCCTTGTCCACAAAATGAGGGGCTGGGAAATACTGATACTTACCAAAACACGCCGATGAACCTATGGAGAGGATCAATTATTCATATTTGTAATAGCATCGATTGGATATTGCACAATTGTTCAAATGTATTTAGGCTATTGTATAATGCAGTATATCAAGGTTGTCTACGGCTATATAAACCAGAATAAATCCTATTAGATGGTGTTAGTGACCGACACAATACACATTAGCCAATACTTCTGGTTGATATGTATGACGTCAGCTACGCGAACGTGAAATAACAATTAGTTTGTCAACGATATCGTAGTTAATACATGGATTCATTAATGTACGCTGCGGCAGCATGGTGTCCAATGCCATCGTCATATATCATTAGCGTATTAGCGATCACAAAATGAATGAGTAATATTTGGATACATAACAATAAACTGCTGCAGTATACAGTCAACTTTCACCATGAATATCCATAAATGTACCAACGATATACAAATTAATTTCCAGCATATCACGGAGGTTGATGGCTACACATGCGGACAATATAAGCAGGATAAACCTTGATTTATGATCTCATTGACTGACTCAACATACTGTAGCCACTATCATGATCTGGGGATTTGCATTTAGTCACCGGACTCGAGCGACGAATATCAATTAGTGTGAAAATGGTGTCAAATAAAAGGTGGAAAAATGAATCCAGCATTATATCGAGGGTCACCGATACATCATCACCGATGACATCATCATTTGCTCAATTTGTCAAGATGCTTTTACTGTATCTTTATACAATCAATCGAGAAATTTCACCTGTATATTGCATTTTAGAACAGTTTCAACGAGCAATGAAGACGGATCGTGTCTCATTACATTCAGCCCCTTGGCAACTAGACCAATACCTGACACACATTCATGAATGCAATATATACTTTTGGCCTCAGTCGTATGACAGCATGTACTATAAGTTTTATCATTAATTATCATGACAGCATGTGCTTATCTATAGCTTTATGTAATGAACAAATGGACGACTGCTTTGTAAGGCCCGATTCATTAAATTTTCTGATTTGGCAGTTATATCACATTATTTGATTTATTTAGTACATGCATTAGGATGGGCCACGGTGCCCCACTATCTCACAATATCATCTCTGTCATTACATCTTATTGCATCCGGTCATACGTCGATTGTTCGGTGGCAGCGAGGCCGTGGATCCTTACAGCTGGCATCGCTTTAACAAGTAGTTTAGTCAGCATAGACAATAACTACACAATACACAATGCTGTTAGTAAGGGTCCTAATAATACAAGCCAACTAGAAAAGTCGGTTGTATCTTCAGCACTTCTAGCAGTAAAGAGAGAAGAAGACAAGACGTACTCGACGCCTCGCTCGACATTATTTCGCTACATGACAAGTCACTTAGGCCAGCAGACATAGTGTAACGCTTACTCTCTATTCCATGCTTCCATTTCATAGCATTATAATACACACTGGGGCCCGAAACTATCGAAATATTTAATATAGCCAAGGTTTTTCTAAGCAGCCGGACAAGGCGTTGGTTCAGTTTAGGGCGTATCATGGGGCTTAGGAAAACGTCGTTGTGAATGCAGACAGTTGCTACGACGTTCATCAATAATGATAAATAGTGATTGATGGTTATCAGAAAAGTAAGTAGTATCATTCCAGTAAGAACAAAGTCATAGTATGATGCTAAATTGTGATCATCATTATTCCAATAAATTTAATATCATTCAAAAATGATTGATATCATATATATCCATAGTCATGTATGCTATGATTAGTGCGCCTGCATACCGCGCATCAGCTTTAAATAGGCAAATATTGGAAGTTAGTGAAAGGACATGTAATAAAGTATTTAGAAAATTATCATTTCATTGCTTTTAGAAGTGATTATGGCGTTTCTTACCCATAGTGTGTTTTGTTTAGGGGTTGGGGGGTCCGGATTACCTAATCTTAATTATGCCTCTGTTCTGCACTTCTTAGTGGCTTGA
The DNA here is from genome assembly GCA_034190875.2 of Urechis unicinctus. Taxonomy (NCBI): domain Eukaryota; kingdom Metazoa; phylum Annelida; class Polychaeta; order Xenopneusta; family Urechidae; genus Urechis; species Urechis unicinctus. Next base: position 38,510,203 of record CM067347.1, on the reverse strand, counting down.
CGAGTGTGTGCGCTAATGTATTTGATTTAATGCTTGTATATAGCTCGCACACATTTGTGAAAAATCGGATGCGCATAGATAACCAATCAATCTTATTTCCATGCATTTTTTTAAACACTAGAATAGTTACAGCACCGTCGCAATCGTCGATTGCGTAATAACATAATATACTTAATAACTGACTTGCAAATACCGTCAAAGGTACATAAGAGGGCGTACCGATTAGTCTACCAGAGTCTTTGCAATAAAGCGCATGTGGTGCTACTATCAAGGACTGTGGGTGCCTTCTGTTTATTATAATAAGGAGCTTTGTCCTGTGTATTACCAGTCATTGTGAAATTATTTGTCGCCAAGAATGACAATGTAGCCACACAGTATACCCTGGATTCAGAAATACATGGTAGATAGACCTAAATGGGATACTTTACATCATAGAAATAGCAATTGAACGTCCTACGCTGTTTTCAATAATGCTTGTCCTACATTTATTGAAAACAATGTAACTCTCATCTTTAAAGAAGAACTGAAAGGATTGAACCCAAGCAGATTATTCCAATTGAGTTAATTAAAAATATTATTAGTTTTTCTGAAAAGATGCAACCTAAATTATGTAATACAGCTGCTCTCCAGCATTCTCCCGCCTCCCCCACCCCATAACAACATTTCAAATCGTATTTCGTAAGCCTCCATGGCGATGGCGCTTTGGCGAAAACAGTGCTGTCTAAAAGTAAGCAGACTGTGCCATCTGTTCATGGTTAACGTCAATGGCATCGGATTATTATAACTAATATAAGGGAAAGCTATAGCCCACAATTGCTCTTTGTGTTAAAAGGGTTTTATCTGTGAGACAAGAGTGAAATTCATGTTTAATACTAATTTGGCTATTGTGGCGTGCATAATTACTTTTTGCATACTCCTTGTTTGAATCTCTACAGCCTTAACTGAGAAGCATTGTTTATTTACCACCATATAGAAAAACATAATTGACAATGTAGAGCCAAGATTGTTGGAAAGGTACAGTTGTTTTAAAAGGGTCAACAATATGGTGAAGATTTACAGTCGGTTGGAAAGGACAATATCCCCGGAATATGGCGGTTTTACAGTAAATTCAAACTGATGTGTATGGTTATTACCCAAACAGACACTTGTTTAGACATAAATTGCGTAAGGATGGTAAACAGGGTGGGATAACTGTCTTCATATTGCTCTTCTGAGGATTCCGATTAGCAGGTTATCGTGTGGCGTGTGAGTCCAATTACTTATTTCGAAGTTTATGTGCAAAGCATGTCTCCATGTAAAAGCCGCAAATGAGTCGACTGTGTCACCTTGCAGCTACAGATAACTGGCGAGTTTTCACACTTCATGTATTCCGACAGCAAGTTCTCGCAGTTCGAGACACACCGCATGACTATAACAACAACCAACGCCAACTTTTGCCCGGTGATTGCACTCGCAAAATGTCCAAAAACATTGAGTTCTAAGCCATGTAAATTATTAACATGGCATATAGCCGCAATGTCCAGGCCGAGATAGCGATTCTATTATTGAGGTAATCTATACAGCAGCATCCGGTCATTTCCAAATACAACATTACACTATGTATTAACTGATCAATGCCCCAGGCGGATACAGTACTTACGGTCCCTTTCGTTAAGACTAATCTGTACGACGCATTAATTGCCGATATAACTACATATGCCGAATGAATTTCATTTTCGATCAGTTTCGCCCGAAAAGATAAGAATGCCGTCGGATGTTGACAGCGTGCGGTGTCTACGGAATGACATAGGCACGGCTCTGACTGTTGATGTCGTGAAAACGTGTTATGGCGTCCGCATTCTTTACCCTAGGCGTTGTTTCGCGAGTGAAATCAAATTATGCACGGCGATCTCAAGTACAGTGTTTGATTTAACTTGGCAACTACAGAACTTGCTCACAGCGATTTAGAAGGATCGTCGCAAAAAACACCGCCTTTTCATACAACAATAGATGGCTGCATATTCTCATAAGCACATTCGTATTCTTGCGCAAGTAAGTTAAAAGTTGTATGTGAGCAACGAGTTGCCCAGCAATCCAGATATAGCGGACACCTAAAATCTTTACCGTCGGGAAGATAGATATACCTGCATATACCATTATAATCACCTCTGTGCAAAGGTTTTAGTTTTTAGAATTATAGTATCGAATATAGATTTAATATTAAATATCCATCGTTATCATATCACGCCGTGTGCTCTATTATGATAATAATCAGCCATTGTACATTATCAAATGCAAGCCCTTTATATACTAGGAAAAGTTCACACTCTGGGTGTCTGTCTTCAGTTTTTCACGATGCACCCGCCTTATTGTGGTCTCGAGCAAATCATACGATGAGACCTTGTAATAGTTTCTTTACATTTTCCTTACGGTACGCAAGTAATTACAAGCGCCATATTGGAGCATGTGCACTCTGATACGTAGGGAGTCAGTTGCGTATTGCCACTGCCTCTAGTAACAAATGAAAATGACTTCAACCAAGGTTGGTAGCCATAGATCAACTTTTCATCGCTCGGTTGTAGAGCAATATTAGTTATATTGTAATGAATACCTTTTCACCCTGTGGGGACATCAGCATTATGTACTGCTATTACCTAGTTTGCCCCCTTAGTTCAATCAGCTCCCAGCGTTACATGCTACCGGATTGACAAATCATACAGAATGTGAAAAAGCTAAATGATTTGAGAATTATTCGTTTCTTTGTCATTCAATGGTGATAGTCCAAAGACACGGAGAATACAACCTTTATCATCTTAATCAGTTTGATTTCTCGTCATTTGTTGAACTTATCTAAGGCTGGATAAAGGACGCGGCTTAAAAACTCTGATTTGCGTTAATGAATAGTGTCAGTTTTGCCCCTTTATCTTACAAACTGTTGAATCTTTTCCATTATTCGAATCTAACAACATTTGCTCTTAGCTTACGTCATACACCATCCTATCAGCAACGTAACTGCACGTATGAAGAAATAATTGCCATCTCACATCGTTCTCTTTGTTCATTGCGTTTGCAGAGAGAAATTGCTTTTGCTGGGGATTAGATAAAACAGGCAGAGAAATAGTAGAATGCACATGCCAACTTCATTTCGCTCTCGGAAAAAGACGCTTCATAGCAGAGAGAATTTGTTCGTGCTGGGGATAAGATAACACTAGCACTCAGCAAAGAACGTTCATTCCGTTCGTAGCAGAAAGTATTTGTTTATGCTTGAGATAAGATAACATACCCTAGGGAAGAGAAGTCCTGGCAGCATTGGTAAAATGATCATTCAGAAGGGATAGTTGAGCTCTGGGTAGATTGATCAACACTGAACTTATTTGATTCGTCTGCATATTCCTGTACTAGCCGTGCTACATTTGTGTTCCTCCTCAGTTGTTGTACCTAACATGTAAAGAAAACATGTCATCCGAATGATGGTGTTATTTGAACAATTCTAAATACGCTATCGGGCGGGTATTCATTAGAATACGTTGGGGCTGTGTGCAAAACACCCTTTATCTGTCAACACTATGAGTAAATTACTTTATTGGTGCAGTAAAACAAAAAAGGCATTACACTAGGACTGTATCATTTGTACCGGATTGCGGGCCATCCACGTGGTAGTTGGGGTATCATTTTAGAATATACACGCTTTAGAAAAAAAAAAGTGCCAACAGTATTCTACATTAACACGTAATTGAGGGGCCGAATGATAACTGCTCATCCAACCTCATCTTATGAAGCACTGTTGTCACACAAACAGACGCACGAAGTTTGATAGATGGCTATAAGCTCTCTATGAAATGATTGCCCCTCAAGCTAAAATAACACTACATCTAGTGGCGATCTGATAACCCCCACACCAGTCATAGTTTTGTGACGTGCATGATTACACTGTGCGACCGCCACAATGGAAATAGGTTTTGAGCTTATAGCACATTTGTGATAAACACATATGTTGCATTTCAGGAGTCACAGTATGCGGAGCATCACCTAAGCGCCTAGTTGCATTATATCGATAGAAAACTTTGTGCAGCTGCGAAAAAAACCCGGTCTGTTGATTAACAAGGACGTGTTGCACACGATGCAGTCAGGTCCTACGTAAAGGGATCGTGCAAATACATGTCCGCACCTACTGAGACATCAACACACTCCTGTTAGATACTGCTAACCAGGCACATCCCTTCACTGTAAATTATTACAACAAATGTTCTTTGGAATAGCGTATCGATTAATTGGCACCGCTACCAAAACCAAACTCAAACCATGGTATCGGAAATAACATGCTGCTTTTCGTACTTCACGTATAAGCGTAGCTATCGATGCAGATCCTAGGAAAATTTATATCTGTTATTAATTATCTCAAACTGATATATCTAGTTTTTGTATCAATTCAATTTAACCCCGAGGCATCGACAACCATTCGAACATGATGTGCGCACCGAAAACAATATAGTTTGAATGGGGATAGTTATGATAATCCAAAGAATATTATAGATCATTAGGTAAAACATCAAATGACCTAAAACAGGCAAACACCTGCAACCTGCATTCCCAGGATTCGAAGCATATGAACTAGCAACTAAGATCCTTGTATTGTTCATTCAATGTGTGGTATTAACTAGTTCAGTAATGCATACATTTGATGTACGAGTATAGCAAAAACGCAAAATGCAATAATCAGATATAAACCCTGGAAATATGAATACAATTTACGTAATATACGCGTATCGAAGTACTTTATGAGCCCAAAATTCACACCATAACAGATAAAAGTTACGGATCAGTAATCTCACCTAAGTCTGCCAAATATATATATTGTGCAGATCACTTTTTAAATGGTATGGATGAAGGATATGTTTTTATGCCAAAAAATACTCTTTTCAGTTCACCATTAAGAATTTATATTCATGATCAATATTTGCTACGTTTCTAACTCATAGTTAACTTAACAATGGATATCCTAGAATATATTGATGTGCATGAAGCCACATCAGGCTTTTCATATAATGGCAGAATCCATACATTTCCACCATTACTCTTCGAAATTCCACCCACATATTCATCATGTTACTTATTAACAGGGGCCCAGTGCACGTCATTCGGACATATCAAGCAAATAGGCTGTCTAATGCAAAGCTACTCAGCTGCTGGAACAAACAAATGTTTGTTGCGAAATACTTGTTGTATGGTAAATATAGCCATATTGTATTCTAGACGCATCTTTTGTGCTTTCTACCGATCAATGTTGCTTTTTTCTAGTCATCAACATTCAATTAAACAGTGCTATAACAGGAACAATCTTAAAAGTAGACTGAATTGAATGGAAAATGTAATTTTGCCTCTTCTTACCAAACCAATGTAGCTTTATACAGTCAGAAATATTCATGTTATCCAGACGGCGACCTGTGCTTTGACCTTACACAAAGGTGTTAATTGTAGTTCTTCACTACCCCTCGCCTTGTGTAAAAACTGCATTTAAAAACCAGAATGTCTGGAATAATGAACGTGACAATTAAGCGTTGCTCATAAAGCTGCTTTATAACACCTCAGAGAGGTCTTTTGGCGGCGGAGATGGGATTAAATAATTCATAAAGCACACAAAAAAAGCACGACAAAGAACAAAGTTAATCAACTGGTAATTAATACGCCGGCCGTTCCCGTCATGAATCATATCAAGAGTGGCAATCGTGATGTACCAGTGACGACAAAAGTAATAGCTCTTCCCCCACATGTTGTATGTAGATAATTCATAGAGTATAGAGAAATATCATTGTTGGCCGATAAATTGTAATGGTATCGGCTGCTTCATTAAGACTTTGCCCGGTGGCTAGCCCCCTGGGGTCGGTCGGTGGGCGATTGTGAAGTTTATGTCGGTAAAGTACGCTGTAGTCAGTCGGTATATTTGGCGACACCAAGAAAAGAATGGGTCACCATAAGAGCATGATGTTTGATAAAAATGCCATCCATACTAAGCGTCTGGGTTGCATTTGTTTCACAGATAAAATAATATTTGCTTATCAATTTATATTTTGATGCCATGGCCAATATGTTATATATCATTGACAATTCGTCACAATAACCCACCACTTTTTTCAAACAATATGCTAAATAATTGCACCAAAAGCTAAGTTTCCAATTGAAGTATTTGACTTTTCTGGAGTTGCCTATTTGTATATCAAGGGTTGTGGCTTACAGCGTTTATTGAGAGATGTTTTGGTCACCAAACACGCAACATCCCCGCCACATTGTAATGGCCTTTTAAAGTATCTATGCAGCCTGATTATTTCGTTGGTCTGTTATTTGAAATTTGCTGACAAAGTCATTTGCATGCCTCATGAGGAAACGCAGTGATTAACGTTTATTAGGTAATGGAACAAGGCAATTAATCAAATGTGAAAGCCACATACAGTGCTGTCATGCTTGCAAACTTAATATGCTTTTACGTACATTGGAACTGCAAATTATTCATGAGGTAAGCCATTAATGCCGTCTAAATTGCTTTATGATTCTCATTTGACTCATTGTGCTTCAGCTTTATAGTACAAAAACATGTACTACTGGTGATGCAATCCTAACACGGCTCTTGTCCTTATTTGCATTCCAGTAGGCTAAACATAATCTCTGATTGAAGCATATTTGCTGCTCCGTTGATGCGCGCCATTGCGTAAACATTAATTAACTCCTTTATGCAAAAACAATGAAGTAACTGCCGGTCCGTTACACCAGACAATGACGGATGTTTGCGGGATCTCAATCTATTAATAAATCTAACAATCACCCCAAGCATTAAGTATATTGGGACTTCATCTGTCCCGTACACGTTATATACATCAACTCTTTAGATGAATAGCTTTTTGCATGCAATATATCATGACTTATTCCATTAATATGCAAAGTTTGTTAAGGAGGTTATCAACAAATAATAGTCACTCGCAACGACCCGGGTTCATAAATATAAATATTATTTATTTCATCATAAAAATATGACATATAGTCATACAAATATGACAATATAGTAAAGTCAATCAGTAATACAATACAATGTCTATACAATCATTTTACATCGTGATAGCCATAATATATAATCTTAATTGATAAGAGAACATAAGATAGAATCGTGTTTTCATAATCAGGTTACTCAGTACAAAGAAGACTAATTACGTTCGCCAGATTGGAACGATCCACCCCGACCGTAAAGTGATGCATTCTTACGAATTCCTGAATGGCAGTAGCTGTGACTATGTCAATGGCATCATTAGCATCTGGAATATTCAGGGACCCATATCCTTTAGCATGGCGTGACCATGAAAAGTGGTCAGCAATGTGACTTATCGTATTAGATACGGCTGAGCCGCTGCCAGCTAGGGCTAGACAGCCACTTAATCTATATAAAACGTTTGTAGATGAGAGGGCAGCACGCTCAAAAGAAAGATATCTTGCTAATAGCTGGGATTCAATGCCTCTGTCATCACAGATCCCGGAAAGTAAGTTGCAGTGGGTGATGTTAGGGATTCCCCAGACCAGTCGCACACACTTGCGCCAAGATGTGAAAAATCCATCGACAAAGCGACTATCAAAGTCCCAAAGTATATATATATTTATGTATATATATATATATATATATATATATATATATATATATATATATATATATATATATATATATATATATATATATATATATATATACATATATATATATATATATATATATATATATATATATATATATATATATATATATATATATATATATATATATATATATATATATATATATATTTCTGATGCCGTGTTACACTGTACCATATTATTGCTTATGCTGGCCTGTGGAGTCTTATCATCAGGATATGAGTATGTAAACATAATAACTCAATAGGATATGTTGACAAATATGTACTTTTATAATTTCGTATTGAACTTCTTTTCATCTGGTAACCATTTGATCTCGTGGTTGTAGTTGATTGAACGCTATTCATTGGAGCCCCATTTACCAAGATAGCGATCATACCCGAATTAGGCTCTTAATTTAACCGTAATTGTTGTAGTGTCCATGTGACACCACATTACTGACCAAGACAATTATGGCTTGATATGCAACAAAAAAGAGTTTAACGGACACTAATACTGCATACCAGATCAGGACATAACCCATTCACTCTAAACACAAGGCAACGATATGATTAATCAATATCGACTTATTGCCAAGACGGGTAGCGGGATCGCTTATGTAGCGTTTGATTGCCGTTTAATTATAAATCTACATCACGTATAGATTAATGTGACAGCAGCGAATGAGTCTTAAATGCCATGAATAGCATAGAACCTGTCATTAGCTTGCAATATTGCTTTGGTTCCAGCCAAGGAGTGGACAATCGAAGACGCCCCATCTGCTGTTGATTTGGCCATGATAATTACTAGTCCATATGTTCACAGCATGGAATGGGCGATAATACAGCGGCATGATTTACTCCGTGGATACAAATAAACTTGTATGAGAAAGTGACTTTTCATTATGACCGTTTTCTGTGTATGAATGTTGAGTAGGAGACAGACAGTGACCGGACATACTGTGTTTTGCTATCAACATTATAATTACGTTGTCAACAATATTTGCTGAGAAATAACATTTAAAACCAGAAGGCTAAAAGGTATATATAAGCGTAAATAATTAGTTTTAGCAATTTAAACCACTTAATAGCGTTGTTTGACATACTGATTTGTAGCCTTCTCCATTGGACTTACGCTATCTATTCACGACCTTTACGATAAGCTGTGTACATGCCACATTACAAGAAGATACGCACTGTGATCATTAGTTCACTCTATAGATTTATATCCATCCATGACCACACCCCATCATCCCCTCACTCCTTCATACACATTCTGCCCCGAGGTCTGCATATCTATTTGGATGATAATTGAATAGTCGCGAGGTGACGCCTTCATCTGCATGCTCTCATCAATGCAAGTGCATATTATCATTTATTCATCCGTAGTGTGGAAGAGGATGCCAATATTGAAAGCAATCATTTCTTCGCTTTGATTCCAAGTGCCTTGTGTTTGCCGAATATTGGTGCAGCGCAAGTGTTCATTGTAATTATGGTTACACAATGTTGTTCACTGTTGAAACATATTATCAACGGTACGCAGTTAGCAACCGTAATTAGTTTGAGAGAACAAGAAACGGAAACTTCACTTACAAGCGTTTAATTACCTTCGTGAATGTAAGTAAAAAAACACCAACCAGAGCGAGTTCGAATGTTTGGCATTTGTCTGTGATCAATAAACGGAGACAACGTAACGAATTTTCAAACAGTCTACGCTGACGAGCTTTTACTATCATATTTGGTCTGTCTAATTAACGGTAATTCATTCGCTGTTCCTACTTTAAAGGCACACTTTAACATGCGAAGAAGTCCTCTTTCTTTGTCCTATGTATGCATACACGAGCGAGGCCGAAAAGATGACAATTGTCACTATACAGGCGGAATTTGCATTTTCAGTGTCACGATTTATGCAATGAATCCCTGCAACGTTATTGTCTTTGTTCACACCAAATTCGTGTTTGCGCTTCACTCCGGATTTGAGTAAGATTCTGTCGCATAAGCAGAGGAGGGACTATTGTGTTATTTAAGCTTTCCGACCTGGTACAATGTGCCCAAATCTAACAAACGTGGACTGAGCATAGCCCTAGAGAGGCATCAACTTACATGGAATGGTGTTTTGTGCAATCTTTTGTAATTTGATAATTAATTACCTTGCTTTTAAGCTCCGTCTTGCGACGAAAACTTATATTAAAAATTTCATCCAACAAAAGTCACCAACACCATTACATAGGCTCATGTCTGATTACCTTCTTGGATAAATCGTTAAGTCATGATTAATATAATACAGAATGTTACTATGTACTCCCAACTCGGCATGATAGTTTATAGGAGTAGTCAATGGCTCTAGATTGAATTGCACACCAAGCGATTTGCATAGATTACCAGCACAGTCTTGCTCCGAGCGTCACCCGTGTAATAATGCATGGACACTAAGTCCCCTGACAGTGGTCGTTCCGATGCCATTCTTCTGCGTATTACTTCGATGCTTCCGGGAAATGTAATGTGAGTCAAATTACCGTAAAGAAGCTTCGCAAAAAGACCCAAGTCAAATTGGCGTCACGCGCTTGTGTATGCCTAAAGGTGAATAACAGATGCCGCTTTTGCACCACAAAGTCGTTGTTGTTGTACTGTGTATCACCCAATACTGAGCATATGTTTGGCCCACCGTAAGATACCATAACACTGTCCCATCACTTTTCCTATTCTTAGTACATAACCTGGATCATATACTGAGGCAACTTGAACAAGATATATTCAATACCCGATAAGAAAATAAACGATTTATCAAATAGGCATATTATATAAGGCCAACACTGAACAAATGTGTCCCATCGTAAGATAATATAACACTATACCACCACCTATCCCATTCTTGATACTGAACTGGACTATACAATCTGGCGGATTTAGCGTCATTTGATCATTTTGCTATAATCATTATATTTCAACTACTTTAATGGAAAGATAGAGATGAATTATTAATTAAGCTGTTCAACAAACAAGTACATAATTTATTTGGTCGTAACAGTAATGTGATCCTGTTGATTGGACGAATAGGTTTGAAGAACAGAGTGTAAATTAACAATGAACTATATTAACAGAAATACTAACTGAAGCAATAATGAAGTACAAACCATTTACCCCATAAAGTAGACCAAAACCAGACTTATAACTTAGAGTAAAAGTTTCTAAAGTGCATAAGACTACAAAATATGATTAGCAGATTTTTACCTAAAAAAACATACCAAATAGGCGGTTCGACTCCAGTCTAATTGACAGGGCAAGTGGATTTAGGTGTCATAATCAATGTAGTGGAGTAACTGTAAGAGCATTCAGAGTTCTTGGGATGATCAGGCTAAAGTTCACTATTCGCTAAAAGGCAGGCACTTGTTAGACTCATTTGGAATGTGCAGCTCATTAAAATCATTAAAAAACAACTTGGTGTTTCTACAGAGAACGGTTTAGATCATTTTCAACCCAACCGTGTTGTATTTAATTGTAACAGGGCAGTTGTTTTTAGCTGGCCATCGGTATTGGGGGGAGTGGGTGTGTCTCTGTTACAAAATCGCAAATCTTTCATTTACATTTAGTATAATAAGAAACTGTGTGAGCAGCCGCAAATAGGCAAGCCTTTTAGCTTTTTAGGCTTACCTTGATCAATACATGAAAAACTTAAGTGTTTGGCATTACTATAATGGAAACTGATGTTTGCAAAGAAGGTTTTAAAAGGGCTGTCTCTCGTATTGTGAGTTTATCGGTAACTTCTTAATGATGCTATATTCAGAGTTCTGTTACACAAGATCAATATTAAGGAAATGATCGGTGAAGCATGTCTCTCTCTATATCAAAGTTGACGGCTTGTGAGTGTTGTTTGACTGTGTTAAAACATATGGCTGCATTTTACAGTTATTTGCCATTTGTATTCTATATTATAGGGTGTTTGGAGACAGCTAAAAATATATTGCTTGTTCAGCCACCAAACATGCTGGTTGCGTAGTGGATTGGGTTGCATGATTTGGTATTATGTACGGGTGCATTAGCTTTTAATTATGCACTATCTGATTCATGTGCTGCACCGCTGCTTTTATGCCCTGCCAAGGCAATTGTCACGGAAGATCTATTAGAGATGATTCAGCCATAGTCGTGTTTTGTTCATCTGACTGTAAAAGCAAAGCTTTGTGATGTGTTCACGTTAAGACACAAAAACACACCCCCTCTTAATACCACCGGGCATCTTAGTATTTAGCCACGGTAAACAATGTATGCAAATGTAAATAACGTAACACATTAGGATTTTCATTAGATGTACTCACCGGTGAGAGCTAATTGCCAGAATCTGACTTCGTTTGTGCCTTATTAGCAGATGGACCGAGCATTCATGGTATTGATTTCCCTGAAGGAAATGTAATTAGCCGGTCATGCCGAGATCAGCAGCGTAGTATACACGTGGGTATAGTGAGTCGCCAGCAAATAACACTACCCATTAGTAGTCGTGCTGCAGGAAGACATCAGTCACCAGCTTGCCGTATTTTCACCCGATTAACTCGCTTCATTGACTGTCAGTGCTGTTCGAATGGATGTTATCAACTGGATCCTGTCACAGCAGAGAACGATGATTGAGGGCAACACAGTCGTCGCTGATAATCATATACCGGATCGGTAAACGAGAACTGACGAGCTAAATAAGTCGGTTGCTGACATTAGATATATGATCTTTGTCTACAAAATGAGGGCCACACGATAAGATTAATGGAAATAATGGTACTAGTCAAACACGCCGATATACTGACGGCCATGAACATATTAACATCCGCAGTACACTCGTCCTTTGGGAAGTCACGACGGAAATCTCTATCAATTAACCCGTTAAAACGCAAGTCGTAAGGTGGTTAGATTACGTGAAAGTGTTAGCTTTGAAAAGTGCGTCCAACAGTCATGATCAATTATTCAAAAAAGAGCTTCATGCTCTACGTCAGACAAAATCCGTGAATGCAAGTAATGCACATGTTTTCATGATATTTGATCCGTTGTTATTCTCTGAGTGAAACATAATTCTTTGAACAGACACGGTCAGTTGGCAGCATAAATCAATAGTCCACCCCCGATCCAACTTGCTGGTAACCATATAACCAGACATGCATCCAGCTGCTTGTTAGTTATTTATCAAGATCGATGTTACATATTGCCGATCACAGTCAGCATCCATGGAAAAAACACTTTGATGTATTCAATGGTATTACGTATTCTCATTGTCCTTCATCCATAACATGACCATATGATTATGTATGTTTAGGATACTGCGCTGGGCTGATTCATAAGATGGTTTAGGGATTGTACTTGTGCGAGGAGAAGAAAACCGAAATTGAACAGTTGGTACATTATAGTGCACCATGTAATGATAAGTAGTGCCCGTGGTAAGACAGCTTACTTATATGCGATCACATATCTTCATCAGAAAATATGCATGAACCACTGAATGGGTACTATCATCTCAGATCAACTGCAGGCGCTATCAACTTTAATGCAGGATTTGTAGCCATGGTAAAACATAGACAACGAAGTACATATGTTTTTATGCACGAGTTGAATTGTGATTATCGTTCTATATGCGCAAAACTTACATATTTACTTACATGTATGGGTTATAAGCCTTTATAGCACACAGCATATATTTGAACGTGGGTTTTGCGTAATTGCAGGGGTAAAACACGAAAGAGTTCTCGCAGTATATTAGATGTAATGCATGTTTATTCCGACTTAAAACTGATATCGGCATATCCACATACGAACGTATGGTGAAGAGCATGCTGTATGAAAAGCTATTGACTAAATTATATTTCATTATAAAGATGCCTTAGTAGTACAAATGAGTCAAAAAGAAGACGTGACTAGGGTCACTTTACCACATTTGTCAATACCATGGATTTTATATGATGCACGTAAATGATATTGGCATAAGTCTACGAGAGTAATAATGTCAAATATGTCGAGGCTATTTTCTAGTTCAGCATATCAAGTTTGTCTTCGGCTATTAATAGGTAGAGTTTAACCGCAATACATAAGTTTAGCCACCTGATGTTCTGAACAAACCCTTACAGTGCAATTACCATGTAATAGCTAGCGTGAGCTTTTACATTAAGCCACCTATCAATAATAATCAATTGCAATGACTCGGGTGGGAATTTATGATCAATACTAATATTGTCCATACTTGATATGCACCACACGACAAGAAGCGCATTTGTTGTATTGGAAGCAGAAATCTAATATCAATTCAAATGGTCGGGATAATTTTTTGGGGTGGAGGTATACTTTTTACGATATGCAATATAGAGAACCTTTACAGTATAGCCGAACTAGACGAAGTCGCTGCAAATGCATGCAATGACGGGTAATCATTTAAGAACCCATAATTATTTGCTACTGCACTCCGACAGGTATTTGCAGATTGGCTTGTATTCAAACAATGATGTTTGCCCGAGTATTCTGCTGCGAATATCTTACCCTTTTATCTCGTTAACGGACGGCATGTATTAATTGAGTCGTTTATTGTCTATCCCGATTTATGTCACGCCATGGAAGCTTGATCAATAGGGTGGGTTAAGTCCGCATAAATGATCCTGGCCCTTTGATAACCGGTAATGCCGCTGCCTAATTATCCTCGTTTAAGGCCTTCTATGCCTGTTAATATTCCCTATGTAAAAGTAGTTTTTCATCCTGTAAGTATAGTTGATATGGTTGTTTTTAATGACATGCTCATGATCGCACTCGTACGTGACGCGTGGCTTTGCCACTGCTTATGTAAGGGCCCTTGGAAGAGTCGCCTCCACCTATAAATAACGCGAAGCCTGTATGCGTAATGCAAGTGAATGGTGGTCGGCAGTAGGTATTACGTAATGAAGGATAACCAGAGTAATGCAAAGATAAGCTATGTAACGAACGATAGAGTAATATTGTTCTTCCTTGCCATGACTACATGATAACAGTTGTGCTACTCCGCACTAACGGAAAATGCTACGTTTTGCGTTGCAGATAGCAATCGTTTCTCGCGAAAGAATGATTATGATAATAAAAGCGGTGGGGATCAAGGTGGGGATACCGGTAAGGTCACAGCATGGGTTAAGGCAGGGTTTAGAATGAGGCCACATAGGAGTTAGGATGGGCTCTCATAGCATAGGGAATTGGGGGTTCTTAATATTGCCTCATGAATAATGCAGCGATATCGAGAGCGAGGCTAGTAAGGGCTCTCAGCAGCCCTCAAGTCGCCGCACATGTAAACAACACGGTGAAGATGGCGAGTAAGCGTGATTTGTCTCTCGTTCCCCTCTTATCGTTCGGGTTTGTCGAAACCTATTTATCAAAGACTTCGGATGCTTCCGAGAAAAGAAATATCGCAAAAGCCATGTAATGTTTTGATGAGGAATACGTCCACGGCATAACAGGTAGTTTTATCATTACATATACCTTCATGGTCGGCGAACGCTAGGCATCTGGGTGCTTGCCGGTGGCGTTGATAGAGATGTTTGGAGGTGTGTTTAAGTAGTTGATCGCTTTTCACTCAGGATGGATAGCACAGGATAGATGCTTATTTGATCATGTTTATTTCTCCAGTGGAAAAGCTTGTCAGTAACTGCTGTGTCATCAAGGGAAGCTGCCACAGATCCCAGAAGAAAAATGAAGATGCCCACTCAATAGAGGAATGACATCTCGACCTGAATACATATGTCTTGTTTGCATGGTTATTGTGGCCCATAAATGCATGTGGTTACTGTCTCTTAGCATGAGGAAAAAACTCGACTACATGGTAGCGGTCAAAATTTTTAAACATTTTTTATTGATAAAAACTGAAGATAAGGAGAAAAGACGCTGCTGTAGAATTGTTTTTGACAAGAAATGGCACACATGAAGGCATGATGATTCACACTTATATAATCCTCACTAATATTTCCTGATTATACAACCATCAAGATACTAATCTGGCATGCTTTTCCATTTCTTGCAGAGTTAAGAACATATCCACTGCATCGCCCCGATAGTGATAATAAAATTCAAACCGTGTGGTTGGTAGTGCATGGATAAAATTAAGAGGTGAAATGTTTCAAAATATCTGCAGATTCATGCTTTCTCTATGAATTAACTCAAAAACAAGTCAATCAATATGAAATCTTAGAAATAATCATTGAATGCAATTGATATTCCCAATGATGGTTTTTTAACAGATCACATAATCTACAGAGGAGCCGACAGCAGTCCTAACAGCCTCCTGTAGCTGTACTATAGGCCTTAGTGGTCAGTGTGGGCATATTGGTGGTGTGCTCTACCAGATGGCGAAGTTCAAGTCCAGGGGATTCAAAGTCATTCCAGAAGATTTGGCCAAGACTTCACTACCCCAGACCTGGCACCGGCTAAATCTGACTCCCAAGTCTTTAGTTTTAAAGGGCCACTAAAATGAAAATTTCACTTTCTTTAAGATTTCCACATTAGCAAATATGCATCAATCTAAAACCTTCTGTGCAATCCGTTTTCAAAACTTTGAACTCTAAAGTGATGAAATTCGCCGTCTAAATCGGTTAATCTCGAGTTAACGATCTCCAGTGCGGCCATTACCCTATGACTCACAAAAGGAACCGCTCGGGAAGCCAGCGAGGGCTGCTGCGTCTGGAGAGGCTTGCGACCGAGACCCGCGTGAAGTTATGCTGTGCGAGGGTGGTGGCACTTTAATCGGCAGCTATTATTTTTGCTTCGCAGCGCACCTTCGTCGCGCATTCTACACATTATCAGATCGCTCCGATGCGCGTTCGCTGTTAGTACTCCCCCCCCCCCCTTGTCAGACGACTCCGCTATCATTTTGCGTTCATTTCAGCATCTTGTTGCTTTTTTCACTCGAGCGTTGGTTTTGTGGAACTTTCAAACTTTTTTCCCAAGACGATAGATCTACTGTTTTGAGATACTTGAGAATATCACTGTATGAAGTTCAACTGTCACCTGTCATCATGCCAGAGAAATGTGTTGCCAAATGGTGATGTAACACAGCCAGTAGGGGTGTGTCAGTGTTCGCGTTCCCTTAAGCAACCCACAGGCAGTGGAAGCAGTTCGTTTGTATCAAGCGAAAATGGAACCACACATTAAAAGATATGCGAAAGCCTTTCTTATGCTCTGAGCACTTCACTGGAATCTGCATCAAGACTCAAAGAGTGCAGTGAACTCCAGCCATGGATAAAATCTATTTCCAACCACCTGTACTGGTGTGCTAGGTCCTCACTGGGTCATGCTAGTAAGGAGCTAACAGTAGCCAAATGGCAATCTGTTGCCTACCATGTACAGGATAAGCACACTGGTCACAGTGATCTATTCCCTGCATGTGAGCATGACACACTTGATCAAGAGACCAGCAGGAAGAAACAATGGATTAAGCCCAGTAAGTTAATGTCATGTCAATGAAAATTAAACATTGAAGGTAGTACAAACTCAATGAACCATACTAACACTTACTGCTGGCTTTGTGTGATCAGACACCAAGGCAGCTGAGAAATTGGAGGATATCATCACCAACAAACTACTGTGCCGTGACATCAGGAAACTTAGCCCCCTATATCAAACATCATCAGTTGAAGCATTTCATTCAACCATCCTCCACGTCTCCCCTAAAATGACTGTATATCCTTACATGGGTACGCTTATCAGGTAAAGTCATAATAATAACATATTTTCAATATGACGCCAGTACCTATTCAAGTGGATGTAATTGATTATGTTTTGTTTCGATGTTTGTAGTCTCTATTTGGCTGGGATGCTTTTCAATGAGAACAGTTGCCGAACACAGGCAGTTAACAAGAAAGGGGAGCCAATTTATCTCATCAAGTATCCCAAGTACAAGAAAGGAGACTACATTGTCAAGGCCAAAAAAAGAGAACAAACTTTCGGTAAGAATTTAACAATTTACTTTGTATATACTAGGGAATCCCTTCCTGATCTGTGCCACAGCACACGCTGGTAGTGGAACTCTGATGTGCTTCCCGAGATATCCCCAACACCATTTCACCAGTTGTTTGTAAGCTGTATACCTGTACCGCCTGGAATCATACATTTGGAAATTATTGGAACATATGTTCAATAAACCAAGCTTAGTATAAACAACTTTAAATTTGATAAAGGATCAATAATCCACTCACTCGTGCATAGCTTGTTCACCACCATCACTGTACCTTTGTATATACGCCTGATATGCAACTCTTGAGTGCCCAAGGATTGAGACACACCCCATCAAATCCGGGGTGATGTATGATGCATGTGACACGAGCGTCATGTAGTTCATTTGATTCATTCAAGTCAGCCATCACTTTTTTTACCTGAGGGATTTCCTGACAGCACGCACATTCTGTGGCGGTGAGCATTTGCGTGCAGTGAGAGAAAGTACACCTGAAAGAATACAACAGCATATGTCACATTATTATGTTTCAACAGTACTTTTTCAAATATTTTAAGATTTTTCAAAGTGTTCTGATATAGCATCTTTGTCATTGATGGAATTTAATTGTGGAAAATGTATTCAACATGTCAAATGGTCTAAGCTATGGATATTTGTACATACTTTAATAAAATAACCTTTAAGCATTTTACTTATAGCAACGCGTAACCCCTATCTAAACGGTAAACACCGAAACGTGATTATCTAAACAAAATGCTCGGTAGCTGAAGGGAAAGAGCCCAGTAGAGCTGTAAATATCAATAGACTATACCGTCTATCCATGTCGTCTTTGAATATAATGCTAACCGATAGTATGTAGTCAAGGTTAGAGACGGGCGCTTAATGACCTCAATCAGGTTTAATCAAATTACAATGTTATTTTCTTAAGAATCATTTGACACAAGTTCTTTTTGTAAATTTTGCAATTAAATTTGTATGAATATAAGATTACTCTATATCATGCTTGGTAATCTTCTTGGTTCTTTAGGTGACCACCATTCGAATATGAAGGGGATCGCTGACGTTTTAAGGCACTTCCTTACAGGTGTCCATCTGAAATCGTCCTTGGTGAAGTGGAGAGAACACACAGACGTGCTGTCTGATACCTGGACCTATTATGAAAACAAGATAATAAATATGAAAAGTATCAACGTATTCCTTCTTATGTGCTTTACTTTCTTAAAACACATGAAACTATTCAAATAGCTCAAGCCTTCTTATAATCGCTCACAGTCACATGTTCTAGATCGTAGTTGTAAACAACTCACCATGAACCCGTGTTCTGGACCTTGTCTTCGCCTTATTTTGTGAAGCCAGGTTTTTCTTTTTGTAAAATCTTTTGGAGATAACTATCTTTTGAGGGAACCACTCTCTTTTATCCCACCAGTAAATAAGTCTGTAGATTCGCTCTACAGCATTTTGAGAATCGTAAATTCGAAAAATTGGTTTTAAGTAACAATCTAGCTGTAACAGATCAATTTGCACGGTCACCGAACGGTCACATAACAAATATATCGTTCTTATACGTTTACGACACTGCATCATTACGTAACCTGGATTAATGACGGGGTTTGTAAACAACAGTGATGGAAAATTCGTGAGCAATTACTTCAGAAATATGCACCATACTAGCAGCATTGGAGAATCAAGGGTCCTCTTAAAATGAGCGATCTCTTGCCGTATATGAATGAACACGACTACAAGCAAATACGTGATCTCCGTTAATATAGAGCTCACATGATGAGTTAAATTGAATCTGTCAGACAGCCAGCATCTAGGCAAATGGAGCTACTAATCATTATGACGAGGGTAAGTCAATTAACTTTAAATGTATTTCAGATCGTGCTCTTGAATACTCTGCTGTTTGCCATATAATAATCACTTTTCTGGTCGTAGTTGAAGCACTGTGAATGAGAAACATTTAAAGAGCAGAAGTGGTGGGGACAACAATCTTCTCGATCGAACCCAAGGCAACTTTACTTTCCATGAATTCTTTGAGGAGGTTCTTATAACAGTTAATTCATGGGAATGGAAGGGCAGAAAAACGGCACATAATAGATAAATGCGTTGCGTACTACATGTAGATAATTGTGTGTTCAGAGATTCATCAGAATAAGGTAGCTCTTTGAACAAATTCAAAGGCATATCATCGCATGTATATCAATAAAGTATACTTGGACTGTGTGAAATTAATCTGGTCTATTAACGCTGGACATTAATAATTCAACCCATTACTGCATTTAGTATCATTAACTAGCACTGTGCCGCAAGGGCTTGGGGGGATGGGGGTAGGTAGAAAGAGTATGTTATGGTCTAAATGCATTATTTAACCACATATTATTTAACAAAATGTCATAGAACTCTACTACTCAAACCTATTGCTGAAAAGGAATATTATTTGAAGGATGAAGTAAATATTGTATGAACTATGGGATGACAAAGATCCGTATGGCATGAATAATACCCAAACAAGGTCGAGGTACGTGTTCTGTGTTCCCCATACCTTAAAGCATTGTACTGGCTGAATATATGTTCATTACATCTGTATGCGAGAAAAACAGTCCCATCAGCCAAATAATTGTATTTTCCATTTGTCTATAAAATATCTGAAAATTGTGCTGTTTTTCACACATCAAAACTAACAACTCACATATTAACATTCCCAATATTTTCTTGCGAAAAATATACCTCTACCGATTACAAATCATTACAATGAATAACTTGCACGAATAAAATCAATCAGCCCTTCCTCGCTCTTTTGGTAGTTTTTTCGATGGCAGCCTGACCAGTATCAACTATACCTTTCACCACATTGTATTCTGCCAAAGTAGGCATATGTTTGAGCTTCGATTCCTTGGTAATGACAAGAGGACGGTTTGTTCTCTATGGGCAATAGAGTTATCACAATGCGCCGCTGCAGGGATTATCAAGAAAAGATGCGCGTTGTTTGACAGGGTACGGCTATTCAAACTATCCAATAATTGGACTTCATAATGTCCGAGTGCATTCATGAGATATACTGCAAAATGTTGATAGACTTTGACGCTGACGTAAGCAATACATTTCACAGCATTGAGTAGGTCCGCTGAGAGGAAAGCTGAACCTTCCCCAATAATGCCTTATTGATCCGAGGAATCAATATTGACGCGGAACCCACTTTCTATGCTAATCATGGAAACATTCCATTGCAAATATGCGAAGTAAATAAATAAAACGGATGAATGCGCTTGCAGCATTGTACAGACACGATGGGGAAGTGGTACACGGATAGTTATTGTTCCATAACTTTCATAAGGGCTGCACCGAGGCACCCCTGTGCAATAACACATCCGTACGATCATAGAATTATGAAGCCCACAGTCACGTATGAATATGTGTTTGGATTGTGTATGATCAGCTGGTCTGGAAGCAACAAGATAGGTGAATGTGATGACGCGATTCATCCTCGTGATGGATACATATTGCAGTGACAGATTTTTGGAATATAGATGCTATATTAAGCAAGTCATCATTTCTATTATGACTTCAAATAGAACATGATCTAACGCATTTATGCAGTACTGCTTTCTAATGGAGAGGCCATAGACTGCAAAGGGATCGAAGATTATATGACATGAAGTTCGGTCTGATACTAAAATAATGGGTAAATGAATTTAGAAGGCAGAAGAAATACAACCCGGACAAAATATAGGGAGGCAAGGGAAGGAAAGCGCGGTAAAAATCACTTCATAGGTGACGAACATTAACAATATGATGGCAATGTGTGACAACTTACACTATAGAAACAGATCAATATTTGCTATAAAATATTTGGTTCTTCTTCTCACAATATGATGACTTGACTGAAATTCAAACCATTCACAATACAGGCTGTAACTCGACGCTATAAGTCTGCTATCAAGAAGCAGATATTTGCTCCGTCATTTTCATACACGAAGTGCAGCACCTGTAGAACAAAATGGTGGTACTCATGTGCAGTTCAGTTGACCATCATAATGATATCGGCTTTCCATTTATGTCCGGTTTATTTATAATGAGGAAAATATATACAATTTACTTAACAGCAAAGCGGCATTTACACTTACCGAATGGGAGGCAAGGGAACAATTAACTTAAGTGCATCACGCAGTGAAAAGAACATCATGTCATTATTGCCATCTAGGGCAGCATAAGAATCAAGGTTCTATCGCTTAGCACGGATTGAATTTTTAATGTAATAAATTTTGCATATAGTAGGTGCAGTTCCGCGGCGTTACAGTTATAAGCACTTGCGGATGTCTACAACCTATGAACCAACGTAATATTGCACATATACTGAATGTAATTTTGTGCTATTATGATATTGTTGATCAGGATTAAATGCACTCCGATGCCTGTAAGGCTATATCAACAATTACAACCCGACCAGTTTATTGCTTCCAGACATTATATATCCTGTGCATACAAAACGATGAACTCCGAAGGCAAAGCATTAATTGCGTTACGGGCTACGGCGTTCGCCATATTGCCCAATATTAATAACAGTCGATAACGTCGACAGCCTTAGCAACCGCTTAATGTAATTTTCAGGAAATGCAATTACATAACCTATCAGTCAAGAAGGTTGACATTGATGTAGAACGATGACGTTATAATGTGCTAAATGCACTGGTAGACGCATCAGGCGGCTGGCCAATGCTTGCGAACTTGTTAGGCAGTAAGGGTGGTTATCCCCGTTTATTGCAATCTGATTATGGGTTTTGCAAATACTATTGGTGCACTCTTTGCTGACTAATATGAGTGTTTTTAATAAACTTACCAATTACAAGCATAGCAAAAGTATATGTAGAGTACAATTAGCAGGGTCAGTGTGGGACAAACCCGGTTTTTTTTAATTTGTAAGATATCCCTGGTTTACTAACGTACTTGGGCAAAAGTTATACCGAAAGGATAATACTGCAGCAAAGCAAGAATTATGTTTTATCTTTATATCCCAACCACTTACCAATAAATTTCACATCACTCAGCATCACTATATTTCATGTAATCCATTGCCATGTGTGATGTGATTATTCCGTCTGCAAACCGCGCATGAGCTTTACATGGGGAATGATTTATTTAGGCGTGAAGAAGGCAAATATATGAAAGCTGTGGTAGAAAATGTAGTAAAGAATTTGTATTATATAATTATGTTGTTACATTGAGAATGTTTTATGGTTTTAATATTTTTTTAATATATAGTATTATCGTAATTGTGTACTCGTTTTGCATATTTTTGTGGCTAAATGATGCATTAAATGTTTAATATTGTATCCCGTTTGTGGATGCTTGATGTTTGCATCTAGCATACTCATTTAGATGTAGGTGCAGATAATCTCGTTTCTATATATTTTAAAAACCATACATCACCGTCGCCGTCATTGATTGTGCATTATCATAATATGCGTAATTGCATATTTTACAATATATTCTGTTCACTCAAGGCTATGCGATCGTCCTGCCTTGTTCACCGCCAATATTTCGACCGCCCTTAAGAAAGATTATTCGTAACTGATTGTTATGTACAGCATAGAAGCATATTAACTAAGCCATTCTATCTCTGACGACCAGACCGTCCCAACATATTGGTCCCCGATTAATCCTCTTCACCCAAACTATTGTCTTATCTACTGATATTTGAATGATTGATTGCACCCGCGTTATTTGCCTCTTACAACATATCTTGTCAGTTGCAGCTCTACTGTTGTATTCCATACACTATTTAGAAAATGTGCAAACAACGTGTCACTGGACAATAGATAATACTAAGACCGATCATACACACACCCTTAGGAGCAGAGGTAAATTCGTCATGAAGAAGTCTTATAAATGTATGATTCGGCAAGTAACAAACAGAAAATGGCACTGACTATGGCATAGTTGTATCCAAATAACATTATATAGACCTTGAATTCGGCATATTATCTGGAGTAATCTATAATATAGCTGATGCCATGCATCATTTGTAGCTTTTGACGACAAAACTGACATAGCGTCAAATTTACTCAAAGAGTGCAACGCGTTAGGATTACCAGTCTTTAGAATATTGTTAAGTCTGATTTGTCACCCGTAGACCCTTTTACAGCCAAATATCTGCTTTAATGCATCATAAACCCTTGAATTCTTCCGATTAAGTTTCTTAGATTAAATCATTTCTGTCCCCAGACTTTTGAATATTGTTCACTACTTGACGGTCGTTTAAACTATTCCACTGCATTGCAGTAATTATCCGACGTGAGACCATCTCAAATATAAATCATGTTAAATGTTGTAATAAAACGTTGCGAAGCAGAGGCGACACCCCCCCCCCCCCCCACCCTCTTCCACATTCCCATTAATAAGCCAGAAACTACAAGCACATGATATATGAAAATAGTTATTAAGATACTGCACCATCATGATAGTTATACAATGCTGTAGTCGACAAACCAACACACCAAGAAATTACTTATTTCTAAACTGAGGCCACGTTGCTTGATCAAATATAAAAACAACGATGCAATGGTGTTTGTTGCCTCGACATTGTATTACGAATATTAAATACCATGATGAGGTAAGTTTTTGTGTTCCTAATAGTCAGTTTCTGAATGTGCCCGTATTCTACCCTTATCTAACAAGCACACATGGCATTCTGTTAGTCTCCTGCTAGTCATGCATGGTTTGAGGAGATCGTTACATTTGGTAAAACGGTCTTCGCAAAAATTATCAACGCTTTTCACAGACGCAAAAAATTACAATAAGACCACGCTCAAGAGCCAGCCAAATCTACAGATGGCAGCAAATTACCCAATCACTGCATACGATGTATCGCTATGTATCAGGGGCTATGCACACACGTACCATATATCATAAATCTGTCTGATAACTCACCATGAACAGCATGTCTAAAGTTTCAGTGCAATACTCATCGATTGTTCACAGACTGGACCCGAAATGTGATTTGTAGGATAATATGCACTTGCTCCATATACTCGGCAAATCAATCACCATTAATTCTGCAACGCCACTGCCCTTTAAACACACTTGGAGTATATGCACCAAACAGGTTAGAAGGAGTATAAAGCGCTTATCTTCGAAATCACTTTTTCTGGATCACGAGCAGAAACATTGACAATGGGCCGTTCAATGTATATCCCTGGGACCTGATGAATTAGCAGTATGGTCGTTCTGTTTGTCTGTGTTCCCATTATTAAATCGGCACGCAAAGCTCTTTGTTGTGGAACTGTTTTTACTGCAGCAGAGAGGCCTATTTATTGCTGTTGACATAGACAATATTTGTCAGTGAGTTTTCATCATCCAACGCATTGCATCAATGGCAAAGCCCCTTATATGAATGCGGATAACGAATATTGATAATGACATATGTTTGTGCATATAAATAAAAGACAAGATTTCATTACCAATCAGCACATTTATCAGAGGCCGGAATAAAGGGGCCACTCCTAGCAGTGGTTCTATCTACTATTTATTGTCAAAATAAATGTCATAATGTAATAAATAACGTCCCCAGTGACTTACATCGATGTACTTAATGCCCTGAAAGGATAAAAAATTTTTATGAGATATCATGTCAGAAACTGCGCAATTGTACTAGAGTAAAGAGTTTTCTTCGCTTGAGATTTATGCATAGTGTAGTGCATGTGATTTTCGGGAGTTGTTATCAACTACACCTTGTGCGTAGATCGCATGCATAAAGCATAAACGTGGATAATTGACCTCGGTCAGATGACATGCTGTTTGAGCACATTTGTTGCTTCAAATTAACAAGGCAGGTACGCCAAAGGTACTCCACTATGAATGGCAAAGAGTACAATTTACACTTTATGTCAAGTACAAGCATCTTGTATTAGTTAACTTGACAGGTATCAAGCCTAAATGGATCCTAACATGGTAGGTGAGTAGACAAGTCCCTGTACACCATGGAGACTTGAGTCAAATAGCCAGTTGTGTTCAGACGATATAGCTCTTATGCTGACAGTAGCAATTAATACAAAGTATTTATGTGCACATCATTCAAGGCTGCCACAATAAAGTGAGTAAATAAATTCACCATGTGTCGTTCAACTATAAACAGTTGTAGGTGAATCGCCACATAGAAAAAGTTCAAAGACATTTGAACTAAACAAAAGTAAATATAATTTAATGCAGAACCGTAACTTATTAATCAAGAAATTATATGCAGATAAACTACGGTAACACTTCAAAGTTGTAAGGGGCTAGCCGGGGCTCACAAACTGGCAGACAGGTAGGCTTGTTCCCATTGCCTCATAATCTTGCAAAAACATCGCATCCCTTTTTGGCAGCGAGAGGTTAATGTGCCTCGTATATCCTGTAGTGTGTGGATAAATCAGAGTGACTTTTTGACATCCCACATACTACAATGTACGACGAACATAACAATGGTTTGGAGTCAAAAATTTTCTACGTTTCAATTCCGACAGCGCATCTGCTGCATTGCGACTGCTGAGCAACCACCTAAGACCCAGTTTTGCAGCCCGTAATTGAGTTTACGTCATGCTAGCTTGTAAAACAAAAATTGCTGAGCCTAAGGCTAACGAATCTAAGGAGACATCCCTCCAATAAGCTACTTATTTTAGGATTGATAGCGCACAGAATATCTACTTTGCAATACCCACTGATCCTTGTGATTTCCTGTAGTTGATTAAAGTACCTTAAAGCAGCAGGCAACGTGATGCTTAGACTATAGCATATACATCACCTTCAAGTTAACGCAAAATGGAGGATTGCACATGCAAATCGTCAAGAAGGTATCCCACTTGAAGACGTGTTTGTTAGTGAGAATCGAGGTCGACATCAGTATACTAAAAATGGATCAAACAGTGCATTTAAACTTGATTTCGGTGATGCAATGGTGCACCCTGGTATAAGTCGACGCTGATATTTCAATATTGAAAACGGAGTAAGCATAAAGAGCTGCAGCTATTACCACTTTTATGCATGCCCAAATATCCTACCCTTATCTTACAAGGGCAGGTTGTGTTATTTTCTGGACCGACGAGACATTGAGCGCCTTTGCAGATATAATTCCACCGCTTCGATCTCCGTCAACTCATAATTTCACATGTTCAGAGATCAATTAGCACGACAAGGATAGTAAGAAGTAAGCTTGCAGCATTTATAATTATACCTTGCTCGATCACATAATGAGGCAGTATTATTCCAAGCATTATACGTAGGTCAAACCAGCTGTGTCTAATTAATGGCGTGTGTGCGATTTTGTTGAAACGAAACATGCTAAAAAAAGTCGTTGTTGACAGTGCATTACACCAACTTCGTTAAGTTTACAATGTCGCACTGGCTGACATTTTGCAAGTATATCACGGTACATATATCTTACAAGGAACAATGTCAAATACACATTTGAATCAATGATTCATTTAACTAATGATTTCGTAGATAGGCCCAGCTGGCGACCGCATCAGCAATTCTATCATAAGAATTTTCGTACATCTTGATTGCTAGCATTAACTGCACTTGGCCGCCAAATTTCTGTCAATGTCAGCTTCTATTGGTTCGATTGCCTTTATATAAAACGCGCTGTCTAGCATGTTGACGGATTGAGGTAGTTTGGGATACCTTTTGGTAAACCTATATACATAAATACAAATATACATATTTACATATATACATATATATACATATATACAAATATACACGTATACATATATATACATATATATAGGTATATACATATATAGATATAGATATAGATTTATACATATATATATATAAATGCACATATATATATTTATCCATTTACATACAAATGTATATATATATGTATATATATATATATATATATATATATATATATATATATATAAATATATATACTAGAATAAAATTAAATATGTATATATGTATATGTATTTTAAGAGGAACAAAATGCATGTCACACATAAGTGACTGCAAATCTTTACTACAGCAAGAGAACATGCCCTGGAATAACATGTCAAACAAATGTGTGTCATTTACATCTGAACACCATCACTGTTGCACACAATCACGCGTGGAATAACTATTCACCCATTTTGTTATTTCGCTCCACATGTAGACCAGGAAGTCACTGTGTACCCTTTACATAACAAGCGTGCAATTTAATTAGCAAAGGCAAATGGGTCCATGGCATAAAAGAATATGCTTGGAGCACTGACAGGAAGCAGAAATGTAATGCAAATGTAGAATGCATTTTACTGAGGTTAGAATATTCATCTTCAATAATCCATTTACTGATTGTCCAGTTTTTCCACATCTGCGGCAGATACTATAGACATTCAAGGAGTCTCGTATTATGCTTTCATTATTAGAAATACGCGAACAAACATCCCTGAAGAGCAGTAGAGAGTAGTAAATTAATAACAGTTCTTATATATATGATTGCCAAAACTAATTTCTATCGATGCTCTAAGTAATCTGTTTTGTTCACACGTTCAGTGCAACCTTTCCAATAGTGGCGCTACATCACATTTTATTTGCGATCTGCAGATTAGAATAAGCATTCTGTGCATCTAATCCTATTAATCATATTTACAATTCGCTCATAATACGATCGATTGATACGATAATGAGTATGCTTTTTGAAAGACGTGGTGCTCATGATGCATTATTTTAAGAGCAAATTCACATTTGTATATCATCCAATGGATATGTCGACGGAATATACAGCGACACTACTTGACAGCTAGAACACAAGCATTGTAAGACCTGAGGCGTTGGTTACATATCATTGCGGTTTCAGTGCCAGTTTTTAGATATCCCAGGTGCAAGCAAATGTAATTCTCCGGAAACCGAGGAGGGATACAAAAGTAATCTGTTTCACACAAAATATGAATAACATTATTACTCGCTCTCATTCACATCAGTTTGTACTGCCTACGTACGAGGTTCTTCAACCATCTAATAAATACGGCGTTGACCTTGGAGATTCTGATAACCATAAGCTGACCGACAAGCGGCTCCGGGGCTTGACAGTTATTAATG
Source organism: Urechis unicinctus (assembly GCA_034190875.2). Classification (NCBI taxonomy): domain Eukaryota; kingdom Metazoa; phylum Annelida; class Polychaeta; order Xenopneusta; family Urechidae; genus Urechis; species Urechis unicinctus. Next base: position 38,481,589 of record CM067347.1, on the reverse strand, counting down.
TTACCATGGTTGAAAAATAGGCGGTGTCTGGCGATGTGTCTGGTGTTATTGACTCTTCCGTGAATGTTGTGGATGAATAAACTCCTTACAGCTACGGTTCTTGACCGCTCATTGTAAAAGTGCGAACGCATTCCAGCACCAACATGGGTAACTCTTTCTGCCTCTCCAGTGATGCCACATCGCATACCGCTTCATTGATAAAGCATGTTTATATGCCGTATTCTGTCGTGTAGAACTGTAATTAATGAGTCAATAGTATAAATTATTTGATGAGTGATTTTAGCCGGTGCTAAGTACAATGCAACCACCGATGAGGCAAATGCATTTTCAATGACATATGTTCGTTTCGTTCGGAAACTCAAATTCGGTTATGTAGCCTTCGAGGTGAGTATTTTCTTTAATCAACTAGAAGTAACAGGGTATGAATATGCATGAAAATATCTGATTTACAACAGCGTCAAATATAGCCAGTGCAAATATAAGGTGTGCAGTGTCATTGCCTACATGACATCAGCCGTAGCTTTGCTGCCTTGTTTTCTCAACTGCCTGTGATATTTCCCATAAACCTTGTCAATACATTATTCTACTCGTGCTGATCAACAACATAATGAATTTAGCCATAGCGATTAGGTGATTGTTATTTGCCTTCACGCATATAAAAAACCAACAGTCCAGAGCATGTATCAATCAGTACAGCAGGGTCTATGCAACAATAAAAAACATTAAGCCGCAATCTTAATGTCCACAAAATTATTATAAATGTAATTTGAACCGTTCAGACAGAATGAAACACATGGCTCATATAATTCAATCCTTAAATCCTTAACTTGTTATTACAGTTATCCATCTTATCAAAATATAAACACTTTTTATTATTATTATTATTTTTTATTATTATTATTATTATTCCATATCATGATTAGATTTGAAATAAAATTAAATATGTATATATGTATATGTATTTTAAGAGGAACAAAATGCATGTCACACATAAGTGACTGCAAATCTTTACTACAGCAAGAGAACATGCCCTGGAATAACATGTCAAACAAATGTGTGTCATTTACATCTGAACACCATCACTGTTGCACACAATCACGCGTGGAATAACTATTCACCCATTTTGTTATTTCGCTCCACATGTAGACCAGGAAGTCACTCGTGTACCCTTTACATAACAAGCGTGCAATTTAATTAGCAAAGGCAAATGGGTCCATGGCATAAAAGAATATGCTTGGAGCACTGACAGGAAGCAGAAATGTAATGCAAATGTAGAATGCATTTTACTGAGGTTAGAATATTCATCTTCAATAATCCATTTACTGATTGTCCAGTTTTTCCACATCTGCGGCAGATACTATAGACATTCAAGGAGTCTCGTATTATGCTTTCATTATTAGAAATACGCGAACAAACATCCCTGAAGAGCAGTAGAGAGTAGTAAATTAATAACAGTTCTTATATATGTGATTGCCAAAACTAATTTCTATCGATGCTCTCAGTAATCTGTTTTGTTCACACGTTCAGTGCAACCTTTCCAATAGTGGCGCTACATCACATTTTATTTGCGATCTGCAGATTAGAATAAGCATTCTGTGCATCTAATCCTATTAATCATATTTACAATTCGCTCATAATACGATCGATTGATACGATAATGAGTATGCTTTTTGAAAGACGTGGTGCTCATGATGCATTATTTTAAGAGCAAATTCACATTTGTATATCATCCAATGGATATGTCGACGGAATATACAGCGACACTACTTGACAGCTAGAACACAAGCATTGTAAGACCTGAGGCGTTGGTTACATATCATTGCGGTTTCAGTGCCAGTTTTTAGATATCCCAGGTGCAAGCAAATGTAATTCTCCGGAAACCGAGGAGGGATACAAAAGTAATCTGTTTCACACAAAATATGAATAACATTATTACTCGCTCTCATTCACATCAGTTTGTACTGCCTACGTACGAGGTTCTTCAACCATCTAATAAATACGGCGTTGACCTTGGAGATTCTGATAACCATAAGCTGACCGACAAGCGGCTCCGGGGCTTGACAGTTATTAATGTTACCATGGTTGAAAAATAGGCGGTGTCTGGCGATGTGTCTGGTGTTATTGACTCTTCTGTGAATGTTGTGGATGAATAAACTCCTTACAGCTACGGTTCTTGACCGCTCATTGTAAAAGTGCGAACGCATTCCAGCACCAACATGGGTAACTCTTTCTGCCTCTCCAGTGATGCCACATCGCATACCGCTTCATTGATAAAGCATGTTTATATGCCGTATTCTGTCGTGTAGAACTGTAATTAATGAGTCAATAGTATAAATTATATGATGAGTGATTTAGCCGGTGCCAGGTACAATGCAACCACCGATGAGGCAAATGCATTTTCAATGACATATGTTCGTTTCGTTCGGAAACTGAAATTCGGTTATGTAGCCTTCGAGGTGAGTATTTTCTTTAATCAACTAGAAGTAACAGGGTATGAATATGCATGAAAATATCTGATTTACAACAGCGCCAAATATAGCCAGTGCAAATATAAGGTGTGCAGTGTCATTGCCTACATGACATCAGCCGTAGCTTTGCTGCCTTGTTTTCTCAACTGCCTGTGATATTTCCCATAAACCTTGTCAATACATTCTACTCGTGCTGATCAACAACATAATGAATTTAGCCATAGCGATTAGGTGATTGTTATTTGCCTTCACGCATATAAAAAACCAACAGTCCAGAGCATGTATCAATCAGTACAGCAGGGTCTATGCAACAATAAAAAACATTAAGCCGCAACCTTAATGTCCACAAAATTAGTATAAATGTAATTTTAACCGTTCAGACAGAATAAACACATGGCTCATATAATTCAATCCTTAAATCCTTAACTTGTTATTACAGTTATCCATCTTATCAAACAATCATGAATATAAACACTTTTTATTATTATTATTATTATTCCATATCATGATTAGATTTGAAATAAAGCACGGCAGCGTTGTACAAAGGTATGCTGACGTTATTGCATTATTATAGGTAGCCACCAACCTCTTAAGGCGTCAAAGAATAGAGCCTATTTAAGCGTATTATTTGCATAGAAATAAATTACATAAGCATATTGTTGAAGCAATAATACTAAAATGTGCCTCATATATCTTGATCCCTTTCTGAAGGATCTACACGTCTATAACACACGGCAACCTCTATATATATATATATATATATATATATATATATATATATATATATATATATATATATATATATATATATATATATATATATATATATATATATATGTGTGTGTGTGTGTGTCAAACGCCAATGGACGAGGGCAAGAATGGAGGAAGCAGTTCATCAATCAAGTCGACACACGAGGGCAGGAGGTTTGTATTCCACACACAGTGGTCGTATCTTCCTTTAATATTCATGGGGTTTTTATATATGACGAGTAAAACTGGATTGTATGAATAATATGACACAGACCGACGAATTTCATTGCTTAGACAGGCAACCGCTATTCGGTTGGCCGATTTTAGTGTTTATAGCTGTGGCATCTTAACTTTGTAACAAGCTAAGAATTAAGAAACCCTACATTACTATAGCCGAGTTATTGCGAAATTAAGTATGCATAACTATCCTGACTTTATATCAAACAAATGGGTGATTGCAGGAACATTGCTAAAACTCTTTGGTAACCCTGCCAGTCCACACATACATACATACATACATACATACATACATACATACATACATACATACATACATACATACATACATACATACATACATACATACATACATACATACATACATACATACATACATACATACATACATACATACATACATACATACATACATACATACATACATACATACATACATACATACATACATACATACATACATACATACATACATACATACATACATACATACATACATACATACATACATACATACATACATACATACATACATACATACATACATACATACATACATACATACATACATACATACATACATACATACATACATACATACATACGCACGTGGTTGGATGACTTTAGCTACAAACGTTTAGCATCTTTAACACCCTTTACCCGGCACATTTGTACAGATATAAAACATAAATTACTGGATCTCGGCTCACGCCAAACACATTGTATAGTTTACAATCTACTGGAATGTTTCCTTGAACGATACATGCACACAATGGGGTTAATTATTCGATTTTTGCACATATCCGGCATTCAGCACACGCAGAGGTCATATCGTTACACTGGGCGGTACCATTTGATGTGTTAACTAGATTCACGGGAGTCAAAGGCAACATTTAGATCAGTCGTACGGCGACGTCTTTTATTCAAGAAAGCATATAACCAGCATGTACATTAGTCCCAGACCAAACGTTCCCATATGTTTTCCATATGAATGAATTATTGTGTAGTGGCAAATGGTAGGAATTTTATATGCCGTCGACCCATCTTTTCATACCGTTCACACTACAATACATATCACTTATCGCTTTCAAACTCTGTGTCGCTTAGATAGATAAGCGAGGATGAGAATAGTGTGATGATTGGTTCCCCAGCGCGTGTGCAGCTATTGAGAAGGTGCGATATCAATGTAGTTTGAGGAGTTGCTGCTCTGTGGAGAGCAACCGTTTATCCCGTGTGCGCGGGGTGTGTGTGTGTGTGTGGGGTGGGGGGGGGGCGTGGTGGCGGGTTCACATGGGCTGAATGTTTAGGTTTTGCGCCTGGCTAATGTTTCTCGTATTCGCCCGCATATTGAGATGATCATCAAGACAATGACAATTATCTGATGGCGTAGTTCTTGAAAGTATCTTCTTGGCTAAACACCATCAATGTTATGGATTACAGAAATAAACCATAAAATAAGCACCATAGTGCCGAAGCCACATATACTAAGTAAATGAGTCCACGACGCCGTAAAATACGTTGATAATGCAAGTGTAGAAAAGATGTGTTAGCTATCATAACTTTGCTGAGAGTCGCATATGTGGCCGAGTCAGCTGTTATTTGCACTGAATGTAACCAATAGCTATATTAGGTCAGGTTAAATAGTATATGCGTGTGCCCCTCCACAGCTTTACCACTAAGCTCTGGCATTAAGAAATACTTCTCACCGCCGTGGTTTATTGATACGTCGTACATGCTTGCGTTTTAACTGAGTCAATGGTGTCAAGCGGCACTGATGCATGACCCGTCCACAATTTCTGTTAGGCAACAAATACCCCATAATTGAGTACTATAATGAACTATGTAGCAACGATAATATGCACCCGTGCCTTATATTGAGGAGACTGTAATAAATCAGCAACTGCGCTCTATATATAATACATCTGTAGTAACACCCTGATTGGGTAGCTAGTAAAGCATCACTCCAATCCTCAAAACAAACAGCTATATCATGGGAAGCGTGTCTTTCGAAATTAATCGATTGTTCATAGAATGAACTAGAAATAATGCACTGTAACTCTTGTTATTATCTGCAGGTCAATCTCCAGATGATCTCTGATGCCTCTTTTGCCAGGATTGTACGAGGGTTACATGCCAAACAAGCAGCTGTGAACAACATCCGAACGATATTAGTTTTGCTGAACAATAAACACAGTTAGCAACTGTCAGTGAACTGCCCTGCTTATTGTTTTTATTTTAACTTTCATTGCAAGGCCCATGGCATGAATGCAAACTCTACTGGCCTATGTTTGTGTATGTGAATGAAAAATGAGGCTTACCTATCAACTTAGGCAACTAGTCAACAGAGGCCTTGAGCAAAGTTGATACACTTTGCATTAAGTAGCTAACATATTTTTGTCTGTTCACTCAAACATCAGTACAAAATACACTCTCAACGACTGCAATATATATGTTTGATTCCTGGAATTCAGCATCCGTGAATGATTAAAATGAGTTACGTATAAGTGGTGTCAATTAAACACGCGAGAAGTTGCAAGAGCAAAAGGCTCCGAAAACAAAGAGAACATTAATAACGCTTAGCTTGAACAAATGGCAGTAAAACACGTGTTAATTACTGAATTGATTTATGTCTCTATTTACCTCATTATAATTAATTTTGTGGAGGTCTTAATAGATGTTTATAACATCATATGAAATACATATACGAGCGCACCTACCTTTTCCTACAATGTTTTTCAGCTTTGTGTAATAACAACAGTTTGTTCGTTTGCACGCATGCAATATTCATGGACTGACAGTTAAAGACAGCGTTTTCCACGTATTTCTTATTATTATAAGATGATTTCCATTGAGGCTTTTGGACCAAATTGGGCTGAATGTTACTGGGTCAATGACGCACATGATCTATGGTTCCACGCTAGAAAGAGAAGAGGTATCTCCAAATCCGTTATTGACGCATACATACGAACAAATATGCTACTATTATTCCACATCATATGCTATTGTTCTATTGTACCAGCCAACGGCACGATTTCGTAAAACTAGAACTTGTCTCAGTGGACGCACCACAATCTTCATTATGATATGAAACAATGTCTTCGTATAGAAAGGCAGCGCAAGACAACGGGTAGAGCCATGTAAGAATTTCACTAATCCGCTCTTGCTCTTGAAAATATTCATAGAGCATCGCCAAAAATATCACAATTACTGTCTACACTCAATGTAGTATCCTTACAAGTCATGTACATATTTCATATTTACAAAAATGCATAAACGATGTGAACTGTTTTACGTTTGACGTTTTAGTAAGCATTATTAAATAAAGATTAAGCGATCATTGCCACAAAAAGTTCTATTGTAACGGACAATAACCTGGCATCAACAGACTGCTTGGCATACCGGTAATTGCATGCAGTGGTAGAAGCGTGGTAATCCAGCAATGAACCAATTATTTAATCTTGAGTTCTGACCGAGTATTGGCTTATCGCGGTAACAATGGCATCATTCGTGGCAGAAGTGTTTTCCAGGCACACAGTGAAATAACACAGCTGCAGCGTTATAATAATGTTTGCCATACCTTATCATGGCACTCGAGTGCATTGTAATATAGCGGTCGACCACGTCGAGCTTATTGGCAACCCCTAGACAACACAAAGTCTGATGAGATGATTTGACATCCCTTCTACATATGCCAAATATAGGCGTAAATTGTGAGTGCTTTTGGTATGAAATCAAACCGTGTGCCTGACTTTTTGGTGGCCTAATGACAAGGATTAACTTAGGAAGAGAACAACATTCCGAATGGACGTACCATTGGATTGCCGTGTTTGCGCATGGTCTAGTACACGTTTACAATTCAGCTAGCAATGAATGATTACGGAAATAGGAAACAACCGTAATAAATCTGGTACACGAGCCCTAAACTGACAGTTTTGTTGGATGAGACAGCAAAGAAAAAGGAAAGGTCAATAACATAAACCTGTCAAATATAAATGACGGATGCGCCTTACAAATTTGTAGGATAAATCATCGTCAGTGACGTCAGTGATGTCAGTGATGTCAAATAGTATGATGTTTGAGCGAATGTATGCGCACTGAGCCCTGCTTAGCAGTATTCCATATTGGTATAGCTGGGAAGTATATTTTCGTTCCAATGTCTATGCGTGTATTTCTTCGCACGCTTCGCGATGAGAAGTAAATGAGACCTGCGCTCCATCCGTGGACCAAAACCGGATGTTAAACTATATATCACGCATGAGCACCTAACGCAGCTACGCAAACCAGGTAAATGCCTTCACATTTCCGCATCAAACTGAATAGATGAAATGGACAACGTTTAAAAACAGTTTTTGATTATGTAGGACACATTGTAATATTACGGTACTGTTCCTCATAGTTATTGTTCTATAATAGGCAACCTTGGGTAACGATAGATAGCACATTATATGCTGTTGGTTATTGTATATGTGGTATATGAAACCTATGTTTTCAAGTATGTCACACACTGCTGTTTCTCCTTAAATTACCCAAGTTCTTTATTTAGGCTGATATAAAGCGCATAACCCTACTTCAGTATGGTTGGCGATTACCCAGTTTTATTTGAAAATGAATCGATTTTGCATTGTCTCATCAACTGCATAATATTCCCAGAGACTATTCAGTCTTCCAAAATGTGGAAAACGTGTATTTCCCAATGACGTCATTAGGTAGGCATAAACATGTCCTCACATTAAGTATGCATAAGATGGCTAAACAACACACACGCAGTTTCCAGTCTCTTATTATTACTCATGAGGTCAGCTATCTCCGGTCAAACGGTAATATGCATATATACCATTCTGCTCCGATATCTTGGACGCACATTAAAACATGCGTTTGACTACAGCGCGGGGTTTGGCATCTAGAAAATAACATACATCAAGAGACTGTGAAAAATAAGTCACAGCGTACCAAAAGCTTAACCCCGATCGATGCTTTTCTTTTCTTTATGAAATACCATTTATACATCATTTCCCGCGATTTCCAGCCGCCTCAGCCGCATTGCCTCACTGCTAAGCTTGCGAAGCGCGTTGACGCACTTTGAATACAATCTGCTGTATCTTACCGAGTTCAGACACAGGAAACAAAAGTCGCTGATGGGTCAAGTCATTCTGAGCATGCGCGCTGTACGTGGTCTTGAACTTGAACAAAAAGTTGTTGCTGTGTTTCGGACAATCTATCGCTTCCAAATCTATCGAACTATAACTAATTACCATGGATGAAATCCCCCGCAACATCATTGCATTATAAAACTCATTCACTTGGGTCTGCTTGGTGTTTGGTTGTGGTCTGCATCTATCTCAAAATTTGTAACATAGCGTCGTTTTCAAACATAGTAAGACGTCTATTCGGACGTCTTGTAGGGCTAGAGGTCAGCATGTACATATATATGGCATAATGTCTTAATAGCGGTTTGTTCTTAAGTACTTCAGCAACTGTTTGTCGTAACTATTGCGGCCTTAAGTTCTGTAGAGTATTGTTGTAACTACAGGTCGTCGGGTGCATGAGGTTTTGCAGTATCAAGTACCAACAATACATGTATGTGGTTAGGTTTGACAGTATGGACAAAACCCGTACAGTCGAAGCTCCCTATTAGATGACTGCACATACATGCATTCAGAATTCATTCTTATCCCCGATAATAGTACACAATGATATAGAAATTATTTTAAGTAACACCCGTGAAATTGTTGTGGTATTTATGAGGCTACTCCAAATTATCATAGAAGGGGCTTCTTGAACCCCGGATGTTGTTAAATCATGCTTACGTTAAAAAAAGAGGCTTATATGGTTTGAATGTATCTAGTACTGGAAACAACAATTGTGGAAACGAGTGAATCTGAAACGTAAATTTTCCAGGCTTAACTCCCATCGCTGCAAGAGTAAAAGAGTCAAGCGCAGCTGCTGTGGTTGGATGCAAGTAGGGTGTGGCCCAGTATGATAAAAGGATAATCCGCTTCAAATGCCAAAATATACCCAGAATGGGGAATGTTATGAAATATGTCATTATATGACCGGGGGTTGGTGGGGGGTGGGGGGGAGGGGGCAATATACGGCAAATGCTTGTACGATACAATTGGCTAAAAAGACATTAATACAACTTCAGTATAACGAAATTGCATTCTATTGACGATATATTATCAAAGAATCAGTCTTAGATTCATATCTGCCAAAAAGGAAAACAAGCTGCGATTTTCCATTTGTCCTATGTATCCGTCTAGAACACATTACTGTTCACACGCGTGTTGTTGCTTTATAAACGATACCACAATGTAGTAGTTACGCTGTAACTTCTGACTTTTCTTTCACAATTTTTTAGAATTGTTTATATAAGGTCTATTTCAGTATTACCACAATTCACAAATATGTTTTCGCAAGCCATCCTATAAGCGAAAGTCTATAATAGAACGAAAACAATGCCGGATTTCAGTTTCATGCTTATATCTCACTTCATGTTCAACATCTTTATGATTCAGGAATGTATAAAAACATTAGCGTTACTGCGTTTAAATTCCTTTTCACTGGTCGATAATTATTATCTGCCTAAAGTCGTTTTTTCATTAGTGCGCGAAATCGATCGAATATCATTATCTCCAGCACCTCTGAATAATATGAGTTCACTGACAAGGATAAATTCAATATGTTCGTTCCCTTTGAGAGCCGCCATAATCTGATTAATTTGCAGGTAGAATTCAAGCAAAAGTTAAGGCCAGTACCATCTCATCAACTGCGTTAAGGGGCCAAAGAGCAGAAACTGTTGTCATGTTCTATTGTTGAGGTATGTGTTTGTTGTTTGTGATCATGCCTTGACATTCGACGGAAACGTTTGGGGCCTAAACGATAATGAGGTGCCTTTCTTGATAATGCCATCACGTCCTATCGTTCGACCAATAACACAATTAATGTTACAGATTATTTATCGATCAAAACGTTAAGTGAGTAACAAACTTGCACTAACAAACTTGCTATGTCTTATTAGCTTGGGCGTTTGTTTGTAACAATTGGTGTGCGCGGTTTACAGTTTTATTATGAGTTACTACTAGGCTATCCGCGCCCTACTCGTGTTTTACGGGATATTTATGATGGGATAAAAGCGGGCAATAAGACTCATGTAATTGGTTATTTTGATTCACACAAGTTAAACCATTTGTTCATTCAAATAGATTCGCTCAAGGCGTAATGACGAGATAGCCAATAACATAGGTACATATTTGATGACTTTTATGGCTATTGCTAATGGCCTTCACACTACACTTGTCTACTTGCAGAAACGTAGTGCTGTTTTTTACTTCATGCATAGTTGATATTGCAGACAATATGGTATTCAATGTTTACTACATAAATTTTGGATTCTGATAATATATAACTGCTGGCACGCACCATAACGATTATAATATGGGAATGTACCTTCATTATAGCTGTGGCATCCTCAAAGAGTGCTGTTAAAAATTAGTTTATGACTGTGATGGCTAAAACACAAGTTTGCACTGAATGGAATCGCCGAATGCATTTGTGAGATACAAAAAAAACCCCTCCCTTTTTAAGGTTTTAACGAGTCTATCAATCTAATGCGTTAATGCGAATTATTCGACTGCGGTCCATAAAACCTTTCCTGAGTAATTGGAAATTTGCTACGAAACATTAAATCTTTTGATTTGAAATTGGTTGGTTCCACAGGGGTATCATGCACATCCATATGTAAAAAGTCGTTCCGTTTGACGACCAAGTGTACAACAAAGACGCGTGCTGTATATACTACTGCAGACATATATAGCGTCGAACGAAAGAGTTGCCTGATACGCCAGCGTAAGCTATCAATGACGTCACGACATGGAACATCTGCTTGTGCTGGTTAGTACTTTTGGCATACCTATACCATTTGTTTAAGTTATCTTTGAGTATGAAAGACACATTTCCAGACGTTGATGGAAAACAACCGGCTTGTTCCATGTAAAGAACGTGCACCCTATTCCGCCAGTTTTCCTTACTGAGCCACAATGGTGGTTTTGCATTTTAGACAGCCCCTGCTGATAACCAAAATCAAAAGACAGGCTGTAATTAGGTAAGCCCTCAATGGTGTTTTAAACTCAGACTAAATCAATATAACTGCTATTAATTAAAAGTGCATTTGCTATGGGTGTATACACCGATGCAGTAGATGCATAAACATACTTTGCCAAATGGTGTTCCAAAAACTGATGATATGCAGCACCAACCTTGCGATGACGCTTGACGGCGCTTACTTGGAACAGCGCGGGTCAAGTGGTAGATCCAATACATGGTGAGGTGCAATTCACCTGTGGAAACTGCATGGGGGCATGGACGCTTATTTCTAACTCGCCCTCTTCCAGTAAAGTCAGGTGGCATGTCATGCTCCACTATCATATTTATAAGTACTTCCATACCAATGTTTATGCATGTTTTTCTTCGCAAATGTTAAGATGATAATCAAACAAGGCAGACATGCCCATATAAGAATATCAAACAGTAACATAACCACAATGTATCAAGCATCTAGCATCGATATGTCGACATCCGACCAAAACTTAGTTCGTATCTCTATTATTTTATACAACTGATAAAGAAAGGGATAAAACCCCTGACACTTCCGCATGTAATCAACCGACGTGAATAGGTCATACTGATGTTATTCGATATCAAATATCTTTATAAGAGCAGCAAGGTTGATGCGGCCGCACTATGATCCATATATATATATATATATATATATATATATATATATATATATATATATATATATTATATATAGATATATATATATATATATATATATATATATATATATATATATATATATATATATATATATATATATATATATATATATATATATATATATATATATATATATATATATATATATATATATATATATATATATATATATATATATATATATATATATACCGATCCATACAGCACACATTATCTAAATGTGTATGCTACGCATTTGCCGTTAACAGTGTATGAGATGAATTATGTATTGAACCGTCGCTTTTACTCCCACGGCCAAGGCCATTGTCACGAGAAATATATTACTGCATTGGAACAGCCAGATGCAAATGATTGTGATACTGCTACGTTGTGCACTGTAATTATGGGACCTTGCACCTCTTGTACAACAAAACGGGTCTTCATGTAATCGCTATCTCTCTTGTTTTGGGGTACTTATTGCCAGAAATAACGTCTGGCGTAACTCGCAAGGGACACTTACAATTCAACGCGAAGCATATTTGTTTTGGTATCACATTACATCCCGCGATGCCCTTTTATCAACCCGCAATACTTTAATCTTTATATCATTGAGAGCATCCGTGACAGGGCACCCACGGTCAGGATATCATTGTCGTCATCATGTTTACTGAAAAGCAATTTGATGCATATTATTTCTGAGCCTATATAATCATGTTGTTTACCGTATTTGCAAAGCTTATTAACGCCGTTTCACAAATCACTTAAAATCACTGTTGATCCCAACATGACGTATGGTGATTCGACCTTTCTCGTTTACAACACGTAGCGTATTCACAGCATACCTGATAAATTGGCTACCTTATCAGCGGGTAGGCAATATGGGTCTTAATCGACACTTTGCATCTATTCCATTCATCACTTATTACCTCTATTGCTTCACAAAGTCTGTTTTTTCTATTTAAATGGTTATCTAATAGCTGCGAGGTGACCCCGTCATCGGTCTCAATGCTAGATGTTATATATACGATCCGGATTTGGCTACAGTGAAGTCATGTTTAATAATTGCACAGCTCTTATTATCTTTATGTGAGCTGCTTTGTGCTTGATTGAGATTCTGGACGGATCCCTAATCGATGTTTTACAGTGCGTTTATCTTGGGTTATACGTGGGTGTGCAAAATACCCAACGAAGTTTGTTCCGTGCGGCTCCTTAATCATATTTTATAAATTGTCGACAACTTTATGAAAAGCTGACTTAATCTACATGCCACATGGCAAAACGTATTCCCAGTCGTGAATATCGTGTCATATGGTGGGAGTTTTGAAGCCAGTACTGTATGAGCCAACTATGGTGAATCCTACTTAATCCCTTCGCGAACTCTGAATGAGTTTTGATATCTAATTACTACAAAAAGGGAACATAGCAAGAAAATAAGATTCAGAATGCTCTACCAATGGTATTGCCAAGTACCATGGACACGTTCATCCCTCAAATAGGATGATTTTATGATGTATGGATTGTACGCAGTTTTGTCAGTGGTTTTACCTACAAAATACCCATGAAAATATTATACAGATCAGTTCAAACAAGAATTGAATATTAACGATGCAAACATGATGGTAAATGAGCTACTCAAAAATTATAGATGTTCTAAGATTGGCCTGACAAAGCATATCATTAGTTTTAGCTTCAGAGTTTCGCCTAACAAAATAATCACACTGGGTCCTTTTTAGCACATATGTTAACTAATCAAGATAAATGGGAATTTTGCGTATAACGGCTGCGCAACGCTGTGGGCTTTTACCTATATGTCCTGTTCTCTTTCTGAATATTTTATTTCAATTATAGTTGATAGCGTGTAATTCCATCGCCAACTCAGAATGTCTTAGCATTAAATAATACAAAGAGCGAAGGAAGATGAAAAAGGAAACTTAAGTACAATGAGAATATTCTGTAAATTAATACTGCCACTGCCAAATAAAAGTTTCATCTGCTTGACGGGGAGCGAACTGCGGTAAACCAGGCGTTTGGTTTGTTTTAAAGATGCATTTTTTCAAAAAAATGACAAGCGGTTTTTTTGCTCCATTTAATAGAACAACTCTTTTGGAACCCATATAAACCATTTTGCGGACTAGTTCAACGCTATATCGTCGATTACACCGTATCGAAATATGTCGGCCACACCCATGTTTACAAACATGAGCACATGTCGATGGGAAAATGACGCATGCGTATTGAAGGGTTATTTGTTGACAACACATAGTCCTGACGTCACGCGCAGCGCAGATTCGACAGAAGGTGGAAACGCATGCTGCCGAAATGGTGAGTGTTTTGATTCCTACATTTCTCTTCTTTGTTCTTCTTTGATTGGAGTTTTCGAATGTTATATATAAAAAAGAACCCGCCTCAATAAAGTGAACGCTATCGGTACAATAGATTACCAAAAATTTAACAACAGATAGCGTTACACCTGCGAACGAACCCTGAGGTAGCCCTTAGACTTAGCATATTATATTTAAAATGAGGCTGCGCATGTTCCAGCGTAATAAAAACGATATTCTTGACTAGTCGCTCACGTTTTTGAGTGTAAAGCCATGACACTTGTTCGAAGTTTGATTATTTCATATGCAATTATCGGTGCTTTTTCATAGCAAACTATTGGAATATTCCTGAATGAACTCATAAATTGTATTATAAATCAAGGGACTGGGGTCTCCCTCAGGACGTCTACCTTATCTGGTTATAGTGAACTGAAACAGGGATTTGAATTGGCTGGTCAGTCGCTCTCTTCTATGCATACATAAACCCTACAGAGAAGATAGCGGCCAGCCAATGGCAAATCCCTGTGTACTGAAACGTCCACGCTAGGAGTTTGGGGTGGTATGTATCATCGTATGGGTTTGGCTGACTTTTGCAGGCTTTTGGCTCAAACACTAACATTATTGATTGAAAAATTCTTGTTATGTTCATTCATTGATTAAATTGAACCAACCCACTTTCAAATTCAAAGGAAATCAAAACGCCAAGGTGGGGATCCCGTACAAGAATAGGCAGTGGAAGGGGTAATTGTACAGATTCTGACAACTGTGTGGAACTGAGGTTAGTTCCTTTTTTATTTGATTCTTATCAAAGGTATTTTATTGAACTCAATACACCCATTATGACTGGGAAGGATGTGTTTAATGGTTTGAAATTGTTCACCATGACACAGGTGTCCAAGTTGGTGGAGGTTGCAGACAAGCCTGAAGAGGTGGCAGAGGAGCCCCACCTTCTTCAAACAAGGTACTTTTGGGCCTGCCTTACCTAATTGAATCGCTTTGTCAGTAAATAGGTCCAATGTTGAACTATCGAACCATAAATTTCCATTGGTTCTCATTTGTTTGTAGACCTCGACAGGCCGAAAGCGAGTCAATCTTGTTCGCAGAGGCTACCTTTGCAACACACCAATAACTGACCAGACCCAACAGCAGAGTAGAGTGACTGCTAAATCTTTAAAGCTGTCACAGAAGGAGAAATTGAAGGTATTGTACAACTCAGCATTTAGCACTCTTCAGCTGCTCCAAAAATCTTCATGCAATTTTGGTCACAGAGAGAGATTTGTATTGGAGATATTCAATCCATCAAAATGAAGACTTTTGATTACTCATATTTTCAGAATTTAGTGCGGTGGCTGGATTTGGATGGGGTGGGTCAGTTGCTGGTTAGAAAGACAGCCACAGTTTGCGCTTACAATCACCCGACAACCCACACCGCCGAAAGAAGGATTCCACCCTCCATCAACTACCACTTCCCCAGACTGTTGCATCTGCCTTCACTGTAGGGAAATGCCTCCCCCTGTGGAGCGGCAATGTTGCACTAACAGCCCAGATGCACTACCTCAGATGGAAGGAGTTGTGCTTGACCCGATGGTCATTGAGGTTATTAACAGGTACCGGGTGGACTATGGGATGCGGTTGTCGAGGACAAAAAAAAAAGATGCTTAGACACAACGCCTATCAGCAATTGGTTCTGTGGATTCATGTATTTTTGGAGGAGGGTAACTCCAGTTGTGTAAGGAAGATCAGCGACCTCTTCCTTAACAAGTATTGACAGTATACAGGCTTAATACAAAATAGGTTTTGGTAATATACTAAGCCTAAATGTTTTAATTTTTAATTTTAATCCAGAAATATCACATTGTTCTGATTGGTATTTTTGTGTGGATTACAAATTGCTTAGTCTTACAAAATATGTGGTATTATTTGTTCTGAACATTTTTGCTTCAACAATCTGATAACTTATTGTCTATTTGTTTTATGGAATGAGCATTCATATATTAGTAAATTTTTCGTCTCTCAAACACAGAAGAAAAGAATTATGCACACATTATTTTGTCAATTAGTCATGACAATTATCTTCAGATTTTTATGTTCATAATTCTAGCCCTGATAAAAAAAAAAGAAGTGACATTAAAATGAGTTCATGTATTATTTATTTGCCAATTACATGTGTTCTTCTATTACAGTTTGGATTTACAGAAAAAAGAATGTGACTAATAAATTATTGTACATTTCAACAAAAACAAATTTCCAAATCATATTTTTAATCAAAATGAGACTCCTGCAACTGTTTCTCGGGTAGATGGCCTGGCACAGGAGCAATGTTCAAACAGATTTTGTGGGGTCATCAGCAGAGCGTTGTGGGTGTTGTTGTGATTGCTGTCGCATTGCTTGGGCCTAAAGATTTCTGTCATCATATCTGGTATATGGGCATAAGTCTTGACCTCTAAACCGATGACCACTGTCTTTGACTGCTTGTTGAAGCGATTGCTGTACCTGTAACACAAAAAATGGCATTATATGGCCAAATAGCTAAAACACATTACATGTGCAGCATCAGTATTTTGTTTTCTGATAGGACATTTAGTCAGTGCGTAGTTGAGTGGTCATGAGAGACTTTCATTGGCTGACCAACCCTACTTGAGTGCATATGTCCTATCCCTATGCCTGTTGTGGTCCATTGTCACAACTTGACTGCAGGCAAGGTCTGACGAACACCTGATCACAAGCCATTGAATTAGGATGAAGAGGATGCAATAATTTCTCTGCCTGAAATTTACAAATTAAGTAAGGTATGTTTGCAACAACAAGCTACAAATCTAAATGGTGCAATGAACTCACAATAGGCCCTTAGATTTTATTTAATCGGTGACATTTACACAAGTCGATTCAATACAGACCGATTCGATAGCAGGGTATTCATTAGCCCTACAAGACGTCTGAGTATAAATTCATGTTACCGTTACGACCGGAGCTAGGTATTCATCTGTTCATAATACAACGAGATTACTTACATGTTCAGCAAAAACTTAGCAGCTTCTTCGTTGGTCACACTCCTCACCCTCCTGAATGCCTATCTTAAGACACCCTCGTGTTGGACCGCAGCTGGTCTAGCTCCCGTTTCCTTCTCTTAGTTGTTGAATCTATTAACAGCTTATTTCTCCCTCCACCTTTTCTTCGTTTCTTGGTTTGATCGTCCATTATCGCAATGAAAATAGCGCGCAAACTAAACACCCGCCGGCGGCAATCGGCACAGAGTGATGACGTTTCTGCGCTTCGGAATTAATAATACATGAGCTTCCAAATATGGTCTATTTTTGGCTGGAAGTGAAAAATAAGGAATTGAAGGTTTATTTACGAACAACAAGAAATATATACGGCCATTCCAACTTTGGAATCCGGATATCAGCACCATTTAGGGTACTCTTGGAGTTAGCAACTTTTTTTTCGATTCGATTTTTTGAAAAAAATGCACCTTTAACTGTGCACAAAATAATTTGTTTGGAAATTTCTGGCTTTAATAATATTCTCCGGGTAATGCAAGTCCTCAATGTGCAAGGAAAAAGAAGATTGAAAAATAGTTAGCTTCATACAATTTCGTAAAATATGATTACTCCTGGTTATGTGTAAACATGACAGGGGAGGATCCCAAATAAGAGTGACTACTTTTTGTGATAGTAATTAGCAGAATTGCGCAAAGGGGAAGTGTGCGTCCAATCTTTGAGAACAGCCCTTCGAATTCTGCCCTGCTGTAGGGCAAGGGTTGAATTAGACATCATCTATGCTTTAAGACATTGTATGTTGAATTGTACTGCCCTAAATATCCAATTTTACGTATATATATATATATATATATATATATATATATATATATATATATATATATATATATATATATATATATATATATATATATATATATATATATATATATATATATATATATATATATATATATATATATATATATGTATATATAACGATTACTGAAGGTAACATAAATAACGCTTGATAAATAGACAAAGGTCAAAGGTGATTTCTCAGGTTAAATGATAATGTGCTGCTTTGTTTACTATGCCGTTTGGGGGTGGGAAAGAAGAAAATAAATTCCCACAATCGTGTTCTTGAAGCTTGGACACTAACACAGGCCCCCATTGGCCGAATACATTCTAGCGATGGGTATGTTGTTACTGGTCAGGCATACGTGTCAGTTAGTACAGTCGAGGTGTCAGGCTGCCAAACACCTTCATTAAAGGCTGAATGATATCATTTATCATACAAATGATTTATTGTAGTGAATTGTAATTGGTAGGTGTATATCGGACTGAACAATATATTTGGAATGTAAATATTTCATGAGTTTTGATGTGTGAAAAACAGCACAGTTTGAAAACGATTTACCATTGTTACCTTATATCAGATATTTTATAGACAAATGAGAAAATAGCCTTATGTTTTACCATCAGCATTTAGCATGAGGAGTTGAGATCGGAATGCATAACCAGGGGAAACACATCGGGTTCTTCATCCAATTACTCGTGTATGTATGGCTATCTGCGAAGCGAAAACAAATGGCACCCTTTTATCTTTTCCAGTATAACACAATAGTGGCTAGCTATGCTACAACACTGGTTGTTAATTGCTAAATATTTCTAGGTGTATGATGTATGTTCAATAGTGATGTATCGTGCGCAATGATTGCCAACGGAGCTGAGTAATCAAATTAATCCGAGATGGCTCGTTGCTACAATATCAGTGAAAAGCGGACGATTGATGGATTGATGGACATGGTTTTATTGACGTAGCTGATATTTCCGTGAATAGCACCTATAGGATTGGTAATGTTATAAGTGTGTAATTTATAGCGTAATGTGCTGTCTGTGCAATTCATTATGCTATAGTATTGTCTTATTGCACGAATCCATTACCAGTGCCCACTGCCAAAATCACAATTTATTCGAAATGACAGCTACATCCGGGGGATCTTAGTGTTCTCATTGTGTAAAGGAACATCCGGGGATTAAACTGTTTACATTGGTATGTGTTATTTATGTCCAGAAACGTCTTCGGGTAATACAAAAGATGCCACATTCGATACATCTTTGGAGTGATATCTGCACACATACAAGTCAACCAACTGACACAGTTGCAGACTTTCATTTCATCTAAGTGGACATCTGTGTATATTCCCAACCAGATAGGTGTATCTGTATATTAGGACCTGCTATGGAGGCAAGAATATCCAGGTCCATTTCGTGTGCGGCTTTATCGCAATATATATCTTCCATTGCATCAATCTTCTCGATTCTTTATCAGCATGTTGTCTAGATACATTTGTTACCCAAAAAGTTGTCAGAATAGATAATCGATATTGTAGCTATTGATATCATCAATAATGCCATTTAACGTTGGTGGTGAATATGTTTTTACAACGTAGAAAAATAAAACATATCTTCCCATGAATCCAGTTAACGTGGAGAGTAACAACTATGTGTCAGAAACCTACTAAATGCCGTTTCAATAAAGTCATATCATTCATTCCGTTACCCTCATGGGAATGAACCAGTTCACAATGGTGCATTCAAATCCAACATGGTATTTAGTGCTCATTGCTGCACAACTGATTTGCATCCTTCCATGCAATAAAATTGCATAGATATCTGTGTACTACCGTGTTTATAGGGTTGCATGAGACTGAATCAGGTGCCTAATTGACGTATTTGAAACATATGTCACGTGGTATTCGATTGTCTTGTGGGTCCTCGGAGCGGAAATATTACTTTATAGCTGATGTACATTCCGGATATGTTGCCAGTTTGCCAGAACATACACTCTTTAAACAGATCCATACTTGTCTCTTCTTCTCTGAATAAGATTAAATGTCTGATATCTTAAATTCAGTTAACATCATAATAACATCTAATACAGTTACGGCTTTCCATTTAGGTTCTGGGTCATTATGCGTAATGAGGCAAAATTCACTTAAAATTTACTTAAAGGCAAAGCGGCAGTTGCACTACGCGAATGGGAGACAAGGGACAAATTAAATGTATCAAATGGCGCAGTGAAATGCAGTATGTCATTATCGCCATCTTGGTCTACATAAGAATCAAGTTCAATTGAAAAGCACAGATGGAATTTTTTAAAGCAACAAATTATGTACACAGCAGATACAGTTTCGTGGCTCTATTGCACCTGCGGGGATGTCTAAAGCCTATGAACCAACGTAATATTGTTCATATATTGGATGCAATGTATAATTAATCATTAACCCCGATGCCTGTAAGGCTATATAAACAATTGCAATTTGACAAGTATATTGCTTACAGACATTATATATCCTGTGCAAACAATACGAAATCGAGTCGATGAACTTCGATGGCAAAGCATTATTTACGTTACGAGCTATGCTGTTCGCCATAGTTACCTTTATGAATAACAGCCTATAACGTCGACAGCATGAGAAACTGTTTAATGTAACTTTTAGAAAATGCAATTGAATTACCTAATAATCGAGAAGCTTATGTAGATAGATGACGTTACGACGTGTTTAATCAATTGACAGACGCATCAGGCAGCAAGCCAATAATTATAAATTTGCTAGGCAGTCAGCCTTGTCGAGGACAAAAAAAAAAGATGCTTAGACACAACGCCTATCAGCAATTGGTTCTGTGGATTCATGTATTTTTGGAGGAGGGTAACTCCAGTTGTGTAAGGAAGATCAGCGACCTCTTCCTTAACAAGTATTGACAGTATACAGGCTTAATACAAAATAGGTTTTGGTAATATACTAAGCCTAAATGTTTTAATTTTTAATTTTAATCCAGAAATATCACATTGTTCTGATTGGTATTTTTGTGTGGATTACAAATTGCTTAGTCTTACAAAATATGTGGTATTATTTGTTCTGAACATTTTTGCTTCAACAATCTGATAACTTATTGTCTATTTGTTTTATGGAATGAGCATTCATATATTAGTAAATTTTTCGTCTCTCAAACACAGAAGAAAAGAATTATGCACACATTATTTTGTCAATTAGTCATGACAATTATCTTCAGATTTTTATGTTCATAATTCTAGCCCTGATAAAAAAAGAAGTGACATTAAAATGAGTTCATGTATTATTTATTTGCCAATTACATGTGTTCTTCTATTACAGTTTGGATTTACAGAAAAAAGAATGTGACTAATAAATTATTGTACATTTCAACAAAAACAAATTTCCAAATCATATTTTTAATCAAAATGAGACTCCTGCAACTGTTTCTCGGGTAGATGGCCTGGCACAGGAGCAATGTTCAAACAGATTTTGTGGGGTCATCAGCAGAGCGTTGTGGGTGTTGTTGTGATTGCTGTCGCATTGCTTGGGCCTAAAGATTTCTGTCATCATATCTGGTATATGGGCATAAGTCTTGACCTCTAAACCGATGACCACTGTCTTTGACTGCTTGTTGAAGCGATTGCTGTACCTGTAACACAAAAAATGGCATTATATGGCCAAATAGCTAAAACACATTACATGTGCAGCATCAGTATTTTGTTTTCTGATAGGACATTTAGTCAGTGCGTAGTTGAGTGGTCATGAGAGACTTTCATTGGCTGACCAACCCTACTTGAGTGCATATGTCCTATCCCTATGCCTGTTGTGGTCCATTGTCACAACTTGACTGCAGGCAAGGTCTGACGAACACCTGATCACAAGCCATTGAATTAGGATGAAGAGGATGCAATAATTTCTCTGCCTGAAATTTACAAATTAAGTAAGGTATGTTTGCAACAACAAGCTACAAATCTAAATGGTGCAATGAACTCACAATAGGCCCTTAGATTTTATTTAATCGGTGACATTTACACAAGTCGATTCAATACAGACCGATTCGATAGCAGGGTATTCATTAGCCCTACAAGACGTCTGAGTATAAATTCATGTTACCGTTACGACCGGAGCTAGGTATTCATCTGTTCATAATACAACGAGATTACTTACATGTTCAGCAAAAACTTAGCAGCTTCTTCGTTGGTCACACTCCTCACCCTCCTGAATGCCTATCTTAAGACACCCTCGTGTTGGACCGCAGCTGGTCTAGCTCCCGTTTCCTTCTCTTAGTTGTTGAATCTATTAACAGCTTATTTCTCCCTCCACCTTTTCTTCGTTTCTTGGTTTGATCGTCCATTATCGCAATGAAAATAGCGCAAACTAAACACCCGCCGGCGGCAATCGGCACAGAGTGATGACGTTTCTGCGCTTCGGAATTAATAATACATGAGCTTCCAAATATGGTCTATTTTTGGCTGGAAGTGAAAAATAAGGAATTGAAGGTTTATTTACGAACAACAAGAAATATATACGGCCATTCCAACTTTGGAATCCGGATATCAGCACCATTTAGGGTACTCTTGGAGTTAGCAACTTTTTTTTCGATTCGATTTTTTGAAAAAAATGCACCTTTAACTGTGCACAAAATAATTTGTTTGGAAATTTCTGGCTTTAATAATATTCTCCGGGTAATGCAAGTCCTCAATGTGCAAGGCAAAAGAAGATTGAAAAATAGTTAGCTTCATACAATTTCGTAAAATATGATTACTCCTGGTTATGTGTAAACATGACAGGGGAGGATCCCAAATAAGAGTGACTACTTTTTGTGATAGTAATTAGCAGAATTGCGCAAAAGGGGAAGTGTGCGTCCAATCTTTGAGAACAGCCCTTCGAATTCTGCCCTGCTGTAGGGCAAGGGTTGAATTAGACATCATCTATGCTTTAAGACATTGTATGTTGAATTGTACTGCCCTAAATATCCAATTTTACGTATATATATATATATATATATATATATATATATATATATATATATATATATATATATATATATATATATATATATATATATATATATATATATATATATATATATATATATATATATATATATATGTACATAACGATTACTGAAGGTAACATAAATAACGCTTGATAAATAGACAAAGGTCAAAGGTGATTTCTCAGGTTAAATGATAATGTGCTGCTTTGTTTACTATGCCGTTTGGGGGTGGGAAAGAAGAAAATAAATTCCCACAATCGTGTTCTTGAAGCTTGGACACTAACACAGGCCCCCATTGGCCGAATACATTCTAGCGATGGGTATGTTGTTACTGGTCAGGCATACGTGTCAGTTAGTACAGTCGAGGTGTCAGGCTGCCAAACACCTTCATTAAAGGCTGAATGATATCATTTATCATACAAATGATTTATTGTAGTGAATTGTAATTGGTAGGTGTATATCGGACTTAACAATATATTTGGAATGTAAATATTTCATGAGTTTTGATGTGTGAAAAACAGCACAGTTTGAAAACGATTTACCATTGTTACCTTATATCAGATATTTTATAGACAAATGAGAAAATAGCCTTATGTTTTACCATCAGCAATTAGCATGAGGAGTTGAGATCGGAATGCATAACCAGGGGAAACACATCGGGTTCTTCATCCAATTACTCGTGTATGTATGGCTATCTGCGAGGCGAAAACAAATGGCACCCTTTCATCTTTTCCAGTATAACACAATAGTGGCTAGCTATGCTACAACACTGGTTGTTAATTGCTAAATATTTCTAGGTGTATGGTGTATGTTCAATAGTGATGTATCGTGCGCAATGATTGCCAACGGAGCTGAGTAATCAAATTAGTCCGAGATGGCTCGTTGCTACAATATCAGTGAAAAGCGGACGATTGATGGATTGATGGACATGGTTTTATTGACATAGCTGATATTTCCGTGAATAGCACCTATAGGATTGGTAATGTTATAAGTGTGTAATTTATAGCGTAATGTGCTGTCTGTGCAATTCATTATGCTATAGTATTGTCTTATTGCACGAATCCATTACCAGTGCCCACTGCCAAAATCACAATTTATTCGAAATGACAGCTACATCCGGGGGATCTTAGTGTTCTCATTGTGTAAAGGAACATCCGGGGATTAAACTGTTTACATTGGTATGTGTTATTTATGTCCAGAAACGTCTTCGGGTAATACAAAAGATGCCACATTCGATACATCTTTGGAGTGACATAAGAAACATTCTTTCGTTCGTGATATCTGCACACATACAAGTCAACCAACTGACACAGTTGCAGACTTTCATTTCATCTAAGTGGACATCTGTGTATATTCCTAACCAGATAGGTGTATCTGTATATTAGGACCTGCTATGGAGGCAAGAATATCCAGGTCCATTTCGTGTGCGGCTTTATCGCAATATATATCTTCCATTGCATCAATCTTCTCGATTCTTTATCAGCATGTTGTCTAGATACATTTGTTACCCAAAAAGTTGTCAGAATAGATAATCGATATTGTAGCTATTGATATCATCAATAATGCCATTTAACGTTGGTGGTGAATATGTTTTTACAACGTAGAAAAATAAAACATATCTTCCCATGAATCCAATTAACGTGGAGAGTAACAACTTTGTGTCAGAAACCTACTAAATGCCGTTTCAATAAAGTCATATCATTCATTCCGTTACCCTCATGGGAATGAACCAGTTCACAATGGTGCATTCAAATCCAACATGGTATTTAGTGCTCATTGCTGCACAACTGATTTGCATCCTTCCACGCAATAAAATTGCATGGATATCTGTGTACTACCGTGTTTATAGGGTTGCAATCAGGTGCCTAATTGACGTATTTGAAACATATGTCACGTGGTATTCGATTGTCTTGTGGGTCCTCGGAGCGGAAATATTACTTTATAGCTGATGTACATTCCGGATATGTTGCCAGTTTGCCAGAACATACACTCTTTAAACAGATCCATACTTGTCTCTTCTTCTCTGAATAAGATTAAATGTCTGATATCTTAAATTCAGTTAACATCATAATAACATCTACTTACGGCTTAGGTTCTGGGTCATTATGCGTAATGAGGCAAAATTCACTTAAAATTTACTTAAAGGCAAAGCGGCAGTTGCACTACGCGAATGGGAGACAAGGGACAAATTAAATGTATCAAATGGCGCAGTGAAATGCAGTATGTCATTATCGCCATCTTGGTCTACATAAGAATCAAGTTCAATTGAAAAGCACAGATCGAATTTTAAAGCAACAAATTATGTACACAGCAGATACAGTTTCGTGGCTCTATTGCACCTGCGGGGATGTCTAAAGCCTATGAACCAACGTAATATTGTTCATATATTGGATGCAATGTATAATTAATCATTAACCCCGATGCCTGTAAGGCTATATAAACAATTGCAATCTGACAAGTATATTGCTTACAGACATTATATATCCTGTGCAAACAATACGAAATCGAGTCGATGAACTTCGATGGCAAAGCATTATTTACGTTACGAGCTATGCTGTTCGCCATAGTTACCTTTATGAATAACAGCCTATAACGTCGACAGCATGAGAAACTGTTTAATGTAACTTTTAGAAAATGCAATTGAATTACCTAATAATCGAGAAGCTTATGTAGATAGATGACGTTACGACGTGTTTAATCAATTGACAGACGCATCAGGCAGCAAGCCAATAATTGTAAATTTGCTAGGCAGTCAGCCTTATCTTTTATTGTCATACTGCTTATGGATTTCATAAAACGTTACCCTTTATCGCAATCAGAGAATTATGTGATAATTTGCAACTGCTATAGATGAACTGCTTGTGAAATAATCTGAGATGATTATAAGCGCATGTGCAGATGCCTCTCTGGCGTTACTAACCACCCTAACAAGAACTAGCCAAGAATCATAAGTGTTTTCAGAAACTTACCAGTTACGAGCATTGCAAATGTATATGTAAATAACAATAAGAAAGGTAAATGCATTTCTGTTTATTTGGAAGATATGTCTGGCTTACTTACCTTCTGGGGAAGACGTTATACCAATGGGGTAATGTTGGAGCAAAGCGACAATAACGTGTAATCTTTACATCGCCACCATTTGCAAATATATTTACTATCATTCAGCAACTTATCTGTTCACTTAATCTTGACTAAAGCGATCTTGCGGACTTGTTCACTGCAAACATTCAGAACGCCCTTAGGGAAATATTATGCCGACTGATTGTTATATTCAGCAAGGAAGCATATTAATGTGACAACCAGACCGACCACACGCTTCACCTAATCCATTGTGCTGATATTTGAATAATTAGTTCGACTTTTATTGTATGTCTTTTCGGTACCAGCTGTATATGTTGGATTCCACGATAATTAAGAAGACAACGGACTATATTTACACTTAGTCCTGTCTTGAAATAAATGACCTGTTTTGGTCGCAGTCCTACAGTTGATGTAGTGGTCTTCTTTATAAGACTTAGCAACATATGTGCATTTATCGTGAGGAAGTAACATAAAGCAGAACTAATATATGCTATAGTATGTAATGACATTAATGTACACCACTGTTTCAATCGATACCATGGTTGTATCTCAATAACATTATATAGATCCGGGCTCGGCATTTTATCATTTATCAGTAATTGCTTTGGTGAGAAGAATATATATGATGGCATACAGTAGCTCTTTGACGGCAAGATTGACAAAATATGTTTCGATTCACCTGCACTCAGTTAGCACAAAGCCTTTGGTGTACAAGTAGAAAATTGACAAACATATCAAGCGGTAAGTCACTGGTGGCCCCTTTTACAACCAGATATCTGCTTTAAAGCACCATTAAGCTATGTTGACATATATGAAATCATTTCTGTCCCCAGAGTTTTAGGTATTGTTCATCACGACATGATGGATGTATAATCTATTCTGCTACATCGAAAGTCGCTATCCAACGTGAGACCAACCCAAAGCTGACGAGGCAGATAAAAACCTACCCCTACCCCCATACCACCCCAACTATTAAGCTACGTATTTTACGACACAAAGCGCACACATAATCATATACCGCAATCTAGTCAGGTGTTGTGGCCTTTAGTGACAGTTTCTCACATATCCAATCCTCATGATCCATTCACAGGCGCAGGTTGCATTTTTTATGAGCCTGCTAGTCATCGATGGTTTGAGGTGATCATTACAACGTGGAGCAAAACAGGGTCCCGGTACCTTGAATAGTAACAGTAATAGCTATCAAGGCTTTTCACAGTCACTTATAAAGAATAACAGGCCACGCGGGATAGCCTAGGTTTGGTTAATACATTATCTACCCGGAGCACGCTGAATTATTTGCATCGAAAGGTATATTCGTTGCCATTTTGTCTATTGGCATGGGACCTACAGCGTACCCCACTTGCATTAAAGGTCTGACAAATAATCCTTGCTGTTCACCGAGTACGAGCAAACTATCAGCCAAATTATTGTTAATTAGCATAATAGATAGGGAGGGGAAATCGACTTGCAGCATCTTTAAGTGTTTAAAACTGCAAACAACTCAATTTATTTTCGAAGCAAGTTTGCTGCAAACATTTAATCTAACGCGCTGGTACTTTTTAGGATATATATGTGTCCTTATGATGCTAGTACTATGGATCATGCTTTGACAAATTGCAGCGACCCACTACGACAATTTCAAAAGCACGGATAAATGGTACACCATACCTCATTGTGAAGACACGTTGTATGCCTCAAATTGCAAGCGTGATAGGGTAGTTGCATCTGTCAGAAGGAGCACCGAGCACTAATCTTCTATAAAACTTTTTCAGAATCATAAGCAGAACACATTGACAATAAGTCGTTAAACAGCTATCCTGACCTAAAATTTTTCAGCAGGGTTATTCTGTTATTCTTGAAGTTATATTTGTCGTTATTGAATCATTACGCATTATTAAAACAGCACGCATTGATACATCAGCACGCATCTTTGCTGTAAAACTGTGTTCACTTCAGCAGAGAGGCCTTTTTATTGCTGTCAACATAGACAATATTTGTCAGTTAGTTTTCATCATCTAACGCATTGCATCAATGGCAAAGCCCCGTGTATGAATGCGGATAACAAATGTTGATACTGGCCTGTGTTTGTGCATGTAAATACGAAACAAGAATTTATTACCAATCAGCACATTCATCACAGGCCAGAATAATGGGAACACTCTTTGAAGTTAGTGGCTCGTTCTAGCATTCATTGTCCGAGCGTATGTCATCATCCATAAATAATTGAAATAAATCATTCATAGATTGTGTCATTAACCCTTTAGGGGTCAGAGCAAATATCAACGAACCTAAGTGTAAGGTTATGCTAATATATTCATTGCTGAAGATAAATAAACCATAGCGAGCCGTATTTAGTTAGACGCAAGCTGCAGTTAATTTTTGTTTTCGAGTGTGTTACATGTAGTGCAATGCTCTACACATAAATGTGCCTGTGACAATGCTCTTACACATACTTGTACGAGCATTGTCCAAGATCGTTTGTATATAGTAACCTGTCAAGTAAAGTCATACCCTAAAGAGTCAAAGGTATCAGTCGCTTACAGTGTTCTCCAGTTTATAGAATGCGGCGTCATATGTGCCATATGAGAAACTCGTAGAAACAGGAAGTCAACCACAATGAAAGAAGCAGATATATCATATATATAGTGAATTTACGCATGCTCCTTTGTCACGCGCATATCTTTAGTCATTAAGTTAATGTCTACGTTGCCTAGCATCCCTTGAATAATCACCGTGTTTGGGCGTTCAACATTGGCTTTTGTCGAAATACAATTGCCGCTATACCCATTCATGAAATCGTAAACATGTATGAATATAAAACAACACAAGGTATTGTTACTCAATTTCATGAAAAGATACATTTATTCATGTCACAAACGAAACCCCATAATGTAATTGTGTAGTTTCATGCAGCAAAGGGTAAGGGATTCAAGGGCGTGCAATATCCACAAACATAACCATCCAGACCCCCTATTGGCATGCGTTTGCGCACGGTTTTGTATACTGTTGCAATAACTACTTGTTAATGCAGGCAGTAGCATTTAGATTTAATCCCACAATAAATCACGTTCATGACACCGAACAACGGTCCTTCCGTTGGATTACATAGTTGACATCAGTCTTGATTCGAGAGCTTCGTTTTATATAAATACCAACTGGACAAAGGGCTAATCTTATAAGTGAGTCAAATATATATGACTGATGAGCCATACAATTTGATGGAACATCTTATCACCGGTGATGTCAGTTGTGGTGTGTGTGTGAACCGTGGATTAAGATACTGAACACGGTGAGTATACGGTATTTTATTGACGCTATAATGTTTTGCGCGATTGTTGGCTGTGGGACGACAACAAGCTGTGACTAAAAGCCACACAGGGTCATCTGAGAATTTCGCTGATGCATTTTTTGTTTTAGACACTTGGCGTTATTGTATACAAATAACAGGCACTATTGCTTGAAATACCAGTCTGTATTCAGTGTAAGCTATGTATGCGTCGAGGCGATCAGTGTAACGCGTAACCCGGACATGAAACCCTGGGTATAAACATTCACTTCAAAATTACTCATGGCTTTTTCACGGTCGTCAAGAATGACCACGTGGGATATCTAGGTTCGGTTACTGAATAGCAGTAAAACGTAATGTTGATTCATTTATGTCGGCTCTAAGGTATGTTGACCAATAATAAAAAGTATTACTGCACGTCTTGTGCATGTACATGACAAATACTACAGCTATAATTAAGGGATCAATGTTTCATTTAGCCAGTCTAAGAGTACCTTTTGAATCTTCATTAGTTAACAATTGATAAAACCAAACAGCGCAATCACATAACACAAATATAGCCGTCATCATTAAGCATTACAGATTGTATGTCCACGTTCACCGGGTGCAGCTTGCTTGTTTCCAGTATTTGCCAAGGTGCACTAGCAGTGGGGTCGATAATATATTGATTGACTTATTAGATGTGAACATAAAACACTTACTCGGAATCTACGTTTTATAAGCAGGCCCACTGAGATGTTCGGATGTTTCTTCTGGTGCATTTGTACAGCATGCAGGAAAGTGATTAATACGCATTTCTTAAATATGCATTCGTACTGCCTACACAGAAATGACTTGTCCATTCGCAATCATTGTCTTTGTGAGTCTTTGCCTGCGTGTGGCACCATGCTGTTGTATGTGTCCGCTAGAGCATTACATATCCCAAAATAACGCGCAACATAAGTAAATCGCACCCCACATAATTTATTTAACTTCTACAAAGCATATCCTGACGTCAAGACTGATGCCAGAGAAGAAGTTTATGTGTCAAGATAATTTGTAGGATTGATTCACTCATTTTGCTAAGTTAAACACTCATGCTCTCATACGTAAGACATTAGGCAATGAAAAATGTGCAACATCTACTAAGTTATATCTATTAAATTATCATCAGAATAACTGCTAATGGCTGGAGAGGTGCAACAATATTGCAATGTTGATCAAATATCCGCATTTAACTGAATACTTTATTGCATTTATTGACAGTCACATGCGATAGTTCGCCGTGGTCAGGTGTCCAATAACCATTGGGGTAAATTAATGTTCCATTGTAAAGCATGTCATTGCTTGTCATTAATGTGATGTTGCTGTGATGCATGCGTGATTATTTCCGTAAGCGGCAAAATAAGGCATGTGCCAATCAGATTGTGTTAAATGGAACAACCCTTTCGACTGTGGCTCTCCGATGGATGTTTTAGCTTACAACTATGCTCCTATGTTATAGCATAAATATGCAAATATTTCATTGTATGGATTATTGGTATATTTGCTTGTATTCTAGAAATACATCATTTTTCGAGACAGGCTAAAAAAAAGAGATGAATGAACACACAACGTGTTTCACATTGCAATAGCAAGGTAGCATTCTGCCTTCTTTAAGTATTTATATTTGATTCTGCGCTGTTATGCATATATGTAGTAACTAATAGACAACCTGCTGCGTGATAACGACATAGGTCGGTTCCATAATAAAAACTCATGAACCAAAACTTATAGTAAGATGACACTAGCACTCACCTGTCAATATGAATTGGGAAGATCACAGCGTAGTGGAAATATGACAAGACAGTTTTTGTAAAGACCATTTGTTTTGATGTTGCTTTAAAGCTTACTTAATGACGAGCCGACAGATGTTATGCTCTTTCTCTGTGTAATCGTCCTGGGTGAGTATTTGATATTAACAAACCTTCATTTGTCGATGGATCCTATAAAACCTGTGCTACTATATTGCCTCGAGTGGCTGATGTTTAATTTCCCACGTTTATCACTAGAACCTGCATTCAGTTACTCCGCATTGCAAGATATGTCTATCAAATATTTGCACAAAATATTTTGGTGGAGCAGCGTGCTGCCGAACAAGCTACATATATCAATAATATGCTTTTTCTTGAATAATGCATTCATAATACCTACACGTGACAATCGTCTGTTGAAACTTCTCTCCAAACGGTTGCTGTAGATAAAAGTACGTAAGCAGTAATTAGGCGAGTATCAAAGCGAGCGAATAAAATCAGATCAAAAGTTCAATGAGCGTATGTGAACTTTGTATAACATGGGGACTCATTCCAGTTGCTTTAGATGCTACAAAATCATATCGGAACCAAACCACCTCATTGTGAGCATATTGCTGTGAATCCATTAATCACGGTAGCCATGATATATTATTGGAGGCACAGTGTCATCCATTCCATAATCCTGCATTGCATAACGTTTTCATGTCCATTGCGTTCTTTGTATCATTCATCTGGTTCTTTTGAAATCTATAAATTTGCTATTAAAGATGTACAATACCAAGAACGCCATAAAACCTCGATGCATTAAACTCAAACACACCGCACTCTTCACCCAGTGGGCAGCTGCATATTGTCAAATTACAAGTAATTAGACAATATGCAAGAAACAGACTGAGATTGTTGGATTAAATACATACGTTAAGTGATATCTTCCTCCATGCAAACACCAATCCCCAGTAATTCCGCCTCTTAGATTTCTCCGTCATTTATTCATAGATCAATAAGAAAGACAAGGATAGAAAGGTAGTAAATTGTCCGTACATCATGATAGGTAGCATTAACTGCACTTGCTAAACAATTTCCTGTTATTGTCAACTTTTGATTATGTTTCCTTTATATCATACACGGATTTTGTTTACTGAACCAGGGGTTTGTGATACCTCTTGGTTAGGAATACGGCGAGGGTCGTCATGGAGACGTATCCAGTCAACTGAGATCAACGCAAATATAGTGGGCACTGCATTTCTGGACTTAAAATGCCACATAATATTTGCTTCCGAAAACGGTAAGCATTGCAAAAAACTGAAGCAGCATAACACCGTTGTGATGTAGCCTGGTTACAATACCATCTCACTAGAGAGTGTATAATGCGCACTTACTATACAAGTGTGAGTTGAAACTTGTTTGATGGACGTGATTTCGATTCATTGCATGACTAATTCCCATCCATACATATGCATCTAGTGTAATCGCATGCTTCACATGTAATGCCACTTCGGGATCCGATCTTATTATTATCATTCATTAGACGTTTCTATAAGCTTATGTCTAGATGCATTAGCCAATCACACTCCAAGCACAATGCATGCATTGTTACGTGGCTTGTACGAACTATCGTTTCGCTACAAGGTAGATTAGTTAGTTATTTGACTACCTTACTCCTTCTCCGCGCTTAACCACACTACCTACATGTTATTCCACTTTACCTAGAACCAATCACACGGGATTATTTTAGGTTCTCATTAAGGTCCGGCATTGTTTGTTCTCTGGCAACTGATAAGCCTAGCAGCAAATAATACATGCCCTCCAGCAATCGGCACGGTAGAGTGAACCTACAATGTGTAATACTATAGATATTGTGGAGAATGTTGTGAAAGCCGCATCATCCCATACTATACTATCAACAAACGGTACAAAGACCTCGCGTCAATCCCAACTTACTCATCTATCAACATCTAATAACCATAACACGTTACATGAGTGCGATGCTAGATACAGAAGGTTATCCTCCACAACAAGGTGCTGATTCCGGTCATTATCGAGAGAAAGTCTTAATATACCGTATGACAACACTATGAATCATTGTTTACTGATGCGATTATTAGCTAGTCTGGGTGCCTGTTTATTGACGTTCTGTCTAGAGGACAGCATTCGGAACCCGAGCAAACCATCGTACAAATCCTACTCACAATGGCCCATGGAATGAATAATTGCAGGGAAGTGACAATAACTCGTGTTATGTGCTGACATTGCTTTCATTTAGTAATGATCCCCTGAAAATGTTGTTAGACAAATCAGCTTCTGATAACACGTGCTCGCTGCAGGAATTTTTTTCAAAGTTGCCCTTGATACCGTCAGCATTCTGTATCCGTAAATATGCTTATCAATACCTGTGTTTATGCTTGTATCAGTATCCTATACCGGGGAGGGGCCAGCGTAGCTAATTTTCCTTTGCAGCAGACCCTTCGTTTACATACCACATGGTACGAGTTGATCAAAGTAAGTTCCAGTATTCTCTCACAACAGATATTGTGCACGCTTGTAAACCTGTTTTCAATTGCCAATTAAACCAACTGATTTCCCACCGTGCGTACAAATATATGTCGATGGTATGGTAATTCATGCAGTAGATGTTACAATGAATATTATAGTATTTAATTTCCACTCTTATATTGTCATTTGCCGTCTAGAACAATGAATGATCATAGCATTTTGAGAATGACTGTAGCCTACACACTCGTTATCGTGTATAAAGCATTATTTTCCTGATACTTAATGTTCGATCGCCCTTGTTTAAAGTGACTGAAATATGTAAGTCTAGCGCACTCTTTAATTCTGATAGCAGCTTATTATCAAGCAAAATGAACACAAACAGGAGCCGAGTCAAACGCCATAATTTCATTATTGATCCTAGAGATTAATATATATGCGCAACCCATGTTCTATACTAATCATTAAAATGAATATATAAAATGAATGTTTGCGCTTACAGTTACGTGGATCATTACTGATTCATGATAAATTAAGTGTGATATCAATCAACTCATTCATATGATCATGGAATTTTAGAACGCATCTCTAGGCATGAATGCGTGTAGGGATGGCGTTTGTTCAGCTGCATGGTAACAGCAAGGCAGGCGTATTTGTTTACTCCATCTGCCTGATCGCTAAAGAAATTTCCTCGATATAGCGATTGGAGTGATTGGATACTGAAGAATACTTGTTTCCAGACGTTTAGGTAATTAACATTCTTTATGCGTGAGTATTGTCTGACCGAGCATTAAGCATAATACACACTTGTATGTGATTGTACAAATATGTACAATACATCCGAAAACTAACATTGCAGTTGTGTAAATATTTACCGCATTATCAGGACTGACCAGAAATTGGACCCAAGAGAACACGTAAATCTAACATAGTCACCACCCGAAAAAGATGCAATTAAAGAACCTATTTCAGGCGATATGAACCAATTACATTATTATGTAATGTAAGCAAGAGGGCACCTGATGCTGCTAGCTTCCAACCACAGAAGCATCTGTTACAGAAGCTATGTAATACGAATCATTTCAGTGATACTGACCATACAAAACATCATGCTTTGATGTAATATTCATCTGCAAACAAGAGCACAGCGAGGGGCTGAAAACGGATTGATGGGATACTTCCGTGATAATATTGTACAAACTGGGGCCAGATATTAAGAAAATAGATGGATCAATTGGGAACAAAAAGTTTATAATCATCGTAGCCAAAACATTGTGGAGAAACGAATAGCATTGAGCATTGATTTATAAGTGACATTCAGGATTTAGGTGTCATTCGAGAAAAAGTTACACTCTGCACCTCAAGCAATATTTGTAACGGAATATATAACTGCTCTTTGTTGAAGATGGACATTACATGTATTGCAATCACAATTCATGTTGCTGTCCGGTGATAATATATTTTTGATTCCACATTCATGTCGACACACAAATGCAGTATGCGGAAGATAACTGTAAAGCATAATACATACTAATCATTGTGATAAAGCCATTCTTCTGATGGACGGATTGTAACACTGACATTTACGTCCAGTGGATCACATGCTCGTATCAACTTACAGCTTCTCGTATATATCCTGATGATGAGTTCTATGTATTTTTGTACCATAGGGCTGGTTATGAAGCATTTGTACTACGCCATCATGAGACTAAGGGGGAATTTAGAGTAACCAGTTCACAGCAAAAGGGGCATAATGTAACTTTTGTCATCATTGGCAATGGGAAATATTTTTTTAAACTAATGCCTGTCACTGATGACTAGCAATCATTACAATAATAACGGACCATGCCAAGGAATAAAATGTCATCCAAATGTCTGTAGTTTACAACTGGCCACCAGCACTGTAACACCGGAGTAACGGAATAACTTGCCGGGTTACGTCCTCCATTCACGGGACGACGCCCTGCAATACCTACCATGCCACTTCCTTCACGAAGCGCTCCACCGGCCATCTGGAAATCGTGCTTTACCTGGTCTCTATCACATAAACATTTCATATACCTGTAATATCTCGCACTTGTGCTATCATTGACCAGGATTAATGACCTCTGTTGCCATAAACGCTTTATTGACAATTGCAACCTGACTAGATAATGTATTCAGTGTGAACCATACGGAATCGAGTTGATGATCAATGCGATATGCATATTACGTTGGTCGCCACGTTACCCTTAATGAATAACACCGAACAATGTAAGTTGTTGTCAGCCGTTGTACGTTGTTCTCACAAATTCGCAGAAAAAAACATATCAATCGACACAATAGTGGTACTTGTACCGTATAAGCCTCAGGATAGTTCAATGTGCCACTGTAGCACACTGTCTTTTGGACTCCTGCTATTGATATAAG
>CM067347.1:38172702-38442702 GCA_034190875.2 Urechis unicinctus | reverse complement strand
GAGAAGACGTAATATCATACGTTGCATCAAAGTGTTTTGTCCTTGGATGCTGACTGTAAAACTCAATATGCGGCATTTATCATTGATAAATTACCAAAGAGCAGATGGATATATATCTTGTGATATGGTTACCAACAGTGGATCAAAATTAATGAGTAATATCTGGATACATTAACTGCTGCTGTATGCAGTAATATATCACCGTGAAATATCTATATCATATCCATTTAGTGTCTAAAACATTCCGATTATTTCAGTTATCTTTCCCAATTTAACAAATATTGGTCAATTGTATGGTTGAATCGTTGGCAATTCATGAGAAATAGTATAAGATTATTACAATAAAAATAGCAAATATGGTAATACATATTGGGCTGTATTGTAAGGTCATTGTGAGCTCATCTAAGATTCCCCTTCGCCGCAGCATTTGTTGCCGTGCATTGTTTTATTATATACTTCGTTAACAGCCCATTGACAATGAATGACGTGATTTATTTATTGTCATACATCAAGCCATCACGCACAATTGGTTTGATAGATGACATATGAAGGCCCAACTACATAGTTTGGTGCTAAGTCGTGCGGATGATATGGGGAAACACGCTCTTACTCTTTGCGTCCTCGTGTTTTTCTCCATATCACCCACGTGACTATGCGATAACTCACACATTTCTTTTTCAGGAGGTCAGCTTTGTACGATTGTTAGTCCGATAGAAAAAAACCAATTGAAACAAAACAGCCAGCATCCTGCAGATTCTGTACGATGCACAATCTCTTTTCCATCATTATAAATAACCCCCAGACAAATCATAAAAACATTAATAAACCAGTCAATTATACCACTCCAAGAGTTTATATATATATATATAATGCTTTCGATTAAGAGGGTCTCAGAAATTCATCATTCCAGGATATGTAGATGCTCTTAAGATGTTGCCGCAGAATATTCGAATCAAATCTTGTAGTACAGAAGGTATGTAATTAAGTCATCTATCAATTATACTTAAACGCAGTGACCTGGGGGTTGAAATTAATTACAAAGACATAGCAAAAGTAAAAAGGACAAAAAGAAACCACGTTGTTGCACTGGAAGCAAAAATCAAATATCATTCCCAATGGTCGGTGTTGATAATATAATCCGTATATATATATATATATATATATATATATATATATATATATATATATATATATATATATATATATATATATATATATATATATATATATATATATATATATATATATATATATATATATATATATATATATCTCTATATATATGCATATTGTATGTACATACTCTTTCGTAAAACCGCCAGCTGTTATTCCGAAGAAATTCATAGTAAGTAAGATAGGGGATCACCGAATCATTTGAAGAGAGATTTTCAGTTGAGATCTTTGGGAAAGTGTACATAATGTAAAGACATATACATTACTAGTCAGCGTTATACACGATCAATGGAGTGCAAATTCCCAAACTGATATAGCTCTCAAAATTGGTCAATTGTTGTGAATCGCTGTCTGTTTCCCACAGTAAATATGCCTATCGATTTACTGTGCAGCAATGCCCGGGAAATATATGATATGGGTTTTTAGTAATAAATCCAGCTATAACAGAACCGATTGCAAGTTTATAGAACTGTCGTAGTAGGTATATACCGTTAGAATACGTTTACGGGACTGCATCAGCACATATTTGATATGTAAGCAATGGTGATTGAACATACTACAATAATAGACACCATACAAGTAGAATCAATGATACGCTAAAAGTGTGCGGCGCTTTCTTGTCCGATGTGCGTCAACGGGCTACAAACAAGTACAACATCTCCGTAATTGTAAAGCTCACACTGATCGATGGGTTGAAATGAGGCTCTCTCACCTCTCTTGACACTATGACCCTACTTGACTAATTCCATAGGCTCGCTGTTTACGACCTCTCCCATTCTCCGTGACCGACTACATGACGTCATCCTGGTATGTGTTTCTATAATATCTCGCTGTGATTTGGAGCTCGTACCTGTTCAATCATTCAGACTATTGGATGCAGTTGGACCATAGACGTTTGTTATTACTAGGCC
The DNA here is from genome assembly GCA_034190875.2 of Urechis unicinctus. Classification (NCBI taxonomy): domain Eukaryota; kingdom Metazoa; phylum Annelida; class Polychaeta; order Xenopneusta; family Urechidae; genus Urechis; species Urechis unicinctus. Next base: position 38,440,618 of record CM067347.1, on the reverse strand, counting down.
TAGGCAACCGTCTTTGGGAATGTGGGCTATCGAGGTGCCGCTCATTGAAAGCAATGAGCACCGTAACACAGTTTTCAATGCAGAGAACAATAAACAATAGTATTGTTATCGGGAAAAGTCAGATGTATCGGTTTGCAGAAAAATGGTATGATATCTGCTTTAATGCATCATAAACCGCCATAAGTGTTCATATTAAGCTTCTTAGACTTGTTTCTGTCCACAAAAGTCCTTATCTAACTTGAGACCAACTCAACTTACCGGTATTCAAATGTACATAATGGTACATTTTGTAAGATTACGTTGCAGAACCCAAAGCATACGAAACAGAGGAGACCTATCCTCTCTTTAACCCCCCCCCAACCGATAAGCCAGACATAGCATATACACAATTAACCTAGTCTTAGACAGAGCGCCTAGTGGCTCCATGCATTTATTATCAAATACCCAGAAGCACCAAGCATATGAGATATGGATAGATTAATTAAGATTAGGCACAATCAAAATGGTTATGCAATCCTATGGTAGGTAACTCACATTGCAGCACACATGTAAATCACGCAGAAATTAAAGATCGCTAGACTGAAGCCATATTATTTGATGAAACGATATCAATATATAACACAAATATTACTTTCTCGGGGATGCAATGGTGTACGTTTGTCGACTCGACTTTGTATTTCGATTATCAAATACCATGATGATGTAAGGTTTTGCGGCTCCTAGTGTCATTTTCTTAATGCGCACATATTCTACTTTTATCCAACAAGCGAAGATGGTATTTCTAATCTACATGATTCTAAGTGCCTGCCAGACATGTATGGTTTGAGGATATCGTAGAGCAAATACGGACTCTGGTTCCTTGAATATTAATATTCGTTGTACAATGTATCAATGCTTTCACAGTCGCAAAGAATGACACACGAGCCACACGGGATACCCTGGGTTTGAGTAAAGTGAGTTATTTGACAATGACTTCAAAGTATGTTGACGAAGCATACAAATTCACTTGCGTCCAAAGTAATTTGTCCCTAATATATATAACTTATGCATCGGTTTGGTTGCATCGATGTGCAAAAGAAAGAGAGAAGCTAGTATTCAGGGCACTAAAATATCGTTCCTTTTATCATTTGAGGTGGCAACGTTTGAGTTTAAACTGTAAAAAATCGGTACAAAGATGCTCTCATTCTGTTTATTTAAGAATTATTCACCAGTCAGCGAATGGACCATTAACAAATGTAACCAATATGATATGAGCTTTGGCATATTGTCAAATGAGATATATAGGAATTATGTCATTTAACAATACATTGCTCCTCACATCGAGATTAGAGAATAGCTATTCATTGCATATGCCTCCGCTATTGTAAGAGGCGCTTGTATCAGCAAACGCTCTGGAAAGTAAGGTATAGTTTTTGTTCGACTCTTAGCAAACCCCTTAATGGATTTTACCTTTTCTGGATCTACGAGGCGTATTTATAAGTATATTGTGAAATCGTCTTTGATCGTGGTGTAATAATAGTGGTATCCTTTTGGTTATATATAGCGCCTTCGAAGGTGTTGCTGACTATTTATTAATCGCATTAGCGCCGAGGTATATTTAGAGCAAAGTGAATCTCTATCAATTCGTTCTCTAATCCCTGCCACGATCATATTCTGCTTGTATTTTGAAGTGCATATAAGCTAATGGCTGTTCCCCTAAAACAAGTCAGTCTTCAAAGGGAAGGGCGTTTGTTTATGGGGGAGGGGGGTAGGAAGAGATAGGGGGTGGCAAATGAGATTGGCCTTCCTAAAATCAGCGCGTTTATGATTTTTTTGCAATCAGTGTCACTGTAACTTAATCCCAAATAAGAACTACAAAATGCACACGATTATCGGCATATAGCAAGGTGTACGAGAAAAGATAATAAGAGACGTCGAACGGGTAGGTGATCAGAACCAATGCAACAAAATTGTTTCTCAAAGGCCAACTAAATTTGCTCCTCTGAATTTTGGATTATTTACACCGCTTAATTGCCTTTCGTAAAGATGTTATGGCATCTCATTGCTTACAACAAAACACACATGCTTGTTGATACATGTACCTCTTGGTCAACTTATGTTATTTTCAGGCTATTGTGGAGTCATTTGACATCTAAGAATGCAACATAAATCTAAACTTGATAACCTAGTTTAAAATAGTTTCAAGCTAAGTTTAACCATGCATGCCCTATCCATCTCAAACCCTAAAGGAGTCGTAAGAATTTAACAGTATAATCAGCGCCCATGCATTGTGGTATTTAGCCTGCGCACGCTGGACTATTTGATCCAATTCGTGTATTCGTTGCCATTTACTCTGTTGGTGTGGAACTTGCATCGCACCCCACTAGCATTCAAGGATCTGACAATGAATCAAGTACAAGCAAACTGTCAGCGCACTCTTTGTTATGACACAGCACATTGGGAGAGGAATTTGTTTTCTAATTGCTATAATCGATAGGTGCTTGCATGTTTGCTTGATAGACTTCTTCTTAGCATGCAAACACCAATATTCATTTTTCGATGCAAATGCATCTAGTATATTGCAAATATTTCATCTAAAAACCTATATTAATTGTTAGTGTAGTCATACTTTAGTACTTCTTAAGGTGTTTATCCTGTTCCTTAATGCTGTGAGTACAGCGAATCATGCTTTGAAAAAATTCAGCCACCCACTACGTAAGATTCAACAGCACGGATAAACGACACATCATAGCTTATCACGAAGAAACGTTCCAGGAAAGTAAACAGTCGGTATGCCTCGAAATGCAGGCAAGGTGGAGTCCTGAGGGAACGTACATCACTTCCTTGCTTCCAGCTGAAAAACTGCTGTTAATCAAGCAGGAATCAACTGATAGCATTGTGGCTGCAAGTGCGCTTTGAGTGTTGTTGCTGGCAAATGCTGTAAACACCGATGGGAACCAGCTCTGCAGGCCACGTGGAGCATATTCGTCTAATGGTTGTGCGCATCACTTGTTTCCTAAGACAAATCAGAGTGACTTTTGACACACACCTGTTCTTCATTTACATGTTTCGTTTCGGCAAACCGGCCACACAATCAAGCTGCACGGCACTTCAATGCTCGACTCCCGGGGTAGGCCCGGGGGAGTCTTAGGCGGGCGGCTCTTTAGACCTCGCGTTCGCCTCGCTTCTCCGCCTCTCTCCTCTCCAGCTCTACCAAGTACTCTTTTTTACAAAAAGTAAATAAGCCCTTCGTCGAGATAGGTACCCTGACAAAATTCTTGGTTCCTAGTTTCAAACGCACGCTCCCTTCCGTGGCCCAACCACCATTGTAATTTCAATGCAACCGACCTCCCGTATCGGGTCGGGTCGCCGAAAGCGCGCGGCGGCGCCGAAAGCGTCGATCCCGTCAGGCAGAGGGGCGCAGAGCCTTTTTTCCCCCGTCTCCCCGACAATTTTTTTTTTCCGTTGTCCCCGACAAATTGCTTCTACAAGTGTTTTGCCAACATTGCACGGTAATGATCCTTCCGCAGGTTCACCTACGGAAACCTTGTTACGACTTTTACTTCCTCTAAATGATCAAGTTCGAGTTTCTTCTCAGCGCCAAACAGATCGACGGTAACCCATCAATCCGGGTCCGATCCGAGAATCTCACTAAACCATTCAATCGGTAGTAGCGACGGGCGGTGTGTACAAAGGGCAGGGACGTAATCAACACGAGCTGATGACTCGTGCTTACTGGGAATTCCTCGTTCATGGGGAATAATTACAAGCCCCAATCCCTAGCACGAAGAAGGTTCAACGGGTTACCCACTCCTTGCAGAGCAGGAAGAACACACGCTGATTTCTTCAGTGTAGCGCGCGTGCGGCCCCAAACATCTAAGGGCATCACAGACCTGTTATTGCTCAATCTCGTGTGTCTATATTACACTTGTCCCTCTAAGAAGTTGCACCTGCAGCATCAACAGGCGAACTATTTAATAGGCTAGAGTCTCGTTCGTTATCGGAATTAACCAGACAAATCGCTCCACCAACAGAGAAAAAGTGAAACATCCTTAATATACCGTATGCAAATACTAAGAATCATTGTTTACTGATGTATGTATTAGCTAGTCAAGGTGACTGTTTTTTGATGTTCTGTCTTGACGTCAGCATTCGATAAACCGAGCCAACAATCGTATAAATCCTATTCACGAGGGCTCATGAAATGAATAATTGCAGGGAATTGACAATAAAGCGACTGATATGTGCTAACAGTGCTGTTATTTACAGTAGTAATTATTCCTAGTAAATGTCGGACAAATCATCGAACATGACCGGCTAATAATGGAGATTATGTTCTTAACAAGTGCTTGCTGCTTATGTATGTATACCTCATGCATACTAGCTTTGAATGGTGTGGGATTACCTTACAGCACAAGAATAATTGTTGTATAGTAACATTGTTATGCTGCGTGTAAGATTTAGATGAAATATTCAAGCTGCTAGCATGATTGATATGGCATTGAAAAAACTTTTTTCATGTGCATGTTAACCTTTTCACCATTTAAAATCTGCTTTACAAAACAAATGGAAAATGCTTGTTGAACAACGAGGCCATTGAAATACAAATGATGTGATATGTCCGGCTGGATTCAATGTCTGAATTGAGCCAGCCAATGCTAAGTTTCATTTAGAAATCTTTCACATTCTTGCTTTCATTGCTTGGCTTCAATAGTGAGATATGAATAACGAATTAATTAGTTAAAGGTTTCATATCAGCAATTGATTAAACGGTCCGTTATAAAATAGAATTCATAATCAAGAAGAAATACAGTACACGCAATCAGGCGTAATTGGCTACTTGCAAGATTAAACAAATAAATGGCAGCTGCTCTAGGATGCAACGTGTGACTCAGTGAATCTTAGAACTAGCCCACTGAAAATTATAACAGTACCACAATGTATAAATGTTATCATAACTGTGAACCTCTAGTAACAGTACGCACTTAAATCGAAATTGAAAGGTGTTTGAATATAGATTAAGCGATCATTGCCACAGGAAAGTCCCTTTGTAACGGACAATAAATTGGCGAACAGCCTGCTTGGCATGCGGGTAATTGCGTACAGAGGTAGAATCCTGGTACTCCAGTAAAGCGCCACTTGGATTCTGAACGCGTATTGGCTTATCCCAGTAAAAGTGGTATCATCCGCGGCATAAGTGTTTCCAGGAAAGCAGTAAAATAAGCAGCTGCAATGTTATGATAATGTTTGCCGTACCATTACATGACACTCCAGTGCATTGTAACACAGCGGTCGACCACGATTGTTGACACCGTGGTAATTTTTAAGAACGAAATCTAGAGCATATTGCCAACCCCTAGACAACAAATCTGATAAGATTTTTTAACTACATATGCCAAATAAAGCCGTAATTGTGAGGCATCCGGTATGAAATAAAACAGCGTGTCTGACTTTATGGTGGCTTCATGGCAATAATAAACTCTGGAAGCGAGCAACTTTCCGAGCTGGCGGACCATTGATTTGCCATGTTTGCACAGGGTATAGTATATTCAGCCAAAGAGTTTATAGCGTCGCTAAGAGCGCTCATTCGAGTCTTCCGCCCGAGGAAATATGTGAAGACGCCACCGGTTAGCCGAAGCGTTATTGCCATAGCGTCTTGTCATAGCGTCTCTTAAATCCACGAGGAATTCTATGTTTAATTTGGAGCTGCGGTCGCCTCGGCCAATCAGATGACTCGCCTGATGTCAGGGGTGTCTTTCATGTAATGTCATAATCGTCACTCCTCGCTCGAGACCTTCACGTCCCCCTTTACATGCCAATAACGTTAATGTCAAACAAAGGTCAGTTCCCTTGCTTCAGACATTTATTGACAATCTAAAAATACACAGCGCGGATCTGAAAGATCGTGGATCGTAAACAGCGCGGACGCTGTTAGAGGCGATCTTTTTTCGACAGCTGTACCTGCAATTTGGTTTGACGTGGTTTGGCTGCGGCAAGGCTCCGCGAATCGACATTTTTCCCGCTCTCATCAGTCACAGTGACGTCAGCCCAGTATTCCCATGTGCTTTTGTTAGTGTCACGGTTGTTGCGCCACCTTGCGATTGCAATGTATTATAATTAAGGCAGCGATCACCGCAGAGCCACTCGAGGTGAACCCTCTTAGCGTCGAGATAAACTGTTTGATTCAGCTTGAAATGTATGATTACGGAAATAGGAAAGCCCAGCCCTATGTTGACAGTTTTGTTTGATAAGACATCAAAGCGGAGGGAAAGATGAATGGCATAAACCTGACAAATATAAATAACAAATGTGTCCCACAAATTCATATGATATCTCATCGTCAGTGAAGTCAGCGATGTCAAGTGGTATGTTGTGTGAGCGAATTTGATACCGCTAAGCCTTGCTACTCTAACTGCTTTGCAGTGACTATAAATCAAGTGTCTGCACCTAACGCAACTTCACGAACCAGGTAAATACCTTCAAACTTCCCCAGGTATAAAACCGAATGGATAAAATGGACAATGTTTGAGAACAGATATCGATTATCTTGGAAAGAGTGCAATTTATGCGGCACTGTTTCTCATTTTTATTGTTCTTTATTAGGCAACCTTGGACAAAACACTTGAAATAGAAGCTCCCTATTAGTTCACTGCTCATATATGCATTTAGACGTCATTCTCATCCCCAATAACAATACATAATGACACTGGACGATTATTCTTATCGACCCATGTCGTTCATAATCCATGCACGGAACCTATTATCTTAATTCGGCATTGATTTGAGTGAAATTCTAATAGGGCGTTTGAGATCGCTGTGGTGCCTCAACACTGCATGCCCAAAGATTGCCTTCTTCATTCGTTCTGAGCAATAAATTTTGCATGATTTGAAATGATACACGGCACATAATATCTTACTAATTACGCAATGGATGTCCAAATGTCCATACAATAGACACCACTCAAACAATCCACGCTTGTTAATTGTCGGATTGTACTCTGAAAGCGGTCCAATTGCCTGTGATGTTCTCTTAAGCTGAGTATCCTAAAACGTAACATGCCAGCTCTGCATATTTGCTTACATGCGATTTATTGTTATGGCATTGTCAATATTATGCGTTTATGTTTTGTTTGGATAAAGCTTCACCGCGTAATGTGTTTTTAGCTGGGACTATTATCAACTGGGACTGTGTACTGCTTTCACACATAGCGCGTTTGTGCAACGAAAGTTAACAACGTTTTGGAGCGGTTTGTTTAAAGTTGTGCTTTCTGTCGTGTAATCCGCTCATTGTTGTGACGAGAGTGTTAGTGAGTTCTGTTTTGGATTATTCATTCAAGACTTGCTTGAAGGCGTAATTTGTTTGCGTTGTTAGTGACTGCAATACATTCTTTCGCAGGATAATATCCCCCTTTACCGGGACGTGAAGTTGATACAGTAGCGCTTTGACTAGGTTTGGCGAGCCGAACGATCATCCACAAGGGAAAGAACGTCAGTAAAATGATTGGTGCGGCCATATCCAGCACCAATATGGGTTGATCAGCTCGTTTGGGATGAGGTATTTACCTGAATCCAATCAAGCACAGTGTCGCAAAGCCACCTGCAAACGATTAAGCCGATACATCTGTCCTATGACCACCATCTACTTGTTATTACCGATGACTTGGGGTCGTGCCCAATATATTATATTTGGAATGGCACGAGCTTGCTGTTCGGCAAAATTGGCGATAGTACATTAAAGAAGTATGTAAGGGCACGACTATTCTGGAAAGAGACTAGCTTGATGTGAAGACGGGATCCAAAAAGTCATAGCTAACTCAAATCATTTGTTAGTTCCCAACCTGGCGTTTTGTGCGGGAACAAAATGCACAGCAACGATAACTGTTTTATATGCCTATCCGCAAGGCGTGCTGCTACGAAAGATGCGCATTGTTAGTTCATTAGCCTTGAAGGTTTTCTCATTTATGGGGATTAACAAGACGTTTGAGCGTGATTTTTCATGATATGTTGTTTCACCGTCTTTGTTCTATGTAACGTTTCCCTCGACTTAAATAGGGCTGTAATGGTCGCCATTATGTTAGATGCGTCATTCACTTCGACAAATATTAGTTCACGTTCATACGTCATCTTGCTTTGCAACTTAACATTGCTGGATTAGCTTCTGAGATATTTAAAGCATAACAGAACGGAACGGATATATAGATAGATATATATATATATAGAGATATATATATATATATATATATATATATATATAGATATATATATATATATATATATATATATATATACATCTATATATATATATATATATATATATATATATATATATATATATATATATATATATATATATATATATATATATATATATATATATATATATATATATATATATTTATATATATCACTATGACGGAACCCAACTGTTATTAAATATTGGCAATACTGCCCCAAGAAACAGAAATTGAACATTTCTCTTTTCACATGAATTTGTTTTTACAAATGATTAATAATTATTTTTTATGCAACCACTCAAAATCAATTCAGAGATTGATAACAAACTTTTATTTTTCTGGGAACATTCAATCTATTGGAATCAAAATTGCACATTTTTGTAATAAGTGAACAAAATAAAAGTTTCAATGCATCTTACAGAATGTTCAGCTCTTCGTGAATATAGAAATCATATTGGCGCTGCAAACAACTGGATCGGTCCAGAATCTTTGCGATATAGCCTCAGTGCAGCATTATCTGCCGAGAATATGAGTTTGATGCATTGGATTTATTACCGGGAAACAACCTATGTGGCAAGATAATCGGATGATAACCAAACACGCAGTAGTTCAACACGGCTTATACGACAGTTGATGTAAAAGCACAGTTCGTGGCAGTAGCGGGAGATGATTTGACCAGGCATAATATGAGAACATGTCTTATACTAGCTTGAGTATATTCATTTTCTTTTTCTACATCTACCGCAATATTTCGCTCTTTCGTTCTCTTTCTCTCTCATTTTCACCTACAATGAGCAGATATCGGGTACATATGTAAGACTTGTGATTGGATCTCACGCAATGGAACATTCTCTCTCACTCTTTCTCATTCTCGCTCTTTCTCTCATAGTCATTTACAATGAGCTGATATCGGATACATAAGTTGGACAAATGAATTCATCACACGCAATAAAACATTCTCTCTATAAATATATCTCTCTCTTATTGTCACTTACATTGGGCAGATATCGGATACATATGTAAGACTGAGGATTGGATCACACGCCATGAAACATTTGCCATTAAATGTGCATAGCACATGCATTGTCCCGTCGCTTTTATACCCACGGCCAGGACCATTTTTACGAGAGATATATTACTGCATTGGAACAGCCAGATGCAAAAACATTTGCTTCTCAGTATGTGTGGTTTTTTTGGTTATGTTTCTTTAGTTTGAAATTTCTGTGCTTTGATAAATGTCGTTGAGCAACGTGTTCCTACAAATTGCCAGATAATTATATAATAGAAAGCAATTTGCTTGATGAGATGTCATAACATGTGACAACACGATAGAAACAGCTTTATAATTATCATGGAAGGGCAAATATTTTATCCGATTGCACCAGATTTGTATACTGCACTATTGTGCACTGCAACATGACCTTGAACCTCAGCTTTAACATAATTTTCATGTAATCGCTATCTCTCTTTATTGTCTACTTATTTACAGAAATAAAACCAGGCGCAACTGGGAAGGAACGCTGACAATTCAATTCATAGCATATTTGTTATGGTATCAGATTACATACCGCGATGCCCTTTTATCATCCCGCAATGCTTTAAGATTGATATCATTGAGAGCATTTGTTAGAGGTCACCCACGGTCAGGATATCATTGTCGTCATCATGTTTACTGAAAAAGCAATTGGATGCATACTAATTCAATGAGGCAATGCAAACATGACGAATTTCCTAGGCATATTAACGCCATTTTAACAAATTTCTATGCACTGCTGTTGATCCTAACATTTACCACACGTAGTGAATTCACAGCCTATCCGACAAATTCGCTACATTATTAGCTGGAAGGCAATATGGGTCTTAATTCACGCTATGCACCCCGTCCAATCATGAATCATATTCCAACTCCTTCCACAACTCCCCAGTCCCCATTATACACCATCACTTATTGCTCTATTGCTTCCCAAGGTCCGCTTTTTGATGGTTATTTAATAGCTGCGAGTTGACACCGTCATCTGTCTCGCACAGATCACTGCATTTGATGAAACTGTAGGTTATGAAAGTTTTCACCGGGGCAAAAGGTGAGGAGTTACCAATACTGAAAGAAATGTCTGTTCACAACGTGAGTTATCACGGGGCCCATGTATCCGGTATGGGTCCATTGTACAGTACGACACAAAATGTTATATTTATGTGATCCGATTTTGCTACAGTGAAGTCATATTGAAAACATTTGTCCTGCTGTGCACTTGGATGAGATTCTGGACGGATCTGTAATCTATGCGTTACTGTGCGTGTGTTCTCGATTAACGTGTTTGTGCAAAAAAACCAAGGAAGTTGCCACCTCTTCAATACTCTTTTGAAACATTGTCCACACCTTCTGCAAATCTGACTTAATTATTTTGCCTCGTGGCAAAACATATTTCAAGTCGTGAAAACTTCATGTCGACTAAGCCATTTTTTCAAACAAGTAGTGTTATTTTCCATATATATAAAATTAGAGATTGATGACCACAACAGTCTTGCACGAAAGGATTTATCAAAGCAACGTACAAATCACTACTAGCACTAGTAAAAGCTATACAATATCGGTAAGTTATGAAGTAGACTGTATTCAACTTAGTTAATATCACCTGCGGCAATAGAATGACGCCCCAAGCCTATTTTCTTCAAAATTCCGCACCTCTTACTCTGAGCATCATTTGCGTAGTGTTTTAGAGACAATGTGTCATCTGACAGTGGTCGTCATAATGATTGGATACTATGTAACTGTGTTTAAACAGAGACTAACCTGGTTCATACTTTAAACACGCACTTTGTAGCTCCAACTCTATTGGCATTAAGCGATGCGAGGACGTAGTTCATCCTAAACCAGCTCGGGACTTGGTCGCAGCTCTCCACTCTTCCCTCTTCAGCATTAGGGTCCTCATCTCCTCTGTTTCACTGAGGCCAACATCCCGCCGCAAAGTGTCGATGAATGTGGCTCGCCCCCTTCTGCTATTTCCCTGATTTGGCTCCCACAAGATGGTGTAATGGGCTGCCAGCTCCGGGTGTCGAATGCAGTGGCCTGCCAGACCCATCCTCCTCTCCCTGATCTTTATTGAGATACGCGGAAGGTCACCATACAGGTCATTGTTGTGTACATGGTCTCTCCAGGTAACGTCAAGTGCCGTGCGCAGCATCCTGGTATAGACACCATCAAGGGATTTCTCTTGCTGTACAGTTAAGGTCCATGTTTAAGCGCCGTAGAGCAGTACTGACTCGACTGTTGCCACAAAGAGTCGCCTCTTGGGGTCGTCGCTAAGTTTGGCCTTCCACACCTTCTTCATTGAGAGTGCCGCACTCCATGCCAAAGCCCTCCTGACCTTCAGCTCCTTTTCTGTCGAGGCAATGTAGGCCCCGAGGTACTTAAAGTCTTCCACCACCTCTAGCACTGCTCCATCGCCAGTGACGACAGTCGTGTCCTCAACGTTGAAGGCAAGCACTTTTGTCTTTTTGGCATTGAAATTAAGGCCGATCTTCTTGCACTCTGATTCCACTGCTTGCAACAGCACCTGTGCTTTTTCTACTGTGTCAGATATGAGGCCAATATCGTCAGCATAGTCAAGGTCAGTCACCATGACTGGTCCGACCCGCCGGCTTCTCCTGGGGGTGAGTGTGAAGCCCAGTTATTCCTCCTTGCCGTCAATTGCCAGCCTCAATGCATAGTCAAGGGCTAGAACAAATAGAAAGGGGGCCAGTGTGCCACCCTGGAGTATTCCTGCTTGTATATCGAAATACTTGGTCTCACCATCTGGAGAGAGCATCTTTGCCCGAGTTTTCCCTGTAACCCGCTGCAATGCCTAGACCACCTTCTCTGGCACGAAAAATAGATATTAATTTTCCTCTGTGTCAAAGGCCTTGCGGAAATCGATGAAGTTGAGCACTGCTGGTAGTCTTCCCTCCTTCGCTCCTTCTAGTATTCTCCTGAGTGCAATTATCTGCTGGACAGTTGTGCGCTTCTGCCGAAAGCCATTCTGTGAATTTCTGAGCAGTGGATCTAGAACAGGTCTCAATCTGTTGAGTTGAAATCCTGTTGTAGGTCTTGGCGAGAAGAGGACTTAGGCTGATGCCTCGATAGTTGTCCGTCTTGGTGAGGTCACCGGACTTGGGGATCGGAACAATATCAAGGGTGCTTCAGGGTGCTGGTAGTGCTCCAGTAGCATATGCTCTATTTATGAAGCTGAGAGCGATATCACCCAACTGGACAAACTTCAGGACTTCTGGGGTCACTCCGTCTTCACCGCAACTCTTGCCACACTCTATGCTGCGCTTGGCCTTCAGATACTCTTCCATGGAGATTGGACCGTCTGGTATGGGGAGTTCTTGGAAAACCTGGGAGATGGTCTCATCTTCATTGTCTACCTCCGGTGGACTGCCAAACAGCTTCTCAAAGTGTGATTGCCACGCAGCCACTCACTCTCTATCACTCTGCCCCTTGGAACGCAAGCATTGGCATTACTACCAATATTACAGCATAGGGAGCTTGCAAAAAGCGTCTTGACGAACTGGCATCGTCCGCTTATGATTTGCGCTGGAGCTTTACTTGCTGATATCAATATAATTGAATAATATAAGCTGTGTTTTCACCATACAGCAGATGTTGATGTACATTAAATGCACAGAAAATGACTACTATAAACAATGCTGTGCGCGTGCGCGAGGTGCAGAAATATGATATTATACATAAACACTGTACACGCATACCCAATGCGTAATACCTCAAATATCGTCTTCGTTAGGATGTGTGACATCTGACATAGACTTTAAGTTGAGACCAAATTGTTTTTAGAGTATCTTCTATATTCAAATAGCGAACAGATGGGCTTCCATATAATTATGTAGGGCTTACAAAACCATATAAGCATTCGTGCCGCACATCCTGGCATAAGAAACAAACATTAATCGTCTTCATCATCCACCGAGAGTATCAATGCTGTTTATATCCGCACTACGCACATTCCATTTAGATTGTTGCGGAATTCTCATTAAGGAAACCATTTCGCATGCTAGCCTCAGGATTGTTGGATGGTCATTATCAGACAAGTCTGTGACTGCGAATTGATGCATATGTTCATTTGCAATATGACCCAGCTCGGTTCTCATGGGGAATGATGGATTCATTAGACAGATGAATAAAGCATGTCATGTGGTAGTAATGATCACCCTTGATCATATCACCAGATACGTAGCCAACTGCTCGTAAGTATTGTGTGCGCTTACCACGTGTTGATAATTGATGTTACAAATTGCAGTCAACGGTCAACAACTGAGAACAAAACAGAGCACGACCGGACAAGTGTGACTCGGATTAAGCTGTCATGTACTGTTCTGGTATCTCATGCTACTCTTCAAATTAACTTTTAAACATTACGCTGTAAAAATATATTCATCATTTACGTTAAATGGCATTATTGATGATATCAATATCTACAATTTTGATCATCTATTTGGACAACGTTTTAGTGTCAAATATATTAAGACAGCATGCTGATATAAAATCTCACAGATAGATGCAATGGAAGACAAATATTGTGATGAAGCCTCAAAACGAAATAGACGTGAATATTCTTGTGTCCATAGCAGGTCCTAATATATACAGATAAGACCGTCTGGTTGCAAATAAACACAGATGTACGCTCAGACGAAATGAAAATCTGCAACTGCGCCAGTTTACTTATATGTGTGCGTATAAATAACGAAAGAAAGTTTCTTAGGCCACTTCAAAGATTTATCGGATGTAGCATCTGCTGTTTTCCCCGAAGACGTCCCTGGGCATTAGTAATACATACCGATGTAAGCAGTTAAATCCGCAGAGGTTCCTTTATATAATGAGAGCACTAAGAACCCCCATCACAACAAGTCAACAAGGCAGCGTAAGCTAACTGTAAATACATTAAATAATTTTTTCTACCTTAGGAGCAGTAGCAAAGAGAAAACTGTCGAAAGAGGGCGGAATTACCTTGTTTTAAACAAAATACAAAATCACTACACAGTACCTAAAATGATTATTCATTTGGCTTAAAGGGAATTAAGACATAACAGTTAGTTACACTGATCGGGTAGGTGATGCTTATACTTGGCGCGAGTTTAATTGCAGAAATGTGCATCTGAACATGCCATGGCTTAATGAATTATCATTCATCAGTTCGCATGGCGTTGTTTTTGCTCTAAAGCTTGAGATAACTATGCATTTTTAAGAACATTTTATCCCTTGTGATCTATAGGTTAATCATACAGATGCTCCCCATTCCATATTTATATAATTCGATGGAAAATAGCCATTAGTGGATCGGTTCACTGCAGGGAGAAGAAAAGTAATGGCCATTGTGTGACTCTCTTTGAGTACAAAGTAACCATTATGATAAAATATTGAACGGCATAAGATAGGTGTTATGACAACTGTTATGATAACTTTGCCACTAGTTTAGTCTGGTAGTGGGCTCTGGTAACGGATGCGTGCAATAGGAAAATACTGTATCATTATGAATTGCACAGACAGCACCATGCACTACATTGATACCCAAGTCACTTATTACCAATCCTACAAGTGCTATTCTCAGCAATATCATCGAAGTCAATATAACCATGTCGCACACAGGCAATTTATGTCATAGACGTTGTTTAGTCTATCAATCGTCCGCTTCTACCTACACGAGTTATTAAGCACCTGTCTCTTAGAAGGAAGCATGATGTGTGATGCTTCCGGGCTTGATCAATCACAATTAGTTTCACAAGCGCCACAGAGACAGGCTACATTATCTGGCATCACAAATTATTCCTGGTGTTAGAGATAAACAAACAATGCATAGATCCCCCTCATATGACAGTGCAATACGCAAAAACGAAGTCGGATGGCTCGTTATATTCTTTTGTGCTCATATATGACATACGGAAATATGCACCATAGAACAATATGATTGATTTATACAATGCATCGGTTATCCGAGTCTCCCATAGCATATACACACAGCATTGCACTTCCCCAGTCAGAAAGATTGTAAAATTATGGCATAGCTTCAATGGTTATCTATCAAATGTGTAACATTTGCATCAGTTTTGGTTAATTTACGCATATTGCACGTGGACTGCCTTCTTAGACAGCAATCATCAATCATCTGTAATATTATAGCATGTGTATATGACTTTGTCGTGAGCAGTATACGAGTTACATTATCAAATACACGTGCCATATAAAATGCTATTCCTTGGCAACCAGCTTGTAAGATGTGCGACAGCGTCTTGAATATCGGTTTGCTTGAGTAATTCAGTATGTAACCGTGAAGCAAAACTCTCATTAAGAGAAACAAATATTTCACAGATAAACAAACGCGCGTTATGAATAAATAACATCAAAACGTCCAACGTCACAACATTTCCCAAGATGAACAGGTGAGACTGACGGTGATAAACTATCCGGCAGCCAGCTAAGCCAGTTGTTCAACTATATGCCACTTGATATTACTTCAGCCATTATAATAACGGTAAATCTGACAGTGGTTTCATAGGAACTGCTATAATTTATATGCGCATATCCGAAAATTGAATTTCAGAAAAACAATGAAGGAGTAATTGTTGATTGTTACGTTTGGAGCAAGAAATGGACCCTTGCATTTACCAGATATGCGCTATTTTATAATCAAGAAGGAAAGTCACCGACACTATATTCACGCACAAACAATACCAGGTTTGTGTCTGTATATCAATGCGTTGCCGATCTTAAGAGCTACGGTTGTGCAACAATACTTTTCCCTAAATACCCTTGTTTCTGTAGCCATGGCTTCTGCGTTTCAGTCGGTCGATGAGACACATTACCTCTGCTACAGTGGTATGCTTTTGTAATTATGTTTCGTCAAAACATTATTTGGTCAGCCATTTTTGATATTGCAGATGATGCAGCCAATTATGCGATTTTGCATGGAAAAAAACAATAACATTGAAGGTCATTTGATTTATCATTCCTAATGTACCTACGTACACGTAACGTAAATCAATTCGTGATGATTTTGCTGGATATATTTTTATATATTTAGCTGGTTGTAACATTGTTGACGTAGATTGACTGGGGTAACATTTCACATTAGCGTCGGCGCATGATCTGCTTCTATTTCTCTGACTTACCTGTTGACTAAGCTCCGTTGCCATTCCAATCATTGCGCACGTTCTGACATATCAAGAGCAATCAATCGCTGTGGTAGCAAAGCTAACAACGATCGTGTTATGTTGAAAAAAGATGAAAGGGTGCCATTTTGTATCGCTTTGCAGATAGCCATACATGCAAGAGTAATTTAAAGTCGAAACGCGATCGACAAGGCGGTGGAGGCATACATTAGATGCATCAAATGAAATTTTATTTTGTGTTGTGGAATTACAATCACGTAATTCAGGAATCCAAAACGCGTTTTCTCTATAAGAAGCTGAACCCATCCATGTAGAGAAACTGGTTTTCACTTACACCTGCCATCTTAACTGCTCTTTTTACAACGAATAAGACATAAGCGGCCGACTTTTGTATAGCTGACTTTATGTTTCTTAAGTTCTCGTTGAATATTGTGTGCGTTTCGTGATGGTTAATACCACAAACATTATCAAAATATTGTCGGGTTCAGCACCTATACCGAAGACGCTCACCTTGCTCACTATAATGGCTACGTTACCATTGAAGCCTTTGGTCATATATGATATCACCTCTTTGCTGTTATTGATTGGTTTTAAAGCATGAACGTTATCGTCGTTATTGTGTTCCGCGCACATTACGTCACTCCAACTTGTGTGCACAAAGTTAGCTAGATATGATGCAGCTTGTTTGATTTGAATTACTACTTTAAACATGCATAATAGTCCATGTCACTTCTTTCTTTGCCTCCGCAATAGCAAACAAGACTTGCAAGCCAAACTCTGTCATCTGTCTGACGAGCAGGCTTGTCGCGAACGTTTAGTTCGTTCAAAATGCGTCATAAATTAATCGTGGAAATAAATTGAAATTGACATTTTTTTTAAATATTCATAACAATGCCTTGGAACAGGTTATTCCAATGGTTGGAAGTAATCCATGAATTCGTAACTTGCTTAATTTGGTATTTCGAGTAGTTACTGTCAGTAGGATGCTGTGGGCATGCATCCTATGTGAGGTTTAGGGATATGATTGGTTTGTTCTGGTATAATGCTCCAATAAGTTTCAGAAATAATGCTAACAGTTTTACGTATCTCAATCGACATGAAACTTTGACAAAGTGTTTTTAATTCTCATTGGGATGGCTATCATTGAATTTGCAGTAGTATGCTGCTTCTCTCAGCAATCCATAATCACGTCACAAACTCACGCTCTACACCGTAAAAGACGAAGCAGCTTTCTGTTTAACCATTACTATCCTACGTAACTGCTGAACCATTCCTACCAAGCTTTGGCTCCCGTAGTGTAAAACATGCGTGCCCTCAGCTACCTATTAATGCAGTAAAGAATTTGCAATGCTATCTTACAATATCAAAGCTCTCCTTTACCAGATAATGTGATTCGGGAGCATTGCACTGCACCTTATATCAAGAGCTATCTAACCTGTCACAGTTCATCAGATGACAATGACCTGCTAGACTAGTGCAGATAACAAATTATTAAAACGCATATTCCAACAAACATATACAATATCATAAAATGTTTACATTGCATTTTGCGTAGCAACACGGTTGAGATATGCATAAACAAATATACAAATACAGGACTCAACCACACTGACTAATGAACGCGGGGTTTAGCGCGCTGTTTGAGGTATGTTTGATGACCTTGCTCTAACCTCTGCCAAGTGCGATATATCTGAGAACATTGTTTTAATTTACTATCAGATTAAATCAAATACACTTTTCAGAGCATATTAATTACGAGCTTAGCGGGTGCTATCATTTATAACAATTTGCACTCGCGTCGAAATTGCAACTATTGACGGAATGGAACAAGTACAAATCGCTTACGTGAAATCGCTTACATGTGCAAAACTATATATGTTGCCACAAATCAGCCATATGATATATTCAGACATTTACACGTCGGGTTGTGACTGTGAGCTGGTCAAATGAATCGCTGCACATGCAGAATATCATGTCTCGAATCGACAAAACATGATTAAAGTGACCTTCGAATATCCTCTACCATCCTCCTCGCTACATCTATCTCTCTCACTAAACATTTGTACTTGCTTTGTGATTCCTGAGCTTAATGTCTATACATGTGGTACAAAAATGGGTTTTATCTGCGAGTGCGATATTAGCTGACACTTGTACCGCTCAGTCATCTGAGCAATTTTCTCGCCCTATGTAAGCCGGTTATTATAGCAATAAGGCCTCGGAAATGCAGACGTCATTAGTTATCAGAAAGCGTGCAGTGCACACAATTTCCACGTTACTATAGTGATATTCGCTATAACATGCGATGTTTATCGCCCATGAATTTGACACCCAGTTTGTTTTTTGGCAGCAGATAAGCACAGCAAAAGAGCATCAGTCTGTTAATTTGTTTTTGCTTCAGAGTTCCACCTAGCAAAATAACCACACTGGATACTTTTTGGTACATATGTTAACAAATCAAGACAAATGGGAATTTTGCGCATAACGGCAGCGCAACGCTGTTAAGCTCTGGGGTTTTTACCTCCATGTCCTGTTCTGTTACTCACTGTTTTATTACAATCATCGTTGCCAACGTGTAATGCTATCACCCACTGTGAATGCTGGAGTCCTAATATTAAATTATAAAGAGAGCATAGGAAGATGAAAAAGCGAACATAGGAAGATAATGAGAATAAACTGTAAATATTTACTGCCTCTGACACTGCCAATTAAAAGATTCATTTGTTTGCCGGGGAACAAACTGTGATGAACAAGGCGTATTTAGCCAATTCAATGTCGTACAGAGGCACTGCATATTTGTCTGTGCTGCGTTATTGACGCACAAATGTAAAAGCATCACTCTCATCGTATCTGCGTTTGGTTTGTAATTACTGTGCCTTGAACAATTTGTTTAGAAATGTTTGGCTTTAACAACATTCTACGGGTAATTCATGCCCTTAATGTGCAAGGCATAAGAAGATCTGGAACATAGTAAGTTTCACTCAATTTCTTAAAATATGATGACGAAATGGAAACAGTCACATAGTTGTCAAAACTTGCCATATATTTTAATCCATTGCACATAAAACTAAGCAGTTGGCTATCCCTTCCTCGGTTTTTAGGTAAACCAATTCATTATTCTAAAAACGGAAATGTTACATGGCAGGCGAGGATCCAATATTAGTTTTGCAGGTAAGTCAATGAATGCGCCTGGTAAGTCAATGAATGCAAATAATGAATATGTTTTCATGCAATGTTTATGCTCTTATAATAGCTTGGTACTCTCGGGGAAACATGTTTCAATAAAACAGATCCGTAAAACCTGCGAGCAGGGATTAACTCTCGCTAGTACATATATCCAGATGAGTATCCATCTACTGCTGTGTACGTCAATGTATGTTCTCAAAGCTTATTTAAATAATTAATTCTACATAAAGTGAGCATCACATGGCAAAACTTCCAACAGAGCAAGACAAACAACGTGTGATCTAGGAACTAAAACTCACACAGCCTTAGGCATATTCAACACAAGTATCGGTATGCTCCTCTTGGATATGCACATTCATATTGCTATTCCTATCACATAACGAAGCCATCTCCCTCTAATGGAATATGTTTCACTTATGCCATATATCCTCTTCGTATGGATATATAATGTCTATTTATGATGCAATTATTGTAATAGACCGGTGTAATATTTGTCCATATTATACGCAATGCTTCCCTTTTCACGCATAACAAAGCATCGAAAGTATCTGCCCTTAAGCAAGTTTTTGAAAATCATTATGGCTTTGTTGCATGATTGTATGCTGATGACTTAGATTCACCACATTTCTGCATGGAAGCAGTTTATACAAACACCACGAAGCATATATGAAGCTATATGATGAACGAGACTCCGCATTGGCTAGTCGCATTGCTCGTTCCCTGATGATGATTTGCGCATGCTGTTAATCATAAACATATAGTCCATTATCCCTTTTATTTTCCCCGGCACTCCGAAATATTAGCCAATTTGGTGGAAATTTGACCCTGTAACAACAGGACAACAGGAATAATTGAATATAAAACCATTGTGAGCTTGATATTAGTCTCATTAGCACGTACTGTCGAGACCCCCTCTTGACTGATGTCAGCTGCTTCGGTAACTTCAGCATTTTATTTGATCAACAAGATGGAATGAAACTCGGCAGCAGATACGCCTTTTTTTTTTTTTTAGCTCAGTTCATGGTTTAGATAAGCGCAAGGATGACAGTGAACACCCGAACAGGCCATCGTCATGGTTGACATGTTAAGCAGAGAAGAAGGCTATGTAGCCGAGTACGGCGCGGAGTGATGACGTTCACAAGCTTAACGGTGACACGTAGTATATCAGCGTCTCAAGGCTTGAATGGTGTGTTTCTCATTGCGAAAGGCTGTTGGTTGTATTCGTTTCGGATCAGATAACAACTGCTCTGTCTCTTATACCCAGCAAACAATGTAGTCCGACCCGGACGCAATTAACGTGATCTATCATATAGTGTCGCACGCTGACCAAGGATTGGCTGCACCTTACAAATTTTGTTAATTATTCATGAAGCTGCACTAGCCCAATTGGAAATCCACTGGCTCGAACGGCTGGGTTATTGACCCGGGGCCATCGGGCTATCTAACTTGTCGATTTCTAATAACCTAACATTGATTGGATTTAGTGACGTCACCCTGATTAATACGACGAGGGCATTCAGATTGTACGTCTTCCCCAGTCGCAGACGGCTAAATGCGATCGTAATGTGATCCTACCTGATGTTGTTCTTTGCTCATCCGATCCTGCTGTTTCTGTGGCGTTCTCTTGTGATTAGATTTGTCTTGAAAAGGCAGCGTATTTTTGCATATTTATGACATGCATGATACTAAGATTAGCTCCTTTAGTATCATAGCATCGGTTCTATAGCCTGACAGACGTCATCCGCTCGGTGCAACCTCTTTTGGCATCTCAAATCTCAGTGCAAGGATTCAGTTATATAGGAACACTGATGATTCATTAACTATCGGCCGTATTTCCGCCAGGTTGATAATATACTTCTGCAAAGCATGTCCCTGGAGCTTCGGTAGTGAAGGGGTTTGCTCGTCTTTACGGGAAGCAACATTGATAAGTGATTTGCTAAGCAAATATTAAACCCTAGATTCTTAGGTCAATTATATCTCTGTCAATATGTTAGGAAGACAAACATAGCTCAACAGAGAGACGTTTGCATTGCATGCCTCTTCGAATGAGTGGCAAGACTGTTAAGTTGGTTATGCGGTCGTTATTACCATAACGGCTTCGTTATAGTTCTGTGATTTCACAATTTGATGACATGATTAGGTAGAGGCACATGTAATGACAACACTACATAGGTGTGCATTATTGCCTGCATTATTATATATGACAGATTTGTATATAGTTAATTAGTCAGTCAGGTCATAGAAGTAAACCTCTGCATTTAACGCGCTAAACGGGTCATCTGCGGTTGTTAATTTGAGTGGAATAGCGCGAAGATGGTCAGTTCCAATTGCCCTTTCCATCTCTCCAGCAACAACCACAAAGTTGTTTGCCATAGATACTTCACCTTTTGCGGTAGTATAGTACGTTTAACATGGCTAAAATCGCTCGGTATTTGACGGGTCAAAGCAAGAAATGTCACTCGTACATTAGTTGAAAATTAAGAAAACAAAGAACTACAACGAAAAATAAAAGCACAATACGTGCAACTTTGTTTTTATATAAGCTGGTTTAGGAAGGAGATATCCCATTGCCATGAAGCAGTTTAAACTGAAATAAGAATAGCGTCTAAAACAATTGTGGTCGGGAAGCAGCGAAAACGAGGTTCTTTGCATGGCAATTATTACCTGATGATTCCATTCGTCATTCGCTGCAAGGAACTGTTAAGCATTAGTGCCTACGTCGACAATGCGGAACGAGAGCACAATAATGACTGGCATCGTGTCGCGAGCCACCGTGAGCAGTATCTTATTAGATGTTGACACCAAGTCATCATTTATATGAAATATTTGCGAACAAAAAAACCATATTAATAGTGACCATATAGTGAGGATATGGTGCTATCATAATAAATCATTCCTCGGTCAGTCGGTATTACTTTGGGAGATTGGGCTTGGTTCCGACGAGGATACATCGGACCTCATGAGAGAGCAGTGTGCAAGTAGGCGAAATGCAGGGCAGAAATATGGCTTATAATTAATGGTGGTGTATTGTTTTACGTGCAAAATGATAAACAAATGTTCGGTATAATGTGTGACACAAATTGTAGTTCTGGCTTCGGGTCTGTGAGTTGATAAACAATCGACATATTCGATTTTTCGCATATTCTTTTGATGTCCCAGACTACATGTAGGGAATTATGTATTCAATGTATTCAGAGATTCATCAGAATATGGTGCTATTCGAACAATTTCACAGGCATATCATCGCATGTGTATCAATCAGGTATGCTCGGACTGCATGCATTACCTCTGATCTATTAACGCTGAGCATTAATTACTCAGTCCATTACCATGTTATATCATTAAGGTAAGCTGTGCCACCAGGGCTTGGGGAGGTATGAGTATGTGAATGTCTGTAGATATGTATAAAAGCGTGTTACTCCAAGTATCACAATTTTATGGAACTCAACTATTCATACTAATTGCTGGACAGGAATATTATGCACAGTGCAATATAATAAAGTAACGTAATGATTGCATGACATGTGTGATGACTGGTGTGTAATGAGGAAGATCCATATGGCAGTAATATTATAAGCGTTCAAACGGATATATTTCGTCACGACAAATATACTTCTACCAAATACAAATCACTGCAATAAATAATGTGCATGATGAATAGTATCATTCAACCTTTCCCAATGAAGTCGTCCGTGCGGTTTTTTCGATGGTAGCCTGACACTTCGAGTGTACACACTGACTGTATTTCTCACTAGTTACAACAATTGAGTAGCTTTATACCCGTTACTAGATTGTATCCGACTTTGTGCTGGAGTCCAAGCTGCATGACCTTAATTATTGTAATTTATTTAACTCTTTCCACTGACCACACCCCGCGAGGTGCACAATGTAAAACACAAGGACCTTACCTGAGAAACTACTAGTGAACTTTATCCATGGTGTTCATGTTAGTGCATGTGATCAGTCAATGTTATCAAGTAGCTAATCAATCTAAGCGCCGACATGGCGCCCCAGACGACAAACCATGCTGTCAATTGCGAAGAATAAAGCACTCCACTAAATATCTAACCCCATCATTTCTAGCTAGGTTAAGTGCTTGTTCGTGTTCGAGATCATTCATCATTATACCACTAAATCAAACCGCAGCAGCTAACGCGTATATTCTTTGGTAATGACAAGACCGCGGAACATTACAGTTCGGTCGCTATGGGCAATGACGTTTGCAAAACGGCACAGCTGCCGGGGTCATTCACACTTAGGCAAACAAAAACAATGTACTTAAAAGCAATGCGGCATTTGCACTGAAAAATAAGGGTTGCAAATGGCGCAGTGAAAGGAGCAATATGCCATTATTGCCAACCATGGCAACATAGGAATTAAGGTTTTATTGCTTAGCTCGGATGGAATTTTAGTGCAATAAATTATGCATACAACAGTTATAGTTGCACGGCTCTTCTGCTTAAACCCTATAAACCAACGTAATATTGCTCATATAGTGAATGGAATTTCATAACATAATGCTATAGTTAATCTGGATTATCTGCACTCCGATGTTATGTAAACAATTACAACTTAACCAGTATATTGCTTATAGACATATCCTGTGCAAACAAAACGGAATTGAACTCCGATAGCAAAGCATTATTTACGTTATAAGCTAATGTGTTCGCCATATTTACCTTTATGAATAAAAGCCAACAAATTTCGTTTCACTCAGCATCGCTAGGTGTCATATGCAATCATTGTCATATGTGTTATTTCGCCTACATACCGTGCATGAGCATTAGATGGGGACAGATGTATTCAGGCAAGAAGAAGACGGATGTCAGAACGTTGTAACAGAATATGTAATAAAGTATGAATATCATTAGTATGAGCTGCACCGTGGATGGACATTGTCGTTTGGTAGCTCCCCCCTGTGGGTCCGGGGGTAGAATAGGCCCACTGTATCCCCCTGCATGTCGTAAGAGGCGACTAATAGGGGGCAACCTGTTGGCCGTGGGTTGCGACTCGTGTCGGTGAACAATGGGATCCAAGTGGTTGAGTGGGGCGGTCCTTTTCAGGGCCGTATCTGCAACACACTACTCTGGCCTGGATTTCGCCTAGACGAGAGGCCGGAATTGGCATGGTCCAGTCAATCGGCTGGTGGTGACTTGCCCTAGAATACTATTTGCATTTTTATCTTTTTCAACATCATCCACTTGTATGTCCCTCTTTTTCCATTTATCTTAGAAGGCGGCTGCTTAATCAGGTCAAAATTATCTATTAACCTTTCTAGGCGCCATATAACACATACGTGTTGGTATGCCGTTAAACCATATTCTCACTCACTCGTTTGGTTGTTAGCTTCGTCTGAGGAGCAGTTTGTTAGTTATGCATTTGGTTTGCATATATTTGCAGCTTAGCAATGTGTTTATTTTGTTTATTATCGTATCCTATTTGTGGATGCTTGATGTTTGCATCTTGCGCTAGCATACTCTTCTAGGTTGTATGTAGATGAATGATCATTACATAAGCTGCATTACCGCAACCATTATTGATTGTGTAATATCATAATACATTAAATTACAAAATGTACAAACGGGGGTGTGCCCTCAACCATGGTTAATGCGATCATGCGGCATTGTTCACTGCCTACATTCAGACCGCCCTTTTAGAAATATTATGCATACTAATTGATATACCGTATGAAAGCATATTAATTGAGCCACGTTAATTGTGACCTCTGGTACCTTGGGTATTAACAGGAATGGTTATAGAGGACTTTCACTGTCGCAAGAAAGATTAACAGGCCACCCGGGATAGCGTGGGTTAGGTTTTTGCATTATCTGCCCGGAGCAGGCTGAATTATTCACATCCAAATTTATATTCGTTGCCATTTCGTCTATTGGCCTGAAACATACAGCGTACCCCTCTTAGATCCGAAGATCTGACAATGAATCCTTGCTGTTTATCGAGCACAGGCAAACATTCAGCAAATTTATCGCTATGGTACCCATATCACGCAACGAGAGGGAATTGATTTGTAACTGATAAAATCGAAAAATGTTTGAAACTGTTCGCTTATTTGACTTCTAGAAATAACCTAGATAGGAACATCCATAGAAACTCGTATAAAAAGGATAATCAGCCACATCGAAAGAAGTACAAGTATCATACATATTGTGACTCTTCACATGCACCATTATCATATACATGTCTACAGTCCTAAATTCAATGCCTACTTTGCACAGCTGCCATAAAATAATCACCATGAAACATTTTGACGTGTCAACAACTACATGAATGTTTGGGCATTCAACATGGGGTTATGAGAGGCAGCTTACCCAAAATAGAATTGCCGCTTCATCCATTTATGAAATTTTAAACATGATTGAATATAGAACAACACAAATTAGTCGTCACTCAATTTCATATCACAAATAAATCCCTTAATATAAAGTGTAAATTGCTCTGAAGTATAAGAAAAACCGAACATTTCCAAACCAGGAACGTGCCATCATGTACACCAAACGCCATATTTTTAGCAATGACTTGGCCGTGGAAAGGGATTCATGTAAGGGCACGTTATATGCTCGTATTTAATCTTCTTAGCCACTTTCTATAGAACTTGCCCTTCTCTCCTTTGCAATATTCACAAACATAGCCACCCAGACCCCTTATCGACATGCGTTTGCGCATGGTTTATGTATACTGTTGCAATAACTAATTGTGAATACAGGCAGTCGCATTCAGAAATTGCATGGAGTAATACACTCGCGTTAGATCAATTTCGTGACAGCGGTCTTTCAGTTGGCTCACGTACTTGCCATCGGTCTAGCATTGACATTTTTGCTTTATGTAAATACCAACGAAAACGATGGGTTAATCTCATAAATCTGTCAAATAAATATGACGGATGAGCTATACAAATTGAATGGATATTTTATCGCTGGTGATGTCACTCGAGATTTGGATTGTGATATTTAACACGATGTGAATGCAGTATTATACCAACGCCAGGCTGGAGAGTTCTTTGAGATTGTCTGTAGGATGAAAATAAGCAACCTCTTCACAATTGACTGTAGACAAATTGTACGGACAACCGTTCTGATAGCGCACTGTTGCTAGTTATCTGCTTTAAGTCACACTGAGTGATCTGAGACACTAGGCGTTCTTGTTTACAATTGACAGGCACTATTGCTTGAAATACTAATCTTTAGTTACTGTTGCCAGTTATTATCATTCAATTGTGAATATCTTGCTTTTCAGCTACGAATTATAGCAAATGGTATGTTAGTGAGTGTCAAATTCGTCGCTACATTTGAATCAATAGCGATGGTAATCCATTTTATTACCGTTGCTGAAACTCATCACATAGTTAACGTTTGCTGTTCCAGTATTTCCTAGGCTGGAATAAACCTTTCGCTATCAAGAAATATAATTTTGTTTTAGAAATGGTGTTAAATGTTTATGCCTTAACAGACATTTGTTTTGATTTGAACACTGTGTGGCTATTATCAATCGGAAGGGTTAAATGTCTTATTATTACTCTGTTGATGATTCAGATTAGCATGTATGTACTTCTTCCGATGTTTATTAACGTCTACCGTCTGTGGCACCTTGCGGTTATGAATAATTGTTTACACTTATTGAGTCATGCCGCATGGTCATAACTACAACCAACGTGGAATAACCAAGAACAGAAGAGCTCAATAGTACGTACAACATTAATAAGGAATCAAGGAAATAGTAATTATTTGCATTATTCAGGTCATCAGTTTATAGAACATTACATTTCTTACCTTGCCAATGTAAATTAATGTCCTTAACGGTAGCATTACCAAATGATCACCTCAACTCATTGTTCACCATACATTCGGTGTTTGCACCGCTATAATATATATGCTAACACACTCCATTTATGGTGAGGTTCGGCGGAGGATAACACATTGCCGAAGGATGCGGGCACAGTCTATGAAAAGACAATTTGCTATGTGGTATATAGCCCGCTTGCTGGGGTTCGTGAAAACACTTTATTGGCTATGCTACCGTCGCTCTCATTGGTTTGAGAATCCCCAGTACGAAGCGCTTTAAGTACGAAGTACGGGGCTGTGACCTGTAAGAAGTCCGTAAGAAATATCCCTCGTACGAAGTTGTGGTCACATGCTTTACGAGTGGTCTGCGGCCGTTCATCGGGTTCTTTACGGGAATCTGAATCCGGGGCCACTATACGGGCCCATAGAGAACCTGTAAGAAAACCGTGTGGGCCTGCGATGGCCCCGCACTACTGCCTGTGGGCCTGTGGAGCTCGTGTCTGAAAGAAGTGTATGTTCAGCTTTTGGCCACGGGCTCTGCGGGACCCATACGGGTTCAAACATCTTCTGAACATCGTACGGACCCCTCACGGGACTGCACGATACGTCATGCGGGCTCGTAGACAGCCCGTTGGTCTCATATGACATAGGCATTAGCTATATTAAAGTGAAAACAAAGCAGCTGAAACGCAGCC
The DNA here is from genome assembly GCA_034190875.2 of Urechis unicinctus. Classification (NCBI taxonomy): domain Eukaryota; kingdom Metazoa; phylum Annelida; class Polychaeta; order Xenopneusta; family Urechidae; genus Urechis; species Urechis unicinctus. The sequence continues at coordinate 38,412,571 of CM067347.1, read as the reverse complement.
GCATCTCATCGTTAACAAAGACGAGGACTGCCCTCTTCTTATACGATTAATAACTGGCTTTATATTATCATAAGCATCTTATTGCTGATGTCATGTTGGCAACGAATAACCTAGTAATCCAGAACAGAGGATCAATATCATCGCTTGATGAAACGGACCCCTTATTCAACCAAATGCATGATCAAGATGAATTACAATCTGCACCGTCGAAAGTATTTATATGTTTGCATATAATATAACAATATCAGCTCTGAGCAGTTTCGAAAATAAAATTGTCGGATTTTAGAACAATTTAATTTTATCAACGAGTGTTCAATTGACATTAGCAAAACCAGCAACTGAGCTATGACATGCCCCAACACAATAGATACGGAGCATCCTTCTATGGATTTGAACGATGCGCCCGTCTTATTGCTGTAGGTTCTTTTTCATCATTAAACGATCTCTGCTTGAGCTCGAGGTTCGTGAAAAATAATAATCTGTGATTTTTATTAGCCGTCAATTTTGAGATCTTCAATCTGAGTTGAAAACGATTGTGGGTTCGTTATTTTTGTCTTTTATCGCATTTAAGTCGCCCGCTAAAAAATAAAGATAATTTTGAATAGCAGGTTAATTATAAGGCACTGTTGTCAATTCACTGACAGAGTTGGTTATACGTTGGCTGAATCGGATATATTTCTGGTAATGTCTTATCAGAGGCGCTAGGATATGCAACTTTTGATGACATTCAGTGTCTAAAACTGTGCATATTTGCAATAGGATAGATTATTGCTTGCTTGATATTGACACATGATGTAATGCATATGATATGCGGAAGTTGTACCACAGCGTAAAAATCAGGTAATTATTGATACCTATGTTTTATGTCTTTCTGTCGTATTATTACAATGAAAACAACATAAGATGCAATTGATCAACAAATGAGTCAGTTACTAATGGATATAGGACACAGAGAATGGCCACTACACGACATGTAGTCAAATGGCATTATTATTCAATAACACCATTGGCTGCGCAGCTTCAATGTATCTAGTACCATTCTATTAACGATAAATCTTACATTTAATAAGTTCCAGAATGATACGACTGCCAACCAATAATACGAGAGTTACACCTACTAAAGCCGCCGTAAATATTATACCTTTACAAGGATCGATTTGACACTTCAGAATTAAGTGGTAATTGGTTAGAAGCTACTCTCTGCAACTTGTCATCCTCTGTTGAATGTGTTTCATTAGAAGCAATCACCGGTAATCTTGTTACTCCGCGATATTACCGTACAACGACATAGTAGATAGTTTTTAGTGGAGAACAAAGTTATGACCTACTTTAAGGCAATGCAATTTGAAGGACAATTGTAAACCAGACAGTTTAATATCGGTAAGACATCATGATGACATCAACTTATCGACTACTATACATATCCGGATTTGTCGTTGTTTTAAGCCACTAACTCGTTTCAAGTATAGCAATTTGTATGTTTAGGGGGCATTTGTTCAGATCATTGGATGAACGATTCGAGTTGCAAATTTGCACGATTAGCCTGGTACCAGAAAAAGGAGCGATGATCTCAGGCAGAAGATATACCAAGCAGAAAGTGCTGATGCAATAATAATTACAATGTTAGTTTTGCATCTCCATTTTAAGCTACTTACTACTAAGCTGTATATCACTCTATGTCACTATGACATATGTATCCAAGTATATGCATCCCATAAGTAACGCAATTGTAGAGACGCCAATCAATCCCTGCGAAACATTGTTTATCCTTTAGTGACTTTTGGTGACCTGCATAACCACTAAGTCATTTTCAATTCCGACCACGCATCTGCTGCGTTTTGAACAACCGCACAATCACCTGATTGCAGCTTTTAACGGAATGTACATCATGCTAGAATGTGTAAAAAGACATTGCTGAGAATTTTTTTAATAATAAAACTGTCCAGAAAAATCAGCTTGGAGCTAACGAAGCAGTGGAGAAGTTCCTCCAATAAGCTACTTTTACTACTGATAGCACACGGAATGTCTACTTTTGAACTTAACGTTGTGCTGTAAGTATCAAATATCCTGAAGCGACAAGCAACATAATGGATCCACAATAGTCTTCACGGTACCATCTAGAAGATAACGCAGTAAGGATGGTTGCGCAATGTTTTGTTCTACAGAGCAAATCACTTTGCAACACCCGTGCAAATCATCACAGTTAGTGTGTGAAACAACGTCGACATCAGTATACTGAAATTAGATCCAACAGTGTATTGAAACTAGATCTTTGTAATATAGATCAACGCTATATTTTGACCATTAAAAACGGAGTTAGCAAAAAGAGCACTTGCTATTATCAGTTTCCTGAAGGCCCACATATCCTATCCTTATCATATAAGCGCAGATGGGTGTTATGTTCTAGTGTGTAAGCTATGTAAGCGTTAAGGAGATCAGTGCAATGTGGATCTAACCCGGACAAAAATACCCTGGGTATCAAGAGTCGCTGCAAAATTATTTACAGCTTTTCATAGTCGTCAAGTGTCAAATGGGGCCACATGGGATATTTGATCGGTTAATGGCTGGCAGTAACACATAATGTGGATTAATTTGTCCTGGTTTAAATGACTAAATAAGACGCATGCCAATCAATTTATGTTAAATTGACAACAACTTCGACTTTGGCTCTATGATGATTGTTGTAGCTTCCCAAAATGCTCATTTCAAACTCATTATATTATTTGTGCTTCTTTATACAACGTCAGGATAAGAAATAGTTGCGGAATTCTCAGGGAAATTATTTATATATTGATTTTGTGGTCTAAATGACATGCTCATAGCCAACCGGACCTACCAGTGCATGAGTTGATTATTTGACGTGCTGTTCTATCCATGTATGCAAGTTGCCCCGACGACTAACAACGAATCCCTAGTAAAACAAATGTTGACAATCGATTTAATTGTAAACCAACCAAAGCTGAACCCGTCTAGACAAATACCTTAGTATGACCCCAGTAGCATCATGCATTCGATTTTTGTAGATGTAATTTTAAAATAATTCAGCCTCTTTATACTTCCGTCACTTCATAACTTCACATATTCACAGATCAATTAGCACGACAAAGATAGTAAAAGGTAGCTTTTCAGCATTTATAATAATGCCTTGCTTGAACATATAATGAGGCAGTATCCTTAATATAATGTGTAGGACAATTTAAATGATATCAGGCGTTAAACAATAAAAAAAAACAACAAAAACCTAAAATTTGCATAATCCAATTGATGGTGCGTTTGCAATTTTGCGGGAACGAAACATGCCAAAAACGGTCGTTGTTGACAGTGCATTACACCAACGTCGTTAAGTTATTTACAATCTCGTACTGGCCGACCCTTCGCCAGTATATCACGGTACATTTATCTTACAACTAACAATGATTACAACGATTTTCATTCCATGATCCACTGCATGTCCTCAAAAATGATGAATTTGGTAGATAGGCCCAGCTGGCACCCGCATTAGCAATTCTATGATAAGAAATATACAGCATCAATTGCACTTGGTCCACGATTTCTTGGCAACGTCAGCTTTTGCTTCTATTGCCTTTATACAATACACTGACTATGCTGGCTAGCATGTTGACGGATTCGGGGGCGGAGAATTTTTTGGTTGGGAATATAGCGAGGATCGTCATTTAGCCATATTACATCCAGACAACGAAAAACAATGCACATAATGTTGGCATTATATTAAATGCCAGGACTTAATATGTCAAATCATATCTGCTTCCGACACTGGTAAGCATTGCAAACAACTGGAGCAGCTTAATGCCGTTGTTGTGATGTAGTCTTGGTACAATATTGTCTCATGTATTATGCGCACTTTCTATGCAAGTGTGAAGTGAAACTTGTCTGATGGAAATGATTTCGATTCATTCTATGACTAGTTCCCGTCCCAGGCATCTATCTTTTTCGTATGCCTCACATGATCTGATCTCATCATTATTATGCATTGTTTGTTCATAGACACAGATGCATTTCATAGTATTAAATATCGATACGAAGACCTGGCGGCTAACACACAACTTATCGGACTCATCGGATGCTAGATACAGAAGGTTTTCTTCCACAACAAGTTGCTGATCCCGGTCACTATCGAGAGAAAGTCTTAATTTACGGTATGCAAATACTATGAATCATTGTTTACTGATGCGAGTATTAGCTAGTCTAGGTGACTGTTCTTTGATGTTATGTCTAGACGTCAACATTCGATAAACCGAACCAACAATCGCATAAATCCTACTCACAAGGACTCATGAAATGAATAATTGCAGCGAATTGACCAAAAGCCAACTGATCTGCGCTGACATTGTTGCAATTCACTATAGTAATTGTCCCTTGTGAATGTTGTCGGCCAAATCATCATCTGAACATGAACGGCCCATATTGTAGTTTTTGTCCATAGCTCATGCTTGATGCTTTCTCTTCAGACAAGAAAATTTGTTGCATTTCATTGGTACCGTCATGTTGGTCGTAATTTTAGCTCTTAATTGCTCGCATATCATGTACAAAAATACGAGGTCCCATTTGTACATAGAGGGAGAACTTCTGACGTTTGAACTGAAAACTCATGAAGCCAACATTATGGTTTATGATGTCTTTGACTCCACATTCACGCCCACACGAAAGTGTCAATCAGATAGTTAGTCATGGGAACTGCTCGTTTGGTTTCTTATTCAGTTGATTCCAACAAGATACAAATGTTCCAAATATATAAATGAGAGCATCTGCCAACTATAACACTGCGATCCACATCTATTTCAAATGCTTATGTAGGGACCACAGTATAGAATTGTTAAGTACAGCAGCACACTTGACTAGTAACGTCCGCTCCAATCAATTCCTATACACAAGACAAGTAACTCAATTGTCCCAGACTGGTGCAGTTAAGATATGTAACCAACGCGACAGGTAATACAATGCTTGGGTTCTAACTGCCAAGTCGTGTCGTTGTGTATTCCGTCCACAAATCTATTGGATATAACACAAAGGTACCTCAGGATATAGATTGTCTCAAATGACATGTGATGTAGCGCCACTATTGGAAAGGGTGCACTAGACGCGTGTACAAAACAGATCACAAAGATCACAGTGCGGGTAATCATACATGTAAGTGCCACTATTAACGAGCTGTTTTAACTGTACTTCTGCTCTTCAAGGATTATTGTCAACGTATTTCTAAATATGAAAGCATAATACGAGACTCCTTATCGCGTATCCGCATTCACTTGAGCGCAAAGACATGTTTATTATTTATTACATAATCATTTTATGTCAATATGATTTCATTATATTTATCGTAGCTCGATTGCAAAGCTGCTTGTATGAATGCCGACTACGAGTGCGGATTATACATGAAGATAATGGCCGGTGTTTGATGAATGAAAACGAGAAACAAGACTGCATTATCTATCCATTGAAGCAACCTAACCATCGAAGGCCTGGAATGAGATGGACACACTTTGCAATTTGCAGTTCGTTGTCAATATAATATAACCAATATAAAATGTCAATATGATATAAGCTCCGTGCCAAGTGACTGCTATATGCGTCACTCTAAATATAGCATCTACAAATGGTTCAAATGATTATATGAATAAATTGTGGTATACAAAATATCTATTTAGTGTTCCATTAATGACACGATCATAATAGATGCATCAATACAAATCTAAGTACGCTTCGAACGTACTATTTTACAACAGTTTGTTAGGTACTGCCTGCGAACGAGGTTCTTCTAGCATCTGATATAGACGGTGTTAAGATTCTGATCATTATAAGCTGACCTACAGAGAGACTTCGGGGCTTGATAGTTAGTAATGTCTCCATCGGTGAAAGACAGTCGATGTGTCTGGTGTATATCTGTTATTGACTCTCCCTTTACATTCCGTGAATGTTGTGGCCAAATAACCACTTTACAGCCACGGTTCTTGGCCGCTCATTGTTAAAGCACGAACGCATTCCAGCACCAATATTGGCAACTCTTTCTGGCTCTCCAGCGATGCCACATTACATACCGCTTCATTGATATGGCATGTTTATATATCCTGTTCCGTCACGTAGTACTATTATTAATAAATCAAAAGTATAAATTGTTTGATGAGTGATTTTAGCAGGTGCTTAATACAACGCAAATCCATTTGCGCAACAATATCTTCGTTTTGTTCGAAAACACAAATTCGGTTATGCAGCATTCGAGGTATTTCCTTCAGTCATCTAAAAATAACGAAGTACATATATATATGAAAATGTCTGCTTTACGACAGAAATATAAGGTGACTACGCCTGCAGTGTAATTACCCACATGACTTCAGCCTTAGCTTTGCTGTTTTGTTCTCGCCACTGTCTGTATGATTTCCGATAAACCTTGTCAATATATTATTCTACTTGTGCTGATCAACATCATCATAAATTTAGCCATTGCGACTACGTGTTTGTTACTTGCTTCTACGGAAGAAACCAACTGTTCAGAGCATGCATCAGTACAGCTGGGTCTATGAAACAATAAAACATTGGGCCGCAACCGTAATGAACTCAACAGCGTTAATATGAATGCAATTTCCTCACCTATGCGTATTGACCGTTCAGAATGAACACATTGTTTATGCAATTCGACCATCACTCATCACCTTGTTGTTTTCCATCTTAGCAAACATGCATGAATACATAAAACAAGGTCGGTGTAGAAGGAGCAATGCATAAATAAAGTCGACACGTTTTATGTTTCCCATAATAGCTGTGGCATCCGAGCTTCGTCGAAAGATAAGAATAAAGAAACCCTTACATGAGCAATAGCCCATTTATTGCGTAATATTGAACGCATAACAATCTTGACGTTCTATACATACAGAACAATATCAAAACACATGCAGCTATGAACAATAACGATGAATACATTCACACCTTCAACTTGAGCGTGAAGGGTGAACTAGGCCAAATTCAAAGTCAGTATGTCTGATCGCAGCAAGATTGAAAACAAATGCTAGTGATATTTTAGGTCAGCCAGTTTATCTCAATAGTACCAGAAGACATTCCATAATATCAAGAAATATTATAAACTTGATCTAAAGTACACCAGCAAATGTTTGTCGGTACTCGTATGAAATCAGGTGAACTGCCATCTTGTTGTAACTACAGGTCGTCGGTGCATGATGTGTTGTAGTATCATGGTCACAACATAGGTTCGTTTGATAAGACTTGTTATTGTGATGTCACTGTATGTAAGAAGTTAACTTGCATGTGCTGTGCAGACATGTTGCTTACTGCTGGTTCTGACGCATGCGTAAGTGTATGAGCTTGCACGGATATCATTGACCTCTCTATGTAATCCTTCTTGTCATCAGGAGATAACCACCATGATCTATTCAGCTTCGTTTTAGATAATCACACGTACAGATCTGTGAATTGGAAGATCGGCTTCTATAGTAAAGGCTGCAATAGATACAGCACAACCGCGTTGGGTGAGGCTACCTAGAGCACGTTGACGCTTAATCTTAATTGATAGAGCTTTGGTTGTCTTTGAAAAGGGAACTCATTTAGTTATGCAACGCGCCCACCACCAAGGGTCAAGTGCATTAATGATCCAACGTGTACTCATTTTGTCACGATGCATACATACATTCATTCATTCATACATACATACATACATACATACATACATACATACATACATACATACATACATACATACATACATACATACATACATACATACATACATACATACATACATACATACATACATACATACACATACATACATACATACATACATACATACATACATACATACATACATACATACATACATACATACATACATACATACATACATACATACATACATACATACATACATGCATATATACATACATATATACATACATCCGTGCGTTCGTACGTCTGATAAGACCTTATGACTTCCCCTCTATACATATAAATATAAGGGTAAATTGTGAGTGCTTCCGGTACGAAATGAAACAGATTGCGTGTCTGACTTGCGGTATGTTTCATGGTGGCCTCATGGTAAAGAATAACTCTGGAAGAGAGTAAAATTCCGAGTGGACCATTGGATTGCCGTTTTTGCGCATGGTCTAGTACTCATTGTTATTCAGCTAGCAATAAATGATTACGGAAATAGGAAACAAGCACAATAAAACGGAGACTACTTCGGTAAGCTTCCCCGTTTTCCAAACTGTGGAAGCGTTTATTTCCCAATGACGCCATTAGGTAGTCGTGTCCTCACTTGAGATATGGCCGCATTATTGAGTCTTTACGTATGCATTAAATGCTTTGCCTTTGATTAAACCATCACAATATTCTTGGAATGGCCCGTAAGGGTCAAACAACACACACATGAGGCAATTGCATGGTCAGACTGGCCTCTTATTATGACTCATGAATGCCTTTTAGAAATATCAAAATAGACCCCCTTTAGCTAAAACAACAAATGTATTAATCCAATGTGTTCATGCAAACTAGCCAACTGTGGCCGATGACTTTTTCGTGAGTACCTGGAAATTTCCTATGGAACATTAAATCTTTCGCTTTGAAATGGAAGAATTTACAGTGGCACAGGGGTATTAAGCGAATGCATATGAACAAAATAATTCTGTATTACGACCAATGAAAGTCAAGTTTTTAAACGATTCAAAATTCAGGCCAGGTGCATTTATACACCCACAGTATGCATTATCTCTATTCGTATGCATGACAACGCATTACACGTTGTTGGTTATGCTGGGTCGCTCACGAAGTGCACAGGAAACCCTGCTTGTGCTCAGATATTTTGTGCTGTTGCCCTATCGCAATATATATACATATCAGAAGATTTTTCACACAATTCCGCAATAAGCTAGGTATAACCAAGCCCTCCCATGAATCACAGAAGAAACAGTGAGTTGCTAGGTATGCATCGAAAACTTGAATGCAAGAGCAACGACTTTTGCAACAAAGTCATACTATATATGTCTGCAGGAACTATTAGCACGGTTTATTTTTGATTTGAATTACTAATGGGGGGAAATTGTTTGAAAATTTGCTTTGTGAGGGCTGTAGAGAAACTTCGGTTTTTAAAAGTATACATTGCGTACTAGGTCCTATGCCTGCACTTCAGTCTGCATACATAATTACGATGGTATGCCTATTCACCACGCACTATAAATGTTGATACTTGGCGGTGTATGAAACGCTTCTTTGGCTTACGAAACTTAGCTCTTTCAAACTCGCCCTGGCAAATAATATCCCTCGTGGAAGTGTATCGTGTATTGTAGTGACGTTTGGTCAACTTGGTAAGGCTTACAAAATTTCTGCGGGCTTTAAAATCTCAGGGGTTATACTACAATGAATTGACTCGACCACTCGTCATTCAAATATAGGCTTAACTAATTACCATATACACACCGATATAGTGATGCTCGTATTAACAGATAACATTCAGTGGTGTTTCGTTGATTTGTTTGCTGGTCACAAGTTCCGTGATCCATTGCACCTATACTTGTGAGAAGCACATATGTCCCTAGATGGCCGTTATTGTTTTGCATAATCATTCATATACAATTGGTCTGATGGATAATGTGTTCTAGCCCAATATAAATACTCCATTTATTTAAACATGTAGTTTCATACAGCCTGGCATATAGAAATTTGCAGCAGTGCCGTATTTATTTTCCGTAAACGAATCGCCGGGGTATTCAGCAACATGCAAAATCGTTCCGATGTTTGTGTCTGAAATAACAAGAGAGACAACGCATTAATTATTATGCGGTATCATTAAACTTGTAAACGGAATCGCAAAAAGGGCTTCTCGTATTACAATGTTAAGAGAACTCGAACTGCATAAGCTGTACGATGATAAATATTATATAAAATGATATATACATATTTTATTACTCATATTTATGCGATTTCTACAAAACCTATGTATTCTCTGTATGACGAATTCGGATCGTGTTAGCTGCGTCTTCAAACCTCCTGTACCAATAACGTACGGACCTTGAATCAGTTATTATGAATTACGGCACGGGCTTATAGGGGAATAAACGGTCTTGCGTTTGCGTCTGGCAGAATGTACATTCAGGGTATTAGACTGCGCCCAATCAAGTATCAACAGATACACATTGTCAGTGTGTAGCTTATTTACTGTTTTTATTCTTTGATTGCAATGTATTCTACAGCTACTACAATTGATCACCATCCGAGAAACGCATCAACACGTTAAGGACAGAGAAAATCAGGACCATATGTTGCTGTATGGGAAAAGAGATATAACTGCAAATCCATTGAGGAACCCCACTGGTTAAAAACAGCATTAACACACTTTTATTACATCAGATAGAATTCCTTTGACGATGCATCTTCTGAATAAGTCACAGATTTATGACCCGCTTTATTAGACTTTCTTTGATGCAAAGAGCTTCACATATTCCAGCTGTCTCTTACATTAAGGCAATACATTTTACAAATACATGGCGCACGTGTAACTGCTTTATAAAAGAGTCCATTATTTAGAAGTTTCTATACTACCCCCGACATTTACTTCGTTATAACGAGACGAGAGTCAAGACTGGGTTGATGTAAAACGGAACTTTTTACTGTGTCGACAAAACCAAAGATCTGAGAATCCATCGCTACTAACTGTACCGTTTGTATTGCTGTATTGTAAACGGCATATCAATTATCCATGGCGACGGCACAATTTTTGCACACCACTAGCAACATTAAGCGCGGCTCATTAGATAGCATTATTCTCATTAAACAAGAGTTTCATCTACATCATATATTAGCTTATGGCGTCAAACAGTATGTAAAAGGTGCACAATGTGTCAAATATTTTATAAGCCACAAAGTTGTCTTTAAAACGCGATGACCCTCATAAATACATTACGACCGCCTCAGATAATGATATAATTCTGTAACAGCCAAAACGATTTCTATACGTAACAGGTTGATGTGCCGCATGTAGATAATCCATGCAGTCTCCGGAACTATTATATTGTGTTCTTCTGTGCATTTGCATAGATTCGCTTGTTAAGAGAAACTTATGCTATAATTTCGTTACAAACGACCGTTAGATTGCGATGGCAATGTTGCTATAACTTACGAGCCATATGTAATGTCCATAATCTGGCTACAATGCTGTTACAATCGTATATTACATGATGGGCGCAAGAAGGTATAATCTCAAGAAACGTATTTCATACGGGTTGAATTTGGTTGCATAATTTAGTGAATGTAATGTGTGCGGCATGCTGAGGCTGATTGCACACTGTCGCCAAGTCGCGAGTTATTGTACGCCGTCCTGCAAGCAATCATTACAGGGCTAAATATTAGCGACAGTGCAGTTTGCTGTTTAATGTATATGAGCGTCTTTTTTTGCATAAATCACTGTGGTTTATATGTGTAGCAAACAAAGCTTTTGCTGTTTATTGTCGTTTTCGATGGGTTTTCCTGTCACTGGTAGATCATTCTCATTTATCCATGTCGTTCATAATCCATGCACGGAATCCTTATGATTCAGTTCCAATGAATAAGAGAAATTCCCGGTTTTCGATATATTCATTACCTTGGTTCCGGCTGGGATCGCAAATTAATTTATTTTCGTAAGATGAAAATGCTGATGGAGGTAACAGCACTATTATGTAGTTGAAAACTACCAAATCATATTAAAAAAAACTAAGAGACGGAAGCAACCAAATATGAAAGAGGTTAGAATGTCTGGATAAAATGAACACGCATTACCACGAACGTAGCACAAACGCTGATGGCAATGCTACCAATACTACAGCTAGCAAAAAGCGTCGACTCGATTTGTGCTGGAATTATACTTGCTGGTATCGGATGCATATGTAGGTCAACTTATTTCATCACATGCATTCTCTCTCTCTCTCCCTCTGACTATTGTTTTCATGCTGCATTGCCACACAACAAACAAACACATTTCTTTGCATTCATGGTTGTATTGGTTATGTATGATACTAGAATAATTTGTTTCTGTGCCTTGTTGAATTATTGGAGCAGCGAGTATCCACGAATTGACAAGTGATTCAATATAACGCATTTTGCATCACGTTATTTCAAACAAAGGGCAACTTAAAAACAACGGCTACATAATTGTTGTGGAAGGAAATATATTTTGTCCAATTACACCAGATTTCGATACTGCATTATGAACAACAGAATGTTTAGTGATGTAATCAGTATCAAGTACCATGGCCAAATTCATTTGCTGATTTATTGATTTTAAGTTATTATGTCTGAGGTTTGACCTAAACATGCTAGTACATTGATTGCATTATTCAAACATCAAAGAAGATCAGTTCAAACGAGAATCAAACAAAGCAAATATGAAAGTAAACGAGCTACTCACAGATGTTCTTATGTTTGACTGACACCACAAGATGTGATTTAATAGCACAGTAAGGCTTGGTCTAATATGGATAATAAGCAAATTTGCTGGCAACTGGGTCATCATGCAATGTGTAATGTTAAATAATTGTCTTCATTTTTTTGTCTTCATAATTGACGCAGAGATCAACTAGGTTTATCTATTCATCTCTGAGAAAGGCAATGCTACATATACTAAACTGAAATCACTTTTGCATCTACACTCGTTTTCAAACTCAATCGGTACAGGAATCTATGTTAAGAATGCCATCTGTTACAGATGAAAACATTCGTGGTATTACTAGGGCGCTTAGAGTAATAGATAATATTGGAATTTTACGTCATTTTCAACGGCAAGGTGATATCACGATGTTGATGGATGACAATGATTGGAATGCTTTGACAGTTCCCCTTAACCCATTTCCCACACCAGACAGCAAAACCAACGCCCTAGGGATGGAGTTGCATCCCCTTTAAGCGATTGAACCGCCATTTAATGGGATCATCCAAGTCACCTTGGGATCGAACCTACGACCCGTGGTGACACAGTAACCACTATGCCACGGGAACCGGCTGTGGGCACTTAAAAGTGAAATAAATTAAGCACTGTAATGTCAGCTGCAAATTTATGTATTTGTGAAATGGCTTGTGTGTTGTGCTTATTATAGCGACATTTCTAATAATTGAATTCCATACGCATTTCATGAAACTAGTAATATGGGGTCTGCTTATTCTACTTACAAGAGTAATAGACCCATTGGGAGTTACAATGATATTTTCCCAATATTCGTAATGCATATGGCTCAGCGAAATATATATTCATGCAGGTACACACTTTATTATTCTGCATATAACCCTATATGTCATTCAATGAATATTTGAACATAAGATAACGGGTAGTTGGTTAAAACACGGACTAAGTTACACCTGAACATATCATCTCGGTTAGGGTGTGTAACATCTAACGGTGGCATTTATTCTATAAGTTGATACCACATTGTTTCTAGAGCATCTTCTATATTCATGTAGCGAACAGGTATGGGCTACCATATAATTATGCAGGGCTTACGCCACCATATATTGATTCATGCGGTACATCCTGGCATATGAAACAAATGGATGCTTTATTGCCCTCAACCTAAAATCTAAAATCTTTGTGCGACAAAGGTTATGTTGGCATAATGGGGCCTTAGATTGCTTGTTATACACGCCTGCGTACAGTTGTTTACCTTTGTTGTGAAGTTGGATTAAAATTATACTTTGTAATAGGCGCACTGTCATATGAATGCAAGCATTCTGAGCTACTAACACAAAATAGATGCAATGCTGTTGACTGCTCTTACATGATTATTTACTTAATATGTATGATTACGCAAAAGATGTTTTAGTTATTGAAACTTAATTGCCTTTGTCGGCAACATGAGAGGCTTGCGTCGTGTCGTGCTTATTATATAATATTGTATGAACATACAGGCCAAAAAATGTGGTGTCTAAGCCACTTAATGAGTTATGGTCATGAGTCATAATCGTCTCGATCATCAACTGAAAGTGTCAATGTTATTTATATCCGCACTACACATCTCCCATTTAGATCCGGACTTCATACGCAAGTATTAAGATTGGTGGAATATAGAAGGGTGTTTATTTTTTTTGGAACAATGATTCATGTGGAAGTAATGATCACCCTGGACCATATCCCCAGATACGTAGCCAATTGTGTGCGCTTATCACGTTTTGATAATAGATGTTTCAAATTGCTGACTGTCAGCATCTGAGAACGAAATATTCAGTAGAGCACTATTGGAAATGTATGACCCGGATGTAAGATTCATATTATTCCATGGTCGACTGCCAATATAAACGACAAGCCCATCATAACGCTTGATGTTTTGTAGGATATCAAAGAGTTTTAGCTATCTCGAAGATGAGATATATTGGGTTGCATAATGCATTGGGGACTAACCTCAGGTACCTAAGATGATTTAAGTTTGGTAAATATATATGACGAAGACGTACACGAACCAAACACATGTGGTACATGGTCGAAGCTGCAAAATCCACTCTAATTTGAATCAACAACAACAGAACCAAACACTTGATATATCATAATACTCCATGGTCTGATAAGTGATCCTCGTGATATCACATTATTATTAGATTAAATCAAATAAACTTTTCAGAACATATTCATGACGAGCTTTGCGGATACTATACTTTATAACCAACTGCAACTATAGACGAAATGGAACAAGTACGAATCTCTTATGTGCACGAAAAAATTATGGATACACTGCTTACATGTGCCAAACAATAAATGTTGCTATAAATCAGCCATATGATATATTTCGTAACAGACATTTACACGTCGGGTTGTGACTGTAAGCTGGTAGAAATGCATGATATTGAAACAATATTTCCAAAGCTGTGCGTGCTTCTGCTTATATGTAATATCACTGCATCAGCATCAATTCATACGAGCGGCTTTTGTATTGGAAAGTCATTGGTTATATTTAATGTTACATTGATGAGCCTTGGAAGGACAGCGCAAATGTGATAAGTGCCACTAGTTAGCACCAAGATGTGACGAGTATCAAATTATTATATCCGCTGATTCCACGGCTGCCTCTTGCCATCAAAGCTCTAACGACTAGTTAAAATTATGTTCATACATTATCGCATACTATGATAGGTCCCTTTGATGACTGTATTATATCTAATGTCACGAAATAAAACACAACGATACCACAGTCAAATATGATAATGATGATCTCTCAATCAACCTACCGAATCTGCATCAGTTTCAAAAGGCATAACATTTTATGTAAATTGTTCATGAATGGAAATGAATACATTGGTATCCTAATTTCTTATCAATGATAGCGATACATGTATAGATGATACGCAAACCAAAGCCGGTTACTGTGGCAATAAGGCCTTGGTAATACGGACATCGTTAGTTATTAGGTTAAAGGAATAATGGATTTCATGATATCATCACGTAGCTAGTGCAGTCTGACCGTACACCCTTTGAAGCACGTGCAAGCATTTCCACATAACCATAGTAATATTCACAATAACATGCGATTTGTATTGCTAATATATTGGACACCTAATTTGGGCGTTACTTGCTTCTTGGCTGCAGATAAGCGCAGAAAAAAAGCATCAACAATGATTAGTCAGGCCGACAGTGTTTTGCCAGCTCCACCTCTGTATGTCGGAGTCTTAATATTACATGATATAGGGAGCATAGGAAGATATATTCTACGGGTAATATATGTCCTCAATGTGCCAGGTATAAGAAGAGATGGAACATATTTCCTTTAACACAATTTTGTAATGCAAGCAGCCACATGTGTGTCAAACATTGGGATGTATTTTTATCGATTGCATATCAAATTTTGCAGTCGGCTGTCCCTTCCTCCGTTTAATATATCTCCTGATTGTGCATAACAATGCGGGGGAGAATCCAAAATACGAGAGTCTGTCTAGAACGACGTGCACGTGTAGCAGCAATTAACAGAATTGCGTGAAGGGGAGTGTACATACAATCTTTGATAATAGCCCTCCTGATCCTGTCCTACTGTAGGATTGGGAATAAATTAAACATCATGGTTTTGCACATTGTATGTTGAATTTACTGCCCATAAATACCCATCTATGAGTTTATGTATAAATAATATATATGTATATTTATATATACAATAATATATATTTACATATAAATATACATATATAAATACACATATATTTACATATACATTTTCATATGTATATTCATATGTATATTTATATATACATATATATCTGCATATATATTTAGATATATATATATATATATATATATATATATATATATATATATATATATATATATATATATATATATATATATATATATATATATATATATATATATATATATATATATATATATATATATATATATATATATATATATATATATATATATATATATATATATATATATATATATATATATATATATATTTCGCCGGCTTTGTGTCGAAAGCGTGCACACATTTCGGTGAATAAAACACTGCTGGCTTTACTTATTATATGGTACTGTCATGCGTTCTGTAATCAACATTTTTAAGAGTTTGTATTTTGCAGTTATAGACATCAAATGCATTCGCTGCATATTGCAGCTAGTTGCTGCTTACAAATTGTAATAATGAACCGATATTACAGTTATGACACAGAATCACGAATACGCCTAATATGAAACCCGCCTGACGCTTTTTGTGGATAATCATTTTTATTCGAAGGGATGTTTAATGAGCCTTGTGATCCTGACTTAGCAAATAACGATTTCTGGATGCAACATAAATTTCGCCGAATAAACTGCTGAGCCACTCTATTTATTATTGCCGTGAGAATATTATTGCGGCGGAAATTCCATTCCGTTATACATGTTCTTTCGGAAGTATTTATTTGGTTGGAGTGTTGTACATGAAAAATGCTTACAATAGACAAAGTTAAAGGTTTTACTTAGGTGAGTTAATGGATGCGTCTGGTTAGTCAATGAATGCCAATAATGCATATGTTCTCATGCAATGTATATGTTCTCATAACGGCTTGGTTCTATCGGGGAAACATGATTCAATCAAGCAGATCCATAAAACATTCGAGCAGGGACTAACTATCGCTTGTAATTATCTCCAGATGTTTATCTGCTCCTAAGTAAGTTATAGTATGTTCTCCAAGCATATTCAAATCATTAATTTTGCATATAGTGGGCATCAAAGGGCAAACTCTAAGAATTAAAAATCATGCACAGCGTTAGGCAAATTCAACAATTATCGGTATGCTCCTCTTGGATATTAACAATCACATTGCTATTCCTATCACGTGAAATTAAAAGAGCAATTAAAAAAACGAAATAAAGCCCCCTTCTACGGCGCAAGGACATTGAATGATCATAAGAAGACTGCATTTGACAGGAACTTATGATAATTTAGGGTTTGTTGTAGTACATGGCCAATTAAAACCTTAAAGGTCAACTACAAAGATTTTTTTTATTCCATTTTTCCAAAGTTCTATGTTTTAAAAGGGTATCGTGACCAAAATAAGGTGACTGCGCGCTTTTTGTCTTTAAGAAAAATTATTTTTAAATGTATATTTCCCACGTCGAATCTGACAAGATACCGCTCGGTAAAATTCGTGAATTTCCGTACAGTGACGTCATTCAGGTTGTTTGCGAATATTCATCGCCATCTTCAACCTTCCCGGTTGGTTGACAGCGTGTGACTAACTCGTCTTTCTTCACGGTCTGGTGCGTTTCTTGGTGTGGATTATGCCTTATTGTTGTGCGTTTGGTTGTCGGAACAATGAGAAGTCAGGCGTGATTTTTTTTTGTTTCTAAAAGACATATGCGCCGCATATGGGTGTCGAAAGTCAAGCGTAAACACTGGAGTCCTGCCCTTATAGTTATACGACAGTTCTATGTTCTGATCATTTCGAGTGCTTATGAGACTGACCCAGAGCTGCTCAAAGTCTAGGATTTCGTAAGAAACCTAGGCTCCGAAATGGTATTGGCAGCTGAGCAGATAGATAAATCAAGTGACAGTGGTGAATCACAGACTGAGGTGTCACACTCAAGTACTGCCGACCTAGGCTAGGCGAAGAAACTTCGCCTGTCAGCGTCCGCGCTGTTTGCTACACCAGGGGCGGGTGCCCTGCCGTCTGCCGACCATGAAGCTTGCTCTCACTTGTCATTAGGGGTGCAGGCAAATGTTTTGGTGAGTGTCACCAGGCAACTGCATTATTATATATGATGAAATGCATTGGCAGGGATAACTTCTGTTGTATGTATCCATGAGTCAATTTGTAAACATTTACATCCTTAAAGGCTATGATGAATGAAATTGTAGCATACTTATTGTATTGATACCATAGATGGCTGACAAGTCTCTACAGACACAGAGTTCTATCTTTCCTGGGATAAAGAAATATTAATATTAAAGAGGTACCCAAGTTGGCCCATCTCACCAAAAGTGTCACCAGGGGCACCCAATATGAGCCCCAGGAGGAATCTGTTGGACTGGTGGACAGCGATGACGAGATGGAAACTGACCCTGACTATGACTTCACTGACGAAGTGATGATGCTGAGATGGAACTGATGATGACATGGCGTTTGAAGAACTGTTAGGTAAATATTGTTTTGTTTGTAGTGTAATCACAGGGTTTTATTTGATGGAAGAAAAATTTAGCTCACAGAATGCTTATGTACAGTGGTGTTGATCTGGAGGATGGCCCTAGTCAGAATCAAAGATACCGGGGCAGTTTTGCTTGTTTTGAACAAATCGGCATGAATGGACACCGTAAGATGTGGGATTGCCAACTTTTTACAGGAGCTATGCCCGCAGGGAATTGTTTATGGCTTCAGGGATTTTTGTTAGTGGCAGTAGTGCTATTAGAACACTGAACATGTTCAGGTATGGGAAAATCCCAAGCCTGTCAAAGTACCAATTTCTTTTGGTGTGAACATGCATTAATATTTATCGATTGCATACGAAACAATTTTAAGAGTTTGTATTTTGCAGTTATAGACATCAAATGCATTCGCTGCATATTGCAGCTAGTTGCTGCTTACAAATTGTAATAATGAACCGATATTACAGTTATGACACAGAATCACGAATACGCCTAATATGAAACCCGCCTGACGCTTTTTGTGGATAATCATTTTTATTCGAAGGGATGTTTAATGAGCCTTGTGATCCTGACTTAGCAAATAACGATTTCTGGATGCAACATAAATTTCGCCGAATAAAAATAAACTGCTGAGCCACTCTATTTATTATTGCCGTGAGAATATTATTGCGGCAGAAATTCCATTCCGTTATACATGTTCTTCGGAAGTATTTATTTGGTTGGAGTGTTGTACATGAAAATGCTTACAATAGACAAAGTTAAAGGTTTTACTTAGGTGAGTTAATGGATGCGTCTGGTTAGTCAATGAATGCCAATAATGCATATGTTCTCATGCAATGTATATGTTCTCATAACGGCTTGGTTCTATCGGGGAAACATGATTCAATCAAGCAGATCCATAAAACATTCGAGCAGGGACTAACTATCGCTTGTAATTATCTCCAGGTGTTTATCTGCTGCTAAGTAAGTTATAGTATGTTCTCCAAGCATATTCAAATCATTAATTTTGCATATAGTGAGCATCAAAGGGCAAACTCTTCAACAGAGCAAGACTTACAACGTGTGATCTAAGAATTAAAAATCATGCGCAGCGTTAGGCAAATTCAACAATTATCGGTATGCTCCTCTTGGATATTAACAATCACATTGCTATTCCTATCACGTGAAATTAAAAGAGCAATTAAAAAAACGAAATAAAGCCCGCTTCTACGGCGCAAGGACATTGAATGATCATAAGAAGACTGCATTTGACAGGAACTTATGATAATTTAGGGTTTGTTGTAGTACATGGCCAATTAAAACCTTAAAGGTCAACTACAAAGATTTTTTTTATTCCATTTTTCCAAAGTTCTATGTTTTAAAAGGGTATCGTGACCAAAATAAGGTGACTGCGCGCTTTTTTGTCTTTAAGAAAAAATTATTTTTAAATGTATATTTCCCACGTCGAATCTGACAAGATACCGCTCGGTAAAATTCGTGAATTTTTCCGTACAGTGACGTCATTCAGGTTGTTTGCGAATATTCATCGCCATCTTCAACCTTCCCGGTTGGTTGACAGCGTGTGACTAACTCGTCTTTCTTCACGGTCTGGTGCGTTTCTTGGTGTGGATTATGCCTTATTGTTGTGCGTTTGGTTGTCGGAACAATGAGAAGTCAGGCGTGATTTTTTTTTTGTTTCTAAAAGACATATGCGCCGCATATGGGTGTCGAAAGTCAAGCGTAAACACTGGAGTCCTGCCCTTATAGTTATACGACAGTTCTATGTTCTGATCATTTCGAGTGCTTATGAGACTGACCCAGAGCTGCTCAAAAGTCTAGGATTTCGTAAGAAACCTAGGCTCCGAAATGGTATTGGCAGCTGAGCAGATAGATAAATCAAGTGACAGTGGTGAATCACAGACTGAGGTGTCACACTCAAGTACTGCCGACCTAGGCTAGGCGAAGAAACTTCGCCTGTCAGCGTCCGCGCTGTTTGCTACACCAGGGGCGGGTGCCCTGCCGTCTGCCGACCATGAAGCTTGCTCTCACTTGTCATTAGGGGTGCAGGCAAATGTTTTGGTGAGTGTCACCAGGCAACTGCATTATTATATATGATGAAATGCATTGGCAGGGATAACTTCTGTTGTATGTATCCATGAGTCAATTTGTAAACATTTACATCCTTAAAGGCTATGATGAATGAAATTGTAGCATACTTATTGTATTGATACCATAGATGGCTGACAAGTCTCTACAGACACAGAGTTCTATCTTTCCTGGGATAAAGAAATATTAATATTAAAGAGGTACCCAAGTTGGCCCATCTCACCAAAAGTGTCACCAGGGGCACCCAATATGAGCCCCAGGAGGAATCTGTTGGACTGGTGGACAGCGATGACGAGATGGAAACTGACCCTGACTATGACTTCACTGACGAAGTGATGATGCTGAGATGGAAACTGATGATGACATGGCGTTTGAAGAACTGTTAGGTAAATATTGTTTTGTTTGTAGTGTAATCACAGGGTTTTATTTGATGGAAGAAAAATTTAGCTCACAGAATGCTTATGTACAGTGGTGTTGATCTGGAGGATGGCCCTAGTCAGAATCAAAGATACCGGGGCAGTTTTGCTTGTTTTGAACAAATCGGCATGAATGGACACCGTAAGATGTGGGATTGCCAACTTTTTACAGGAGCTATGCCCGCAGGGAATTTGTTTATGGCTTCAGGGATTTTTGTTAGTGGCAGTAGTGCTATTAGAACACTGAACATGTTCAGGTATGGGAAAATCCCAAGCCTGTCAAAGTACCAATTTCTTTTGGTGTGAACATGCATTAATCTAAAATGAAACACATGTTATTTTGACATTTATTACCAAAACCTGAATAAGTTTCATTTGCACAAACATTGTTACCCAATTAAAAATTGGCATATAATATAACTTACTTATTATATGACTATCATAAAATATGAATATCATTGATTTGCTTCAGACTATGTACATCAGGTGCTTGATCTAAGTCAAAAATACCCAAGCTACAGACTTGCTGAGGTCCTTGCAGATGACAGGACTGTCCCACCACCTATTGCCTCCCAGTACGAGAAACCTGAAAAGGATATTCTTGTAGGTGCTCACAGGTGTCGATTCAACCTGACAAAGAAATCTTCAGCTCCATTTTAGATAACCTGTATATTTGCCGCCCGGGCCAGGGAAGGATTTTCTAACAGCTGTTACCACACAGGCTGCCAGCACTTTCCTGTTTCTTTTGCCCAGTCTGTGCCATATCCAGAGTGTAAACTGGCGGTAAGCTAGATACCTGAATAATCTGAAGCAATATGTCAATTAGTTGTCCACGGTTTTAAAATAAGTTGTATAGTTAAAAGAACAATTGTCATTTGTCAACCATTCCCTCACTTCATAATTTTATTGTAAGCTCTGCCTCTGGATTTCATGTAACTGGCATTATTTATTCTTGGCTATGTAATATATATATTGTAGTTCATCAATATGAACACTGAATATTTTACACAGTGGAATTAATGTTCCCTTTGTAATAAATATGATTGTTCAACCTCAAACCATCCTTTTTGGTAGCAATAATGGCTAACTTACTCATTGTAGAGACTTCATCTCCAACAGGTCTGTCCATTTGAATAGATTCAAATTTGGACACTTCCAGCACATTTTTATTCATGCAGCTAGCCAGGAATCAGGGATGCTTGGTGATGCATGTCCATTCCTCCGTTAGAGCCATCACTCTCTCCAAACTTCTGTGGCTGTGTCCATTGGGATGCAGTAATGACATCTACACCTAAGTTAGAGAAGTAATTAAAGAGTCATTGTAAATTTATATTTGTGGTACAATGAATGAATATAAAAGGAAAATACTTTATAAATTGCATGCAAACATCTGTCCACAATATTCAATGTGCTCAGGGTACAATGACAAAGCTACATTCACTAGCCAAGTACTATTTGTTGTAGTAGTTAGGTCTGTCAACATACCATCCTCAACTTACAGAATGTGTAAATTTATTGGGTAAATTAAACTAACGATTATTTTTTACCAGTTAATATAGTTCAATAAAGCTTGGGAAGGGTATTCTAAAACTTACCATTCATCGAAATCTTTTGTTGATTCTTCATCCGAAGCGGACCCTTGAGTTAGACTTAGAGCTCCCGGTGTCATTTCGTAGTGTGACTTGGATTTTTCAACTCCCGTCCGTATTGGCTCAAATAAATAGTCATGGACATGATTTGCCCCAATGTTATGCTATGGGGATTCGTAAACTTCATCAGAAGACGACATGGCTTGTCAAAACGGTGTAATTTTAAAATCCAAACAATCGTTTTTCACTTCGCTCGCTCGCTCGCAGTCAAATTCTCTTGGAGGCAGCGCAGCAGGAATGACGTCACGCAACGTGCACCTAGCGGCCAACTGAGGCAAAATGGCATCGAGAAGATGGCTTCGTATTTTCTTCCGAATGAAACCTTATCGGTGGATTTTTAGTACTTATGCATGCCGTTGCAATGAATTATGGGTACCGGTTGGTTTATGAGTTATTAATCTTCAATTTGAAACACATTATAAAGAAATGATGAAAATCGCTGTAGTTGACCTTTAATAGAAATGCTCTTGGCAAGACAAGCAAATCATAGAAATCGTCATTGGAACATGTTCATGACGTACGAACGGCCTGAGTTTTATCGCTATATGTTTATGTTACGGAAATCTATTGATTGCAGTCGATATTTTTAAAACCACCATGCAGGTATTTTATTCACAACCGCTTTTAAATGAAAGCGCATTTTTAGAAAGCTCTTATCCTAAATAGAGTAGCGGTTATAATTCGATATACAGACACAGAGAGCCAGAGGCATAATAGTCAGCAGATTAATAACCATTATCTATTCATAATTACTTCTGTCAATTGCAGCTTCCCAATATCAATAGGAACAATATTAGATCAACTTCATATAGTCCAGGCGAATGTACACTATTTAATAACCGACAATGGCGCTCTTTTGGGATGTTATACGTCATTCAACAATATGCATAAACTTGATATTTACATGCTATTTCAAGCCCCGCAATTATAACGTAGCGCGTAGTTGGTCTTAGCACTGATTTCATATAGGTTACCATTTGAAGGTGCAATATATCTGATTTTATGTGGCTGATCCATGCACGATATATTCGATATGTGTTTGTTACATCAATTCAATTAGCAGTGTTTATGTCTGGAGCTGTCATTTACTGTTCTGGTATCCCATGTAATCGGGGATGACTTGTCGCTGTAAATTGTCCATAATCATGTCATGCTATAGAATACTGGCGTTTGGCCTGTCCTACCATAGTTGAGGCAAACTGCGAACATTTTGGTGGGTTAGAATTCAAGTACGAAATTAATATCACAGGCTAGTTGTAGTGTGTAATTGTTTATAATTCCTTAACTCTATGTCATGCGACTTTCACAATATGTACGGTGTGAATGAGCTGATTCTTGTATTCATTCTGGTGGGTATGATTGTTAGTAGTTACATGTCCTGAGCAAAAAGCGGCTTCACAAAACTCGTTGAAATGTGTGCAACTGGCTTATGATCGGAGCTATGTCATGTAATGCATTTAGACAGCTCAGCGCAGCACAATGAGCATCACACGCTTTGTGGAGCCTGAGACACTCTTACACCACGTGGAATATTGTTCAATTATGCCATATATGATCTTCGTATGGATATAAGATCCTATTCTCAGTCGATAGCTGGCGTGGGCGAAAGCACTGATGAATGTCTATTTATGATGCAATTATTATAATAGACTAGTGTAATATTTGTCCATATCACACGCAATTCATAACAAAGCATCAAAAGTATCTGCCCTTAAGCTTGTTTTTGAAAAACATTATGGCTTTGCTGCATGATTGTTTGCTGATGACTCAGGATCACCATATTTTTACATGGAAGCAGTTTATGCAAAAACCAACCAATCACGAAAGATATTAAGCTAAATGATGAACGTGACTCCGCATTGGCTAGTCGCGTTGCTCGTTCCCTGGAGATGATTTGCGTTAGCATGCTGTTAAACATTAACACATAGTCCATCATCCCTTTCATTTTCCCCGGCACTCCAAAATATTTGCCAATTTGGTGGAAATTCGATTCTATAACAACAGGAATAATTGAATATAAATCCATTAGTGAGCCTGATATTAGTCGCATGCATCCCTTTGAACACGGTAGTGCACAGGTATCTATGCAATATACGGTGGTTTTTGGCAAGTGTTGTTATAAGAAAAACTTATTATAGCGTGCGTCTTAGGTAAGAATGCAACTAATTTGTGAAGCAATGAGCACTTAATACCATGTTGGATTCGAATGTGCAATTGTGATCCGGTTCATTCCCATGAGGGTAACGTAATGAATGATATGACTCATTTTCCGGCAACCTGAATTGACACGGCGTTTGGCAGGTTTCTGACACTTCAATTATAACTGCTTTGTCTCCATATGTGTTTCTCTCAACATGAACTTGATTATATGTGTACGTTGTAAAAATATATTCATCTCTAACATTAAATGGTATTATTGATGACACAATATCTACAATATATATCATCTATTCGGACAACTATTTTGGTAACAAATGTATTGAGACAACTTGCTGATATAGAATCGAGAAGATTGATGCAATGGAAGAGAAATATTGCGATGAAGCCACACATGAAATGGACCTGAATATTCTTGTCTCCATAGCAGTTCCTGATATACAGATAAGCCTGTCTGGTTGCGAATATAAACAGATGTACGCTCAGATTAAATGATCTGTGTGCATTGATCACGAAAGAGAGACTGTTTCCCATGCCATCCACACGACAGTAATCGGATGTAGCATCTGCTCTTTTCCCTAAAGGCAACCCTGGAAATAAGTTATACATACCAATGTTAGCCGTTTAATCTCCAGAGGCGCCTTTACATAATGAGAACACTAAAATCCCACTCCTACAACAACCACTCCCCCCCAATTATATATTTTTCATACCCCCCCCCCCCCCCCCCCCCCCCCACCCCGTCCCCATCATACATCAACATGGCAGCGCAAGCTTACTGTACTTGAATGAAATAAACTTTTCTGTCTTAGGAACTGTACAAAGAGCAAAATGTCGTTGCTATGACAAAAGCAGAATTGTTTATGAAAGCATCATTTTTAAAGTGCTTAACGACTTATCATTCATCAGCTCGCATGGCCTTGTTTTTATTCTAACAGTTTGAGATAACTATGCATTTTTAGGAGTAATTTATCCTTTGGGAATTATATATTTTTCATACAGGTGCTCCAAATTCCAAACAATTTGATGGACAATAGCCATAAGTAGATCGATTCACTGTAGGGAGAAGAAAAGTAATGGATATTGTGTGTCGCTCATGGAGTACAAAGTAACAATTATTATTAATTATTGAATGGCATAAGACGTTATGATAAGATGGCTTTGCCATTTGTTAAGACTGTTTGTGGGCAAGCAATAGGCAAGCAATAGGCAAATACCGTATCATAATGATTAGACAGACAGTACCTTGCGCTACATTGATACCCAAGTCACGCACTTACACCATTACCAATCCGATAAGTGCTATTCTCGGAGATATCATAGACGTCAAGATAACCATGTTTCACACAGGCAATTAATGTCACAGGCGTTGTTGAAGTCCATCAATCTTCCACTTAAACCATAACGTATTGTTAAGCACATGTCTCTTAGATGGGGGCATGATGTGTTATGCATCTCTGCTTGATCCATCGCAATCATTCTCTGAAACTCAATAAAGTCAGGCTACACTATCTGGCATCACAAATGATTCCTGGTGCTAGATCGAGGAAACAAAGTATTCATAGATCCACATCATATGACATGTGCGTACGTTAGAACGATGAGGGGTGGCTTCTTATACTCGTCTCGTGCTTATCAATAACATACGGACAAATGCACCATAAAGAATGATTGATTTCTACAATGTATGGGTTCTCCGAGTCTCCCATAGTGTGGTGATTCACAGCATTGCATTTCACTTGTCAGAAAGATTGTAAAATTATGTGCACAACATTAATGGCTATCTATCAAATGTATCAGATTTGTATACATTTTGGTAAGTTAATGCATGATGTACGTGGGCTGCCTTCTTCGACAGCAATCATCAATCATCTCTAATATCATAGCAGGCGTGTTTGACTTTATCATGAGCATTATACGAGTTAACACAACAGTATATATTACATACACACGTGCCATATATAATGTTTTTCTTTGGCAACCAGCTTATAAGATGTGCAACAGCGTCGGTAATATTGGTTTGCTCTAGTAATTCAGTATGTAACAGTAAAGCAAACCTCCTATCAAGAGTATTTCACAGATAAACAGACACGCGTTATGAATAAACAACAACAAAACGTCCAACGTCACAACATTTTCCATGATATACAGTTTAGACAGACGGGGATAAACAATCCGGCAGCCAGCAAAGCCAGTTGTTCAACAATATCCCACTTGATATTTCTTCAGCCATTATAATCACGGTATACTAGTAAATAAGGCAGTGACTTTATAGAAACTGCTGTTATTTAAAAGGGCATATCAGAAATTTGAATTTACATTTCCCGGATATGCTCAATATCATCATCAATAAGGACAATGCTTTATTGATCTAACGAGCTACGGTTACGCAACGATACTATTCCCTTAATACCCTTGTTTCTGTAGCCATGGCGTTTCCGTCGGTCGATGGTTTGTCTTTGTGATTATGACTCATCAAAATATTATTCGGTCAGTTATTTTTGACATGGCAGAGTATGTAGCCAATTATGCGATTTGCATAGAAAACAGTAATAACATTGAAGTTCATTTAATTTATTATTCCTGTTGTATCTACGTACACGTAACGTAAATCAATTCGTAATGACGTTACTGGATATATTTTCGCATATGTAGTTATATATTTTTGACTTGTGGTACATTTGGCATTAGCGTCGGCGCATGATCTGCTTCTATTTCTCTGATTTACCTGTTGATTCAGCTCTGACGCCATTCCAATCATTGCGCATGATGCATCTCCAGTAAACACACACCATTTTTACATATCAATCGCTGTGAAATTATAGCAAAATTAGCAACGATTGTGTTATATTGAAAAAAAGATGAAAGGGTGCCATTTTTTATCGCTTTGCAGATAGCCATACATGCGAGGGTAATTTTAAGTCGAAACGTGATCGACAAGGCGATGAAGGCATACATTAGATGCATCAATTTATTTATTTTTTGTGTTGTGGAATTACAATCACGCAATTCAACAAATCAAAAACGCGTTTTTTCTATAAGAAGCTGAACCCTTCCACTAACAGGTGCATCCATGTAGAGAAATTATTAAAACGCATATTCCAACAAACATATTCAATATCATAAAATGTTTACGTTGCATTTTGCGTAGCAAAATGGTTCAGATATGCATAAACAAATATACAAATACAGGACTCAACCACACTGACTAATGAACGCGGGGTTTAGCGCACTGTTTGAGGTATGTTTGATGACGTTGCTCTAACCTCTGCCAAGTGCGATGTATCTGAGAACATTGATTTAATTTACTATCTGATTAAATCAAATACACTTTTCAAAGCATATTAATTACGAGCTTAGCGGGTTCTATCATTTATAACAATTTGCACTCGCGTCGAAATTGCAACTATTGACGGAATGGAACAAGTACAAATCGCTTACGTGAAGTTATGGATACACTGCTTACATGTGCAAAACTATATATGTTGCCATAAATCAGCCATATGATATATTCAGACATTTAAACGTCGGGTTGTGACTGTGAGCTGGTCAAATGAATCGCTGCACATGCAGAATATCATAACTCGAAACGACAAAACATGATTAAAGTGACCTTCGAATATGCTCTACCATTTTCCGCCGCTACATCTATCTCTCTCACTAAACCTTTGTTCTTGCTTTGTGATTCCTGAGCTCAATGTCTAGACATGTGGTAGAAAGATGGGTTTTATCTGCGAGTGAGATATTAGCTGACACATGCAATGTCACGTGACATGTACCGCTCAGTCATCTGAACAATTTTCTCGCCCTATGTAAAGCCGGTTATTATAGCAATAAGGCCTAGGAAATGCAGACGTCATTAGTTATCAGAAAGAGTGCAGTGCATACAATTTCCACGTTACTATAGTGATATTCGATATAACATGCGATGTTTTTCGCCCATGAATTTGACACCCAGTTTGTTTCTTGGCAGCAGATAAGCACAGCAAAAGAACATCAGGCTGTTAATTTTTTTTTTGCTTCAGAGTTCCACCTAGCAAAATAACCACACTGGATACTTTTTGGTACATATGTTAACAAATCAAGACAAATGGGAATTTTGCGCATAACGGCAGCGCAACGCTGTTAAGCTGTGGGCTTTTACCTCCATGTCCTGTTCTGTTACTCACTGCTTTATTACAATCATCGTTGATAACGTGTTATGCTATCACCCACTGTGAATGTTGGAGTCATAATATTAAATAATAAAGAGAGCATAGGAAGATGAAAAAACAAACATAGGAACATAATGAGAATATACTGTAAATATTTACTGCCTCTGACACTGCCAAATAAAAGATTCATTTGTTTGCCGGGAACAAACTGTGATGAACAAGGCGTTTTTAGCCAATTCAATGTCGTACAGAGGCACTGCATATTTGTCTGTGCTGCGTTATTGACGCACAAATGTAAAAGCATCACTCTCATCGTATCTGCGTTTGGTTTGTAATAACTGTGCCTTGAACAATTTGTTTAGAAATGTTTGGCTTTAACAACATTCTACGGGTAATTCATGCCCTTAATGTGCAAGGCATAAGAAGATCTGGAACATAGTAAGTTTCACTCAATTTCTTAAAATATGATGACGAAATGGAAACAGTCACATAGTTGTCAAAATTTGCCATATATTTTAATCCATTGCACATCAAACTAAGCAGTTGGCTATCCCTTCCTCGGTTTTTAGGTAAACCAATACATTATTCTAAAAACGGAAATGTTACATGGCAGGCGAGGATCCAATATTATTTTTGCAGGTAAGTCAATGAATGCGCCTGGTAAGTCAATGAATGCAAATAATGAATATGTTTTCATGCAATGTTTATGCTCTTATAATAGCTTGGTACTCTCGGGGAAACATGTTTCAATAAAACAGATCCGTAAAACCTGCGAGCAGGGATTAACTATCGATAGTACATATATCCAGATGAGTATCCATCTACTACTATGTACGTCAATGCATGTTCTAAAAGCTTATTTAAATAATTAATTCTACATAAAGTGAGCATCATATGGCAAAACTTCCAACAGAGCAAGACAAACAACGTGTGATCTAGGAACTAAAACTCACACAGCCTTAGGCATATTCAACACAAGTATCGGTATGCTCCTCTTGGATATTAACATTCATATTGCTATTACTATCACATAACGAAGCCATCTCCCTCTAATGGAATATGTTTCACTTATGCCATATATCATCTTCGTATGGATATATATTGTCTATTTATGGTGCAATTATTATAATAGACCGGTGTAACATTTGTCCATATTATACGCAATGCTTCCCTTTTTAACGCATAGCAAAGCATCGAAAGTATCTGTCCTTAAGCAAGTTTTTTGAAAATCATTATGGCTTTGTTGCATGATTGTATGCTGATGACTTAGATTCACCACATTTCTGCATGGAAGCAGTTTATACAAACACCACGAAGCATATATGAAGCTATATGATGAACGAGACTCTGCATTGGCTAGTCGCATTGCTCGTTCCCTGATGATGATTTGCGTTAGCATGCTGTTAATCATAAACACATAGTCCATTATCCCTTTTATTTTCCCCGGCACTCCGAAATATTAGCCAATTTGGTGGAAATTTGACCCTGTAACAACAGGAATAATTGAACATAAAGCCATTGTGAGCTTGATATTAGTCTCATTAGCTCTTGCTGTCGAGACCCCCTCTTGACTAATGCCAGCTGCTTCGGTAACTTCATCATTTTATTTGATCAACAAGATGGAATGAAACTCGGCAGCAGATACGCCGCTTTTTGTTTAGCTCAGTTCATGGTTTAGACAAGCGCAAGGATGACAGTGAACACCCGAACAGGCCATCGTCATGGTTGACATGTTAAGCAGAGAAGAAGGCTATGTAGCCGAGTACGGCGCGGAGTGATGACGTTCACAAGCTTAACGGTGACACGTAGTATATCAGCGTTTCAAGGCTTGAATGGTGTGTTTCTCATTGCGAAAGGCTGTTGGTTGTATTCGTTTCGGATCAGATAACAACTGTTCTGTCTCTTATACCCAGCAAACAATGTAGTCCGACCCGGACGCAATTAACGCAATCTATCTATCATACAGTGTCGCACGCTGACCAAGGATTGGCTGCACCTTACAAATTTTGTTAATTATTCATGAAGCTGCACTAGCCCAATTGGAAATCCACTGGCCAACGAACGGGTGCTGGGTTATTGACCCGGGGCCATCGGGCTATCTAACTTGTCGATTTCTAATAACCTAACATTGATTGGATTTAGTGACGTCACCCTGATTAATACGACGAGGACATTCAGATTGTACGTCTCCCCCAGTCGCAGATGGCTAAATGCGATCGTAATTTGATCCTACCTGATGTTGTTCTTTGCTCATCCGATCCTGCTGTTTCTGTGGCGTTCTCTTGTGATTAGATTTGTCATGAAAAGGCAGCGTATTTTGGCATATTTATGATATGCATGATACTAAGATTAGTCTCTTTAGTATCATAGTATCGGTTCTATAGCCTGACAGACGTCATCCGCTCGGTGCAACCTCTTTTGGCATCTCAAAACTCAGTGCAAGGATTCAGTTATATAGGAACACTGATGATTCATTAACTATCGGCCGTATTTCCGCCAGGTTGATAATATACTTCTACAAAGCATGTCCCTGGAGCTTCGGTAGTGAAGGGGTTTGCTCGCCTTTACGGGAAGCAATATTGATAAGTGATTTGCTAAGCAAATATTAAACCCTAGATTCTTAGGTCAATTATATCTCTGTCAATATGTTAGGAAGACAAACAGAGCTCAACAGAGAGACGTTTGCATTGCATGCCTCTTTGATTTAGTGGCAAGACTGTTAAGTTGGTTATGCGGTCGTTATTACCATAACGACTTCGTTATTGTTCTGTGATTTCACAATTTGATGACATGATTATGTAGAGGCACATGTAATGACAACACTACATAGGTGTGCATTATTGCCTGCATTATTATATATGACAGATTTGTATAGAGTTAATTAGTCAGTCAGGTCATAGAAGTAAACCTCTGCATTTAACGCGCTGAACGGGTCATCTGCGGTTGTTAATTTGAGTGGAATAGCGCGAAGATGGTCAGTTCCAATTGCCTTTTCCATCTCTCCAGCAACAACCACAAAGTTGTTTGCCATAGATACTTCACCTTTTGCGGTAGTATAGTATGTTTAACATGGCTAAAATCGCTCGGTATTTGACGGGTCAAAGCAAGAAATGTCACTCGTACATTAGTTGAAAATTAAGAAAACAAAGAACTACAACGAAAAATAAAAGCACAATACGTGCACTTTGTTTTTATATAAGCTGGTTTAGGAAGAAGATATCCCATTGCCATGAAGCAGTTTAAACTGAAATAAGAATAGCGTCTAAAACAATTGTGGTCGGGAAGCAGCGAAAACGAGGTTCTTTGCATGGCAATTATTACCAGATGATTCCATTCGTCTTTCGCTGCAAGGAACTGTTAAGCATTAGTGCCTACGTCGACAATGCGGAACGAGAGCACAATAATGACTGGCATCGTGTCGCGAGCCACCGTGAGCAGTATCTTATTAGATGTTGACACCAAGTCATCATTTATATGAAATATTTGCGAACAAAAAAATCATATTAATAGTGACCATATAGTGAGGATATGGTGCTATCATAATAAATCATTCCTCGGTCAGTCGGTATTACTTGGGGAGATTTGGTTTGGTTCCGACGAGGATACATCGGACCTCATGAGCGAACAGTGTGCAAGTAGGCGAAATGCAGGGCAGAAATTTGGCTTATAATTAATGGTGGTGTATTGTTTTACGTGCAAAATGATAAACAAATGTTCGGTATAATGTGTGACACAAATTGTAGTTCTGGCTTCGGGTCTGTGAGTTGATAAACAATCGACATATTCGATTTTTCTACACATTCTTTTGATGTCCCAAACTACATGTAGGGAATTATGTATTCAATGTATTCAGAGATTCATCAGAATAAGGTGCTATTCGGACAATTTCACAGGCATATCATCGCATGTGTATCAATCAGGTATGCTCGGACTGCATGCATTACCTCTGATCTATTAACGCTGAGCATTAATTACTCAGTCCATTACCATGTTATATCATTAAGGTAAGCTGTGCCACCAGGGCTTGGGGAGGTATGAGTATGTGAATGTCTGTAGATATGTATAAAAGCGTGTTACTCCAAGTATCAAAATTTTATGGAACTCAACTATTCATACTAATTGCTGGACAGGAATATTATGCACAGTGCAATATAATAAAGTAACGTAATGATTGCATGACATGTGTGATGACTGGTGTGTAATGAGGAAGATCCATATGGCGGTAATATTATAAGCGTTCAAACGGATATATTTCGTCACGACAAATATACCTATACCAAATACAAATCACTGCAATAAATAATGTGCATGATGAATAGTATCATTCAACCTTTCCCAATGAAGTCTTCCGTGCGGTTTTTTCGATGGTAGCCTGACACTTCGAGTGTACACACTGACTGTAACTCTCACTAGTTACAACAATTGAGTAGCTTTATACCCGTTACTAGATTGTATCCGACTTTGTGCTGGAGTCCAAGCTGCATGACCTTAATTATTGTAATTTATTTAACTCTTTCCACTGACCACACCCCGCGAGGTACACAATGTAAAACACAAGGACCTTACCTGAGAAACTACTAGTGAACTTTATCCATGGAGTTCATGTTAGTGCATGTGATCAGTCAATGTTATCAAGTAGCTAATCAATCTAAGCGCCGACATGGCGCCCCAGACGACAAACCATGCTGTCAATTGCGAAGAATAAAGCACTCCACTAAATATCTAACCCCATCATTTCTAGCTAGGTTAAGTGCTTGTTCGTGTTCGAGATCATTCATCATTATACCACTAAATCAAACCGCAGCAGCTAACGCGTATATTCTTTGGTAATGACAAGACCGCGGAACATTACAGTTCGGTCGCTATGGGCAATGACGTTTGCAAAACGGCACAGCTGCCGGGGTCATTCACACTTAGGCAAACAAAAACAATGTACTTAAAAGCAATGCGGCATTTGCACTGAAAAATAAGGGTTGCAAATGACGCAGTGAAAGGAGCAATATGCCATTATTGCCAACCAGGGCAACATAGGAATTAAGGTTATATTGCTTAGCTCGGATGGAATTTTAGTGCAATAAATTATGCATACAACAGTTATAGTTGCACGGCTCTTCTGCTTAAACCCTATAAGCCAACGTAATATTGCTCATATAGTGAATGAAATTTCATAACATAATGCTATAGTTAATCTGGATTAACTGCACTCCGATGTTATGTAAACAATTACAACTTAACCAGTATATTGCTTATAGACATATCCTGTGCAAACAAAACGGAATAGAGTCGATGAACTCCGATAGCAAAGCATTATTTACGTTATAAGCTAATGTGTTCGCCATATTTACCTTTATGAATAAAAGCCAACAAATTTCGTTTCACTCAGCATCGCTAGGTGTCATATGCAATCATTGTCATGTGTGTTATTTCGCCTACATACCGTGCATGAGCATTAGATGGGGACAGATGTATTCAGGCAAGAAGAAGACGGATGTCAGAACGTTGTAACAGAATATGTAATAAAGTATGAATATCATTAGTATGAGCTGCACCGTGGATGGACATTGTCGTTTGGTAGCTCCCCCCTGTGGGTCCGGGGGTAGAATAGGCCCACTGTATCCCCCTGCATGTCGTAAGAGGCGACTAATAGGGGGCAACCTGTTGGCCGTGGGTTGCGACTCGTGTCGGTGAACAATGGGATCCAAGTGGTTGAGTGGAGCGGTCCTTTTCAGGGCCGTATCTGCAACACACTACTCTGGCCCGGATTTCGCCTAGACGAGAGGCCGGAATTGGCATGGTCCAGTCAATCGGCTGGTGGTGACTTGCCCTAGAATACTATTTGCATTTTTATCTTTTTCAACATCATCCACTTGTATGTCCCTCTTTTTCCATTTATCTTAGAAGGCGGCTGCTTAATCAGGTCAAAATTATATATTAACCTTTCTAGGCGCCATATAACACATACGTGTTGGTATGCCGTTAAACCCTATTCTCACTCACTCACTCGTTTGGTTGTTAGCTTCGTCTGAGGAGCAGTTTGTTAGTTATGCATTTGGTTTGCATATATTTGCAGCTTAGCAATGTGTTTATTTTGTTTATTATCGTATCCTATTTGTGGATGCTTGATGTTTGCATCTTGCGCTAGCATACTCTTCTAGGTTGTATGTAGATGAATGATCATTACATAAGCTGCATTACCGCAACCATTATTGATTGTGTAATATCATAATACATTAAATTACAAAATGTACAAACGGGGGTGTGCCCTCAACCATGGTTAATGCGATCATGCGGCATTGTTCACTGCCTACATTCAGACCGCCCTTTTAGAAATATTATGCATACTAATTGATATACCGTATGAAAGCATATTAATTGAGCCACGTTAATTGTGACCTCTGGTACCTTGGGTATTAACAGGAATGGTTATAGAGGACTTTTACTGTCGCAAGAAAGATTAACAGGCCACCCGGGATAGCGTGGGTTAGGTTTTTGCATTATCTGCCTGGAGCAGGCTGAATTATTCACATCCAAATTTATATTCGTTGCCATTTCGTCTATTGGCCTGAAACATACAGCGTACCCCACTTAGATCCGAAGATCTGACAATGAATCCTTGCTGTTTATCGAGCACAGGCAAACATTCAGCAAATTTATCGCTATGGTACCCATATCACGCAAGGAGAGGGAATTGATTTGTAACTGATAAAATCGAAAAATGTTTGAAACTGTTCGCTTATTTGACTTCTAGAAATAACCTAGATAGGAACATCCATAGAAACTCGTATAAAAAGGATAATCAGCCACATCGAAAGAAGTACAAGTATCATACATATTGTGACTCTTCACATGCACCATTATCATATACATGTCTACAGTCCTAAATTAAATGCCTACTTTGCACAGCTGCCATAAAATAATCACCATGAAACATTTTGACGTGTCAACAACTACATGAATGTTTGGGCATTCAACATGGGGTTATGAGAGGCAGCTTACCCAAAATAGAATTGCCGCTTCATCCATTTATGAAATTTTAAACATGATTGAATATAGAACAACACAAATTAGTCGTCACTCAATTTCATATCACAAATAAATCCCTTAATATAAAGTGTAAATTGCTCTGAAGTATAAGAAAAACCGAACATTTCAAACCAGGAACGTGCCATCATGTACACCAAACGCCATATTTTTAGCAATGACTTGGCCGTGGAAAGGGATTCATGTAAGGGCACGTTATATGCTCGTATTTAATCTTCTTAGCCACTTTCTATAGAACTTGCCCTTCTCTCCTTTGCAATATTCACAAACATAGCCACCCAGACCCCTTATCGACATGCGTTTGCGCATGGTTTATGTATACTGTTGCAATAACTAATTGTGAATACAGGCAGTCGCATTCAGAAATTGCATGGAGTAATACACTCGCGTTAGATCAATTTCGTGACAACGGTCTTTCAGTTGGCTCACGTACTTGCCATCGGTCTAGCATTGACATTTTTGCTTTATGTAAATACCAACGAAAACGATGGGTTAATCTCATAAATCTGTAAAATAAATAT
This sequence comes from Urechis unicinctus, assembly GCA_034190875.2. Classification (NCBI taxonomy): domain Eukaryota; kingdom Metazoa; phylum Annelida; class Polychaeta; order Xenopneusta; family Urechidae; genus Urechis; species Urechis unicinctus. Next base: position 38,375,949 of record CM067347.1, on the reverse strand, counting down.
GACGGATGAGCTATACAAATTGAATGGATATTTTATCGCTGGTGATGTCACTCGAGATTTGGATTGTGATATTTAACACGATGTGAATGCAGTATTATACCAACGCTGGAGAGTACTTTGAGATTGTCTGTAGGATGAAAATAAGCAACCTCTTCACAATTGACTGTAGACAAATTGTACGGACAACCGTTCTGATAGCGCACTGTTGCTAGTTATCTGCTTTAAGTCACACTGAGTGATCTGAGACACTAGGCGTTCTTGTTTACAATTGACAGGCACTATTGCTTGAAATACTAATCTTTAGTTACTGTTGCCAGTTATTATCATTCAATTGTGAATATCTTGCATTTCAGCTACGAATTATAGCAAATGGTATGTTAGTGAGTGTCAAATTCGTCGCTAAAATTTGAATCAATAGCGATGGTAATCCATTTTATTACCGTTGCTGAAACTCATCACATAGTTAACGTTTGCTGTTCCAGTATTTCCTAGGCTGGAATAAACCTTTCGCTATCAAGAAATATAATTTTGTGTTAGAAATGGTGTTAAATGTTTATGCCTTAACAGACATTTGTTTTGATTTGAACACTGTGTGGCTATTATCAATCGGAAGGGTTAAATGTCTTATTATTACTCTGTTGATGATTCTTCCGATGTTTATTAACGTCTACCGTCTGTGGCACCTTGCGGTTATAAATAATTGTTTACACTTATTGAGTCATGCCGCATGGTCATAACTACAACCAACGTGGAATAACCAAGAACAGAAGAGCTCAATAGTACGTACAACATTAATAAGGAATCAAGGAAATAGTAATTATTTGCATTATTCAGGTCATCAGTTTATAGAACATTTCTTACCTTGCCAATGTAAATTAATGTCCTTAACGGTAGCATTACCAAGTGATCACCTCATCTCATTGTTCACCATACATTCGGTGTTTGCACCGCTATAATATATATGCTAAACACACTCCATTTATGGTGAGGTTCGATGGAGGATACCACATTGCCGAAGGATGCGGGCACAGTCTATGAAAAGACAATTTGCTATGTGGTATATAGCCCGCTTGCTGGGGTTCGTGAAAACACTTTATTGGCTATGCTGCCGTCGCTCTCATTGGTTTGAGAATCCCCAGTACGAAGCGCTTTAAGTACGAAGTACGGGGCTGTGGCCTGTAAGAAGTCCGTAAGAAATATCCCTCGTACGAAGTTGTGGTCACATGCTTTACGAGTGGTCTGCGGCCGTTCATCGGGTTCTGTACGGGAATCTGGATCCGGGGCCACTATACGGGCCCATAGAGAACCTGTAAGAAAACCGTGTGGGCCTGCGATGGCCCCGCACTACTGCCTGTGGGCCTGTGGAGCTCGTGTCTGAAAGAAGTGTATGTTCAGCTTTTGGCCACGGGCTCTGCGGGGCCCATACGGGTTCAAACATCTTCTGAACATCGTACGGAACCCTCACGGGACTGCACGATACGTCATGCGGGCTCGTAGACAGCCCGTTGGTCTCATATGACATGGGCATTAGCTATGTTAAAGTGAAAACAAAGCAGCTGAAACGCAGCCGCATCTCATCTTTAACAAAGACGAGGACTGCCCTCTTCTTATACGATTAATAACTGGCTTTATATTATCATAAGCATCTTATTGCTGATGTCATGTTGGCAACGAATAACCTAGTAATCCAGAACAGAGGATCAATATCATCGCTTGATGAAACGGACCCCTTATTCAACCAAATGCATGATCAAGATCAATTACAATCTGCACCGTCGAAAGTATTTATATGTTTGCATATAATATAACAATATCAGCTCTGAGCAGTTTCGAAAATAAAATTGTCGGATTTTAGAACAATTTAATTTTATCACCGAGTGTTCAATTGACATTAGCAAAACCAGCAACTGAGCTATGACATGACCCAACACAATAGATACGGAGCATCCTTCCATGGTTTTGAACGATGCGCCCGCCTTATTGCTGTAGGTTCTTTTTCATCATTAAACGATCTCTGCTTGAGCTCGCGGTTCGTGAAAAATAATAATCTGTGATTTTTATTAGCCGTCAATTTTGAGGTATCGTTATTGAATTATCTCCTTATCTTCAATCTTGGTTGAAAACGATTGTGGGTTCGTTATTTTTGTCTTTTATCGCATTTAAGTCGCCCGCTAAAAAATAAAGATAATTTTGAATAGCAGGTTAATTATAAGGCACTGTTGTCAATTCACTGACAGAGTTGGTTATACGTTGGCTGAATCGGATATATTTCTGGTAATGTCTTATCAGAGGCGCTAGGATATGCAACTTTTGATGACATTCAGTGTCTAAAACTGTGCATATTTGCAATAGGATAGATTATTGCTTGCTTGATATTGACACATGATGTAATGCATATGATATGCGGAAGTTGTACCACAGCGTAACAAATCAGGTAATTATTGATACCTATGTTTTATGTCTTTCTGTCGTATTATTACAATGAAAACAACATAAGATGCAATTGATCAACAATTGAGTCAGTTACTAATGGATATAGGACACAGAGAATGGCCACTACACGACATGTAGTTATATGACGGGAGAGATCAAATGGCATTATTATTCAATGACACCATTGGCTGCGCAGCTTCAATGTATCTAGAACCATTCTATTAACGATAAATCTTACATTTAATAAGTTCCAGAATGATACGACTGCCAACCAATAGTACGAGAGTTACACCTACTAAAGCCGCCGTAAATATTATACCTATACAAGGATCGATTTGACACTTCAGAATTAAGTGGTAATTGGTTAGAAGCTACTCTCTGCAACTTTTCATTCTCTGTTGAATGTGTTTCATTAGAAGCAATCACCGGTAATCTTGTTACATGCGATATTACCGTACAACGACATAGTAGATAGTTTTAAGTGGAGAACAAAGTTATGACCTACTTTAAGGCAATGCAATTTGAAGGACAATTGTAAACCAGACAGTTTAATATAGGTAAGACATCATGACGACATCAACTTATCGACTACTATACATATCCGGATTTGTCGTTGTTTTAAGCCACTAACCCGTTTCAAGTAAAGCAATGGTATATTTAGGGGGCATTTGTTCAGATCATTGGATGACCGATTCGAGTTGCAAATTTGCACGATTAGCCTGGTACCAGAAAAAAGAGCAATGATCTCAGGCAGAAGATATACCAAGCAGAAAGTGCTGATGCAATAATAATTACAATGTTAGCTCTGCATCTCCATTTTAAGCTACTTACTACTAAGCTGTATATCACTCTATGTCACTATATGACATATGTATCCAAGTATATGCATCCCATAAGTAACGCAATTGTAGAGACTCCAATCAATCCCTGCGAAACCTCGTTTATCCTTCAGTGACTTTTGGTGACCTGCATAACCAACTCAGTCATTTTCAATTCCGACCACGCATCTGCTGCGTTTTGAACAACCGCACAATCACCTGATTGCAGCTTTTAACGGAATGTACATCATGCTAGAATGTGTAAAAGAACATTGCTGAGAATTGTTTTTAATAAAACTGTCCAGAAAAATCAGCTTGGAGCTAACGAAGCAGTGGAGAAGTTCCTCCAATAAGCTACTTTTACTACTGATAGCACACGGAATGTCTACTTTTGAACTTAACGTCGTGCTGTAAGTATCAAATATCCTGAAACGACAAGCAACATAATGGATCCACAATAGTCTTCACGGTACCATCTAGAAGATAATACAGTAAGGATGGTTGCGCAATGTTTTGTTCTACAGAGCAAATTACTTTGCAACACCCGTGCTAATCATCACAGTTAGTGTGTGAGAAACAACGTTGACATCAGTATACTGAAATTAGATCCAACAGTGTATTGAAACTAGATCTTTGTAATATAGATCGACGCTATATTTTGACCATTAAAAGTTAGCATAAAGAGCAGTTGCTATTATCAGTTTCCTGAATGCCCACATATCCTATCCTTATCATATAAGCGCAGGTGGGTGTTATGTTCTAGTGTGTAAGCTATGTAAGCGTTAAGGAGATCAGTGCAACGTGGATCTAACCCGGACAAAAATACCCTGGGTATCAAGAGTCGCTGCGACATTATTTACAGCTTTTCACAGTCGTCAAGTGTCAAATGGGGCCACATGGGATATTTGATCGGTTAATGGCTGGCAGTAACACATAATGTGGATTAATTTGTCCTGGTTTAAATGACTAAATAAGACGCATGCCAATCAATTTATGTTAAATTGACAACAACTTCGACTTTGGCTCTATGATGATTGTTGTAGCTTCCCAAAATGCTCATTTCAAACTCATTATATTATTTGTGCTTCTTTATACAACGTCAGGATAAGAAATAGTTGCGGAATTCTCAGGGAAATTATTTATATATTGATTTTGTGGTCTAAATGACATTCTCATAGCCAACCGGACCTACCAGTGCATGAGTTGATTATTTGACGTGCTGTTCTATCCATGTATGCAAGTTGCCCCGACGACTAACAACGAATCCCTAGTAAAACAAATGTTGACAATCGATTTAATTGTAAACCAACCAAAGCTGAACCCGTCTAGACAAATACCTTAGTATGACCCCAGTAGCATCATGCATTCGATTTTTGTAGATGTAATTTTAAAATAATTCAGCCTCTTTATACTTCCGTCACTTCATAACTTCACATATTCACAGATCAATTAGCACGACAAGGATAGTAAAAGGTAGCTTTTCAGCATTTATAATAATGCCTTGCTCGAACATATAATGAGGCAGTATCCTTAATATAATGTGTAGGACAATTTAAATGATATCAGGCGTTAAACAATAAAAAATAAAAAAAAAACCCTAAAATTTGCATAATCCAATTGATGGTGCGTTTGCAATTTTGCGGGAACGAAACATGCCAAAAACGGTCGTTGTTGACAGTGCATTACACCAACGTCGTTAAGTTAATTACAATGTCGTACTGGCCGACCCTTCGCCAGTATATCACGGTACATTTATCTTACAACTAACAATGATTACAACGATTTTCATTCCATGATCCACTGCATGTCCTCTTGATATATAGCATCAATTGCACTTGGTCCACGATTTCTTGGCAAAGTCAGCTTTTGCTTCTATTGCCTTTATAAAATACACTGACTATGCTGGCTAGCATGTTGACGGATTCGGGGGCGGAGAATTTTTTGGTTGGGAATATAGCGAGGATCGTCATTTAGCCATTACATCCAGACAACGAAAAACAATGCACATAATGTTGGCATTATATTAAATGCCAGGACTTAACATGTCAAATCATATCTGCTTCCGACACTGGTAAGCATTGCAAACAACTGGAGCAGCTTAATGCCGTTGTTGTGATGTAGTCTTGGTACAATATTGTCTCATGTATTATGCGCACTTTCTATGCAAGTGTGAAGTGAAACTTGTCTGATGGAAATGATTTCGATTCATTCTATGACTAGTTCCCGTCCCAGGCATCTATCTTTTTCGTATGCCTCACATGATCTGATCTCATCATTATTATGCATTGTTTGTTCATAGACACAGATGCATTTCATAGTATTAAATATCGATACGAAGACCTGGCGGCTAACACACAACTTATCGGACTCATCGGATGCTAGATACAGAAGGTTTTCTTCCACAACAAGTTGCTGATCCCGGTCACTATCGAGAGAAAGTCTTAATTTACGGTATGCAAATACTATGAATCATTGTTTACTGATGCGAGTATTAGCTAGTCTAGGTGACTGTTCTTTGATGTTATGTCTAGACGTCAACATTCGATAAACCGAACCAACAATCGCATAAATCCTACTCACAAGGACTCATGAAATGAATAATTGCAGCGAATTGACCAAAAGCCAACTGATCTGCGCTGACATTGTTACAATTCACTATAGTAATTGTCCCTTGTGAATGTTGTCGGCCAAATCATCATCTGAACATGAACGGCCCATATTGTAGTTTTTGTCCATAGCTCATGCTTGATGCTTTCTCTTCAGACAAGAAAATTTGTTGCATTTCATTGGTACCGTCATGTTGGTCGTAATTTTAGCTCTTAATTGCTCGCATATCATGTACAAAAATACGAGGTCCCATTTGTACATAGAGGGAGAACTTCTGACGTTTGAACTGAAAACTCATGAAGCCAACATTATGGTTTATGTTCAGCTGCACAATTAATGCAGTATTTTGTTATTCCAGCTTGAAGATTATATATATATATATGACTGAACAAATATGTTTATTAAACCCGAAAACTAATAAAGCAGTTGTTTAAATATTTACCGCTTTAAATGAACTGACAAAGAATGGGAACTAATCTAACATAGTCACGACCCGATGAATGGAAACTGGGGCTCGATAGAAAATGAGAAAACAGAACATAAACAAACTAGACAAAGCATTGTGGAGAAAAGGATGACATTCAACATCACTTTATAAGTGACATTTAAAGTGGTTTGACAATTAGGATAAAGTGGTAATTAGACGATGTAATTCGAGCAATATTTGTCATGGAATATGTAACTGTTTTTTTATGAAGATTGATATACAGCTATCTGGTGAAGATGGATATATAGCTAGCAGGCGATATGATGTCTTTGACTCCACATTCACGCCCACACGAAAGTGCGTAGGCTAAAATTGTACCTTACCATGACGAAAACTTCGTACAAATCATGGTGATATAGCAATTCTCCTGATGGGCGGTTTGAAAGATTGAATCACATGAATATATCATCCTACAGCTTCCCATTTATATCCTGATTGTAGGTTCTTTTGTGCCTAGGGCAAAGATATTCAATTTGTACAAGGGCAGTTGAACTACATCATCAAGAAACAAGGCGGAAATTGAGAGTAACAATGCACAGAAAAAGGGGCATATTGTAACTTTTGCCACCACGGGTAAGGGGAATAACAAATGGCTGTTACCAACAACTAGCCATCATTGCTACAACAACGGACCATGTTCTGGAATGACTTGTCGAACAACCTCCTTCGCTTAGCGCTCCGCCGACGCAATGGCCTACTGGTTCTGGAAGAAATCGAGCTCAATCATACAAACATTTCATACACCCCTAAATTGTATGTACCAGTGTTGCATTGCTTATATGCACAATGGAATCTCTCACAATTGTGCTATAATTAACCAGGATCAATGATCTCTGTTGCCTTAAACGCTTCATTGACAATTGCAACCGGACGAGATAATGTGTTCTGTGTGAACTATACGGGATCGAGTCAATGAACAATGCGTTTAAACATAAAACGCAAAACAATCGAAAAAGTTGGCAAAGTTAGAAACCGTATTCAGTTGTTCTCACAAATTTATAGAAATAATTTATCATGTCAATCGACACAATAATGGTAACTACATAATATAATGTAATCCCAAGCCCCTGAGTAACTTCATGTGCCACCTTCTGTATATATGACTGTAGAACATGCCAAAATCAAAGCCCATAGGTCCATAATATTGATATAAGGTCTGCTGACTGAACTGCAGTTAAGTTAAGGCACTTCATTTCCCTAAAAATGATATGAAAGTGTGTTAATTTTCTCCACACGTGGACTGGGTCTATTGTATATCCTTTACATAAAAAGCAAGCATCTCTAGGTATATTCAAAGCATTATGTGATTGATATTTACTTTGTTGCTTCATAAACCACCTTAAATGGTTCCATTCAGATTCTTCAGCATTGATTAAATTACAATTTCGTCAGTCTCTTGGGTCGATTGTTATTGATTGTATAATCTCTATCTAACCTGCGACGCTCTTGTGCAGCCCATAATCGATTGTGCACCATGGTAGATTTTGTTCGGGCGTGTTGCTGAGAAACAAGAATTACTTAAACTGCCCCTACTGGAGCCCGAAGATAACGAAGCAGACTTAACTCACGCCCTCCTTAATAAGTCACCAATTTTACGACTGATAGCGCACACAAAGTTTACAGTGCGATAAGATATTGATGGCTATGTTCATTAATAATCCAAATTCCCTGACGCAACAAGCTACGAGATATGCTTAGACGGTGGTCATTAGGGGTGAAAAATATTCTACTATTAGGACAAAAATGTGGTTGGTTGCGCTATGCCATGGTCAATAAAGCAATACACATAACCTTTAAACTTCATGCATCAAATCAGTCCTTTTGACATTACGTTTTCTGAGCCACAATTGTATGAGTTGCTAGTATTGGCCTTATTGTAAAATCTTCTTTGATAGTGATGTAATTTCAGTTATTTATCGCTCAGGGTCATGACTCATGAAGCTATTGATGATCGTCTAATTAGCGTCTATGAATGTTGATTTTCATATCCAAGGCGCTGCCGACCCCTATCACAATCATAGTCCGTTGATATGTATAACTGCACACTAGATAATGCCCCTTTCCCGGAAATAACATCGAGTGGGTTGGGGCTAGTCGCGTTTTACGAACACAGACCCGTTTGTAAATGTATTGTACACCCACCAGATTACTCATTTAGTAGCAACTAAAAGTGAATGCCGAATGTTTCTGTACCACATACACATATAAACTGAATCATACACACAGAGGGGCAATTCTTCTGTGTGCGATTAGCGTTAATATCAGAGTGTCAATCAGATAGTTAGTCATGGGAACTGCTCGTTTGGTTTCTTATTCAGTTGATCCCAACAAGATACAAATGTTCCAAATATATAAATGAGAGCATCTGCCAACTATAACACTGCGATCCACATCTATTTCAAATGCTTATGTAGGGACCACAGTATAGAATTGTTAAGTACAGCAGCACACTTGACTAGTAACGTCCGCTCCAATCAATTCCTATACACAAGACAAGTAACTCAATTGTCCCAGACTGGTGCAGTTAAGATATGTAACCAACGCGACAGGTAATACAATGCTTGTGTTCTAACTGTCAAGTCGTGTCGTTGTGTATTCCGTCCACACATCTATTGGATATAACACAAACGTACCTCAGGATATAGATTGTCGCAAATGACATGTGATGTAGCGCCACTATTGGAAAGGGTGCACTAGACACGTGTACAAAACAGATCACAAAGATCACAGTGCGGGTAATCATACATGTAAGTGCCACTATTAACGAGCTGTTTTAACTGTACTTCTGCTCTTCAATGATTATTGTCAACGTATTTCTAAATATGAAAGCATAATACGAGACTCCTTATCGCGTATCCGCATTCACTTGAGCGCAAAGACATTTATTATTTATTACATAATCATTTTATGTCAATATGATTTCATTATATTTATCGTAGCTCAATTGCAAAGCTGCTTGTATGAATGCTGACTACGAGTGCGGATTATACAAGAAGATAATGGCCGATGTTTGATGAATGAAAACGAGAAACAAGACTGCATTATCAATCCATTGAAGCAACCTAACCATCGAAGGCCTGGAATGAGATGGACACACTTTGCAATTCGCAGTTCGTTGTCAATATCATATAACCAATATAAAATGTCAATATGATATAAGCTCCGTGCCAAGTGACTGCTATCTGCGTCACCCCAAATATAGCATCTACAAATGGTATAAATATGAATAAATTGTGGTATACAAAATATCTATTTAGAGTTCCATTAATTACACGATCATAATAGATGCATCAATACAAATCTAAGTACGCTTCGAACGTACTATTTTACAACAGTTTTTTAGGTACTGCCTGCGAACGAGGGTCTTGTAGTATCTGATATAGGCGGTGTTAAGATTCTGATCATTATAAGCTGACCTACAGAGAGACTTCGGGGCTTGATAGTTAGTAATGTCTCCATCGGTGAAAGACAGTCGATGTGTCTGGTGTATATCTGTTATTGACTCTCCCTTTACATTCCGTGAATGTTGTGGCCAAATAACTACTTTACAGCCACGGTTCTTGGCCGCTCATTGTTAAAGCACGAACGCATTCCAGCACCAATATTGGCAACTCTTTCTGGCTCTCCAGCGATACCACATTACATACCGCTTCATTGATATGGCATGTTTATATATCCTGTTCCGTCACGTAGTACTATTATTAATAAGTCAAAAGTGATTTAGCAGGTGCTTAGTACAATGCAACCACCGATGAGGCAAATCCATTTGCGCAAACATATCTTCGTTATTTTCGAAAACTCAAATTCGGTTATGTAGCATTCGAGGTATTTCCTTTAATCAACTAGAAATAAAGAGGTACGTATATACATGGAAATGTCTGATTAACGACAGCGCCAAATATAGCCCGCGTAAATTTAAGGTGACTACCCAGCAGTGTAATTAACTACATGACTTCCGACCTAGCTTTGATGTTTTGTTTTCGCTACTGTCTGTAAGATTTCCAATAAATCTTGTCAATATACTATTCTACTCGTGCTGATCAACAACATCATAAATTTAACCATTGCGACTAGGTGTTTGTTACTTGCTTCACCGGGAGAAACCAACTGTCCAGAGCATGCATCCGTACAACAGGGTCTAAAAAACAATAAAATATTGGGCTTCAACCTTTATCAACTCCACACCGTTAATATAAATGCAATTTCCTCACCTATGCATATTGACTGCTCAGAATGAACACATGGTTTATGCAATTCAATCATCAATCACCAACTTTTTTTTATATTTTTCCATCTTATCAAACATGCATGAATATAAAACAAGGTCGGTGTAGAGGGAGACACGTTTTATGTTTCCCATAATAGCTGTGGCATCCTAGCTTCGCTGAAAGCTAGGAATAAAGAAACCTTTACATGAGCAAAAGCCTATTTATTTCGTAACATATAGTACGCATAACAAACCTGACGTTCTACACATACAGAAAAGTATCAAAACACATGCAGCTATGAACAATAACGATGAATACATTCACACCTTTAATTTGAGCGCGAAGGGTGAAATTGGCCACATTCGAAGTCAGTAAGCATGATCGCAGCAAGATTGCAAACAAATGCTAATGATATTTTGTGTCAGCCATTATTATCTCAATAAAACCAGAAGACATTCCATACTAGCAAGAAATATCATAAGCTTGATCTTAAGTACAACAGCAAATGTTTGTCGGTACTCGTATGATATAAGGTGAACTGCCATCTTGCTGTAACTACAGGTCGTCGGTGCATGATGTGTTGTAGTATCATGGTCACAATATAGGTTCGTTTGATAAGACTTGGTATTCGTTAAGTTAAGGGAAAGGTTCTTGTAATTGATTTATTCCTGAGCTTATTCGAATTTTCTATTCGATAGGCTGACAATCAGATTATCCCTGATAGTGGACAGAACATAGAAAGGAGTGATGTCACTGTATGGCAGTTAAGTTGCATGTACTTGACGGACTATGCAGACATGTTGCTTACTGCTGGTGCTGACGCATGCGTAAGTGTATGAGCTTGCACGGATATCATTGACCTCTCTATGTAATCCTTCTTGTCATCAGGAGATAACCACCATGATCTATTCAGCTTCGTTTTAGATAATCACACGTATAGATCTGTCAATTGGAAGATCGGCTTCCATAGTAAAGGCCGCAATATATTCAACACAACCGCGTTGGGTGAGGCTAGCTAGAGCACGTTGACGCTTAATCATTAGTTATGCAGCTTTGGTTGTCTTTGAAAAGGGAACACATTTAGTTATGCAACGCGCCCACCACAGATGGACAGAATTACAAACATACATTACAACATACATACATACATACATACATACATACATACATACATACATACATACATACATACATACATACATACATACATACATACATACATACATACATACATACATACATACATACATACATACATACATACATACATACATACATACATACATACATACTAACACATATGCATGCATACATACATACTTACATACATACATACATACATACATACATACATACATACATACATACATACATACATACATACATACATACATACATACATACATACATACACATACATACATACATACATACATACATACATACATACATACATATACATACATACATACATACATGTATTTCTTAATAATTTATATTTTTCCTTGGTAATTTGACATGATAATAATAAATAATATTTGGTAAATATTATTAAGTTTGCATTCACCTAATTGTTTCGGTATTGTATATAATATTGCTTCTCTATTAAAGTGGCGTTGTCCTTATGGCGTTGCTCTAATGTTTGTTTACTCTACCAAGTAGGTGTCATTAGGTCAGCCCCACATATAAGCCAATCTAACCATCGTTCTTTTAAATGTGATTATTTAAGTGTAGCCGTAGCATAAACGATTATATAACGTGGATTCCGAAAAGGATACTCGGCGATTTATATCGACCTACAATATCATGTGACCTGAACAGAAAGAAAAACGCGCGAAGGAAAACAAAATCGGCCTACATTTGCGGGGTAATATCGATTCCCCAGAGGAAATCACTGTCTGCAAACCATTGTTCATGTGTCGCATAGTAACCGATTTGTCCGTTTGCGGCCATTTGTAAAGTATCCTACATATACGATTGCGGTTTGTTTCCTGCAGAGAAGAAGAATGGCTATTATCTAGTGTTCATAAGACTTGCAATTGAATAGAATGACGAAGATTAACCAAACTTGGCGAAGGAATATAGATTAAACTCCGCCGTGTATAACAGTCTCCCGTCAACATCGTTTTTCAGCATGAAAAGGAACAGCCCTATCAATGGATGCCCATGATTTGATTACTGACCTTATTTTAATCAGAGTGTGCAGTATTCTCTATCAAGCATAACATATGCTATAGCCATTGGTCTTAATTTCAATCACACATTAAACAGCACTCCGAGCAGTGTTATGTCGCTGTTATCAATGAATATAATCACGATGAACCAGCAGCACTTTTGGAGACGATTAACTCAGGTACTGTGTATATCAATCGGTGGTACAATCACAACTAATCCAACATCAACGAAATATACGAGTAGGGGATAATTCCACCAACGATGGTTGTAATAATAACATTATGATTCTGCTATGAATACAGACATTTTCTTCTATCTATTACTGGGTTTTATTTTGCTTTGACAATCCGTCCGAATTCAAAACTAGCTCAATGCACATCATTATGACAAGCCTTTGACGCATAATTGGAAACACTGTAACACTCTCTTGTTTATGTAGCCTTGGCATTGTGATATAATCCTGTATATACAAACTTAGCGCTGTCATACTCTCATGTACATGCACACTTGACACAGTCACATTCTCCCATGTGTACAACCTTACCTTTAACACATTCAAACTATCTGGTACATTCAAACTTAACCCAGTCATACTCTCCTGTATATACAAACTTAACACCATGATACTCTCCTGTATATACCACAATGACACTGTGATACTCTCAGGCATACACAACCTTAACACCATGATACTCTCCTTTATATACAACCTTGACACTGTGATACTCTCAGGCATATACACAACCTTAACACCATGATACTCTCCTTTATATACAACCTTGACACTGTGATACTCTCCGGCATATACACAACCTTAACACCATGACACTGTACTCTCCTTAACACCATGATATCTCCTTTATACACAACATTGACACTGTGATACTCTCAGGCATATACAACCTTAACACCATGATACTCTCCTTATATACAACCATGACACTGTGATACTCTCAGGCATATACAATACACCATGAACCTTTATAACACCCATGCATATACTAACACCTACTCTCCTGTATATACAACCTTGACACTGTGATACTCTCCGGCATATACACAACCTTAACACCATGATACTCTCCTTATATACACCATGACACTGTCTCCTGTATATACGACATTGACACTTTAACACTCTCCTGTATATACAACCTTCATACTATGACAATGGATAGCGTTGTCAAGGTACAACTAATTTAAGTGAACTGGGTCCCTGTAGTTGAACACAGCGCCTCTTTGGTAGCGTTTGTATAGCATTCCCGTACGACAAGGTGTCGGTCGTGTAAAATTGTTGCATGACAGGTCTGGCCGGTGCCACAAGTAATGGTAACTGACAACTGTCCGATAATCACAAATATTAATGCGTTTGTTAAGGAATTATATATTACAAGCGCATTAATATATATAAGATTGAGTTGATTTTATAAGATGTGGTTTTCCCGTAAACTGTGAGTACATTAAAACACCGAGGTTTGTGGCTTTTTCTGATGTAGGTACAGTAAAATCGCCAATATTAACTGGACAAAACCACGGCTGGCATTTGTACCGAGATGCGAAAAAAATCAGTTTTATCTTCATTCAGTTTTAGAAATTTGGCTTGTGCATCATCCGCATATTGTTGCGTAGGAGTATGTAAAATAGGTTTGGGTAACATCAGCATATTGGTGGTACTGCAGACCTTGTTCATTTAAAAGATTCCAAAGTGGTGATATTGAGCAGTAAATAACAATGGCCCCAGGAATGTTTCTTGTGGCACACCACATGTAAGTTAGTGTGATTCAGAATACCTGCCTCCAACACGGACTCGTTGTAAGAGGTTTGAGAGGTATGACTTGAGCCATTGTCGCACAGGCACAGTATTTCATGATCGACAGTATCAAACGCTGCGCTGAGGTCAAGAAGCACGAAAGCAACAGCACGGTGCTGGTCAACAGCACAAGCAATGTCATTGTATACTGGGAGAAGGGCAGTGTTAGTATTATGGGCAGGTTTGAAGGCCGACTGATACTCGTCAAGTCGATTGGCTGATCTATAGTCCTGAAATCGATTTGCTACAACCTTCTCTGTTAATTTGGATATGAAACTCAAATTTGACATTGGTCTATAGCTTTTCATTAATTCAGGATTCAGAATTCTAACCAGAGGTTTTAGGATTGTAGTTTTCTATCTTTCTGGCACAGAACCAGAATTTAGTGAAAGACTGACCATTTGAGTAATAACAGGTAGAAGTATATCCATGCATTCTTTTAGCATCTAAGTTGGTAATGGGTCTAAATCACACGACGTTGGAGCTGCCTTAGTGATATATTTATGTATTTCACTTACCGTTTAAATTCATTTAGCTTAGAGTCACAACATTTCTCAGGGACCACGTCTAGTGAGTTGCATTGCATCTTCGCTAATTAAAATCGGATTGTACGTATTTTCTGTGTGCAAAAAATGGCCAATTTATCTGACAAGATTTTGGGAGTCAGGCAGGCAAGTAAATTGGTCTCTTCCCTTGCATGTGTCAGTCTTTCTATAATCTTAGAATCTCTCCAATATCTGTGCCCTCAGATACTTAGCTTTTGCTGCAGCACAGAGTGAATCAACCCGCCGACAGTGTGTAACATAGCTCTGTCTGTCAACTTCAAGCTTAGATCTTCACCAACGTCGTTCAGATATCCTGCGGGGTTGCTTCTCCTTTATATCACTGACATTCACTTCAGTATATACAAGCCGGTCACTTTCATTCACTTCAGTATATTTAGGCTGAAAACAGACATTCTTTTCTGTTATCTGTATATATAGAAAACAGACATACCCTTCTTTTCTGTTATCTGTATATATAAGCTAAATATACTGTCATACCCTTCTCTATATATATATATATAACGCTGTTATTCCCTATATATATATACTATATGTTATTAACCACCCTGCTACCCTTCTATACTTATATATTTGATATGATATATTTTATATATATATATCATGTTTTTCTCTTTTTGAATACATAAGTTAAACACTGTCGTTCCCTTCCGTCTATATATATATATGTAACACTGTCAATCTCTTTTTTTATATAAGCTCAACACTTTTTTTTCTTCTGTATAAAGATGTTTAACATAGTCACCACCATCTTTAATTATAAGTCAAATCCAGCAATCCCTTCCTTCGTCCATAGATTATTTACCCTCGGACTATTCGTAGTATTAAAATTTGAGATCAAGATAGCTAAGGCTGCGCTTCATTGCAAAGTGCATAGCATGTTAAACTGAACTATCATTTGAGTGTATTTACCTCGACGTTTGATTGATGGATGCGATGTTTGACAAATGTCGAGGATGGAAGTTGATGGAGGTGGTCTGAATCAGTGCAGATTACATGCGATGATCGCAGATAATGCAGCTCAACAGCTCTCCAAACCTCAAACCCAACAGCTACATGAGAAACGTTCAGTTCGCAAAAATAAATTCCCTGTCTCATTAATGGATTTTCCAAGGAGTGAACTAAACAATAATGCACTTAATACTTGTTATA
The DNA here is from genome assembly GCA_034190875.2 of Urechis unicinctus. Lineage (NCBI taxonomy): Eukaryota > Metazoa > Annelida > Polychaeta > Xenopneusta > Urechidae > Urechis > Urechis unicinctus. Next base: position 38,359,696 of record CM067347.1, on the reverse strand, counting down.
GTATGCATATCTTTCTCCAGACACTCCGTGATGCCACTTTCCCCAGGATATTATCAGGGGCGCACAGGCAAAACTGACAAAAGAGAGCAGCGAGCAATATTCGGTCGATACTGGTTTTGATGAAACAAAAACACCTATTTGTGAGCTACTTTTGTTTTTTCCATTTTTTCTTTTGCAAATTTATTTCCCAGCATAAAAGCATCATGCGATGGTACTTTTAGTGAAACTGTATTAACTTGGCCATAAAGGCATGTTTATTGCTCATTGCATAGTCCAACTCTTACCTTAAATGCTAGGTCAATGGTATGAATGTGGATTTTACTGGCCTATGTTTATGTATGTGAATAGAAACTTAGGCTTTGCTATCACCTTAGGAAACCAGTCAACAAACGCCTGGAGTAAAATGTAAACATTTTGCAACAAGAAGAACTACATAGTTTTTGTTGTCCATTCAAACATCGTTATATGATACACATCGCTCCCAGTGACTGCCATCTGAAGTTGTAAGAGCAGATGGCTATGACAACAATGAGTACATAAGTAACGCTAAGCGCGACAAAATGGCAGTAACACCGGTGTTAATTACTGAATTTATCTATTGCTATATTCAGGATAACATCGTTAGTTTCTCGGGGATTGTTGGGGGGTGGGGCTTAATATATGCCTCTATACCAAAATTGTATGAAATACATCTACGTACGCACTAAGCTTTTTTGAGCAGCGTTTTTCAGCTTTGTATAATGATACCTTTTGTTCGGTCCAGCGCGTACTGAGAGTTTTTGAACCGGTAGGCATAGACAGCGTTTACCGCGATTTCTGATCATTATAAGTTTACATCTATTGAGGTTTTTGAACCACATTGTGCAGCAATGGCAGATTAACCTAGTGACTTAGTTTAGTGAAAGATATTGGGTCTATATCCGTTATAAACGCCCCATTACATGTCGCGAAACGGCATTTCAATCGGCACTATGGACTATCATGAAAAGGGTTTTATGGTACAGTGTTGGCCTGCGTAATGTATTAACTCGCGAGGGTATTTCACCATCAGTTGTCAATGAATGAGGATTGTAAATCATAGATATATATATATATGAAACTATATATATATATATATATATATATATATATATATATATATATATATATATATATATATATATATATATATATATATATAGATATATATCATATAAATATATATATATACATATATATATACATACATATATATATATATACATGTATATATATGTACATGTATATATATAAACCTATATATATACGCAATATATATATATATATATATATATCTATATATATATATATATACATAAATATATATATACATATGCATATATATATATACATATATATATATATGTATATATATATATATATATATATATATATATATATATATATATATATATATATATATATATATATATATATATATATATATATATATATATATATATATATATGCGCATATAAGGCAGATCTTCGACTACAATCCTAGATATATTGCCTTATTTGCACGAATGACTAACAGAAAATCTTTTCGGCTTCCAATTAATTTACCCTTAGGAGTCTCTATGTAGAGTGAATCCTTTAAAGGGGCGTCTGGATGCTGTCAATAAACACCATCCGTTGTACTGTTTGCATGCCAATACCTGTACCATCCGTTGTTCATTTGCATGCCGTAACCTGTTCATTTGTATGGTAACCCAGAATGAAAAAAAGCAGCCTAATCATGCTGCTTCTTTTGTGCAGTGTGTTTATAGAATAACGCAAGCGTTGTTAATATGGAAAATGCATTGTACCTGTAGCTGTTCATTTGTATGGTAACCCGATAACTAATCTAGAATGTGCAAAAGCATACTTGGGCACTGAGGATAATAAGCATATTACTGAGGATAATATATTACAGCATACGAGAACATGTCCAATATGAGGTGAATGTTTCAATTAGCGCGTCCACATTTAGCGAAATTTATTTGATTAATGCTTTGTATAAGATTTAGACGAAGTATCCACCAAGCTGCTAGCATGATTTTGATGGCAATGAAAACCATATTGCAAAGTGCATATTAACCTATTCATCAAATATAATCTGTTTTACAACATAAACCGAGTCCGCTGAAATGTCAAGGATGTGATATATATGTCTGTATCCAGTGTCTGAATAGAGCCAGCCAATTTGTGGTCTCATCTTAGAAATCGTTCACATTCTTGCTTACATTGCTTAGCTTCAATAGTGAGATATCAGTAATAAATTACCAAGTAATTAAGGAAGGTGTCATATCAGCAATCGATTAAACGGGCCCGTTATAGAATATAATTCATAATCAAGAAGAAATACAAAAATGCTATCAGGCGTAATTGGCTGCTTGCACATATCACCACAAGAATGTTAGCAAATAAATAGCAGCAGCTCTAAGAAGCAACGTGTGACTCAGTGAATCTGAGAATTACCCCACCGAAATATATAACAGTGCAACATAATATAAATGTTATCATAACTGTTTGTTTCACAATAAATCGTTGATGAACAGTAAAGTAACATTACGCAATAACTTCGCGTCTCAGTGGATCTAAATAGAATGAGCTTGTAATTGTGACAATAACAGAAATTGAAAGTTGTTGGAATAAAGATTAAGCGATCATTGCCACAGAAAAGTCCTATTGTAACGGACAATAACCTGGCATCAACAGACTGCTTGGAATACGGGTAGCTGCATAAGGTGGTAGAAACTTGATAATCCAATAAAGCGCAACTAATTTCATTTGGGTTCTGAACGAGTATTGGCTTGTCGCAGTGAAAATGGTATCATCCGCGGAAGAAGTGTTTTCTGGGAACGCAGTCAAATAACACAGCTGTAGTGTTATGATAATGTTTGCCGTAACATTTCATGGCACTCGACTGCATTGTAACACTGCCGGTATGAAATGAAACAGACAGCCTGTCTGTCTCATGGTATGTTCCACGGGGGCCTCATGGCAAGGATCAACTCTGGAAGAAAGCAAAATTCCGAGTGGACCATTGGATTGATGTGTTTGCGCATAGTCTAGTACACGTTTGCTTTTTCAGCTAGCAATAAATTTTTACGGAAATAGAAAAAAACCCCACAATAAATCAGGTACACCAGCCCTAAACAGACAGTTTTGTTTGATAAGACAGCAAAAGTAAAAAAACATCTAATCTAATCATTTTGCACTATTCCGCATTGGCATAGTTGGGAAGTATATTTTCGTTCCAATATCCAATGTACTTCTTCGAACACTTCGTGATGAGAAGTATGACTTGTTCTCCATCTGTGTATCAAAGCAAGATGTTTAACTTAAAATAGCAACTGTATCAGTCTAAAACACATTACTGTTCGAACGCGTGTTATATCTTCATAAACGATAGCACAATATCGTAGTTGCACTGTCATTTATTTCATATGTTGCACGAAATAAGTTCTTTTTCAGTAATATGTGTTGTTTTATATTCAATCATGTTTAAAATTTCATAAATGGGTAAAACGGCAATTCCTTTTTGGGTAAGCTGTCTCTCATAACCCCATGTGAATGCCCAAACATTCATGTGGTTGTTGACACGTCAAAAAGTTTCATGGTGATTATTTTATGGCAGCTGTGCAAAGTAGGCATTGAATTTAGGACTGTAGACATGTATATGATAATGGTGCATGTGAAGAGTCACAATATGTATGATACTTCTTTCGGTGTGGCTGATTATCCTTTTATACGAGTTTCTATGGATGTTCCTATCTAGGTTATTTCTAAAAGTCAAACAAGCGAACAGTTTCAAACATTTGTCGATTTTATCAGTTACAAATCAATTCCCTCTCGTTGCGTGATATGGGTACCATAGCGATAAATTTGCTGAATGTTTGCCTGATAAACTGCAAGGATTCATTGTCAGATCTTCGGATCTAAGAGGGGTACGCTGTATGTTTCAGGCCAATAGACAAAATGGCAACGAATATAAATTTGGATGTGAATAATTCAGCCTGCTCCGGGCAGATAATGCAAAAACCTAACCACGCTATCCCGGGTGGCCTGTTAATATTTCTTGCGACAGTGAAAGTCCTCTATAACTATTCCTGTTAATACCCAAGGTACCAGAGGTTTTGCTCCAAGTTGTAACGATCACCTCAAGCAATGCATGACCAGCAGGCACATAAAATCATCTAGATTACACACATACCAACTGTGCTAGTAAGATAAGGTAGGATACGTGCGTATTCAGTAACTGACTCTAAGAGCAACAACGCCTTACCTCTCCACGGGTTTTGATAATCGAGTCGACAAACGATACCATGGTACAAAAATGCGTCCCCGAGATCTTTTGCATTTATCGATCCATAGCCTTTTGTAAGCCTTTACTTAGCGTTGTTGCGTTGAATTAGCATTTAATTAGCGTCGAGCAAAAAAAAAACATGAACAATAAATATGATAGAAATACATTAAAGCATAAGTAATATACAAAGAGAGTACTATTGCACCATGAAGCATTGCACATGTAAACGATATTGGTGTTACAAATATATAAAATGGATAGGAAAAGGGAACATAACAACGTATACGCTTGCAAATACTGTTTATAAACGTTCTATAAATATTCTTACAGCCAACAATGAAACAACTTACTTCTGTTCACAGTTTGCTGTTACTTTACAAGTTTCCAAACGATGTAGTCCCCCTGGTGGTCCCCGGATATAACTCCGATTCACTCGATAAAATTATAATAAATAACGTCTGTAAAACGAAAGATATAAGTAGATTTCGCTGGTGATCAAACTCCTGACCTTTTGATCAGTTATCTTCTAGTAAATGCTTTGGTAGTATTGGGAATAACAAATAAGTTAAAAACTGTACAGTGGTCATATTCTGCAGTTCCTGTGCTATATTTTGATTTCAATCAACACATTATATGCTTTTTGTTTTTGAGTATTTGATGATAAATGCATGAAGTAAATAAGCGTTGTGACTAAGGGAAATTAATCGTGGGTGCGCTATGAGTCATAAAATGCGTGGCACATATATGGGGGGAGGGGAAATGGCGGTAGGTCTCCTCTGTTTCGTCAGCGTGGGGCTGCACAACGTTTTCGCACAAAATGTAGCACGATGTACGTTCGATTACCGACCGGTTGAGTTGGTCTCACATTGGATATAACCATCACGTCTTGATGAACAATATCAAAAAGGCTGGGGACCGAAACGATTTCATCTATGTCCAAGAAGTGGAATGGGAACGCTAATGGTGGCCTATAGCGTTTAGAGGAGATATCTGGTTGCAAAAGGGGCACCCAGTAACTTACCGCTCCATATGTTGGTCAATATATCACACATTAAAATACTCCAAGGACTGGTAAACGGAGCGCTTTGTGCTCATTGAGTGCATTGCAGATCAGTCGCAAGATCGTTTGTCAATTTACTGCATGCCACCATATGTATTATAGATACCAAAAGAATTACACAAGATGTAATGCCGAAGTCTGGGTCTGTATTATGCTATTAACTTGCAACTATGGTGTCGATTGAAACAATGATGTACGTTAATGCCAATGCTTGTTTGTTTCATGTCCAAGCATACATTTATTAATTTATATTACTTTTTCATGATGAATTTACTTCTGTTGCAAAGTGTTAGCGTATGTATGATAAAAGTCTTACAACGTAAGCAACTGCAGGACTGCGACCTGGACGGGTCATTTATTTCAAGACTGAAATAAGCATCTGCGCCAGACACACGGACCATATATATTGTCCAGTGACATGTTGCTTGAAAACATGGCTAAGTAGTGAATTGATTCCAACAAATCTAAGTATAGCTGCCACTGACAAGGCAACATTGGGTGCTGTAATAAATTATTCTAATGTCATCAGTTAAGGCAATGAAGCGGAATAGCAGGTTGGAACGGTTTGGTGGTCACAATTAACATGGCTCAATTAATATGCTTTCATACGGTATATCAATTAGTATGATCGCATTAACCATGGTTGAGGGCACACCCCAGTTTGTACATTTGTAATTAAATGTATTATGGTATTATACAATCAATAATGGCTACGGTAACGCAGCTTATGTAATGATCATTCATCTGCATACAACCTAGAAGAGTATGCTAGCGCAAGATGCAAACATCAAGCATCCACAAATAGGATACGATAATAAACAAAAAAAACACATTGCTAAGCTGCAAATATATGCAAACCAAATGCATAACTAACAAACTGCTCCTCAGACGAAGCTAACAACCAAACGACAATGTCCATCCACGGTGCAGCTCATACTAATGATATTCATACTTTATTATTACATATTCTATTACAACGTTCTGACATCCGTCTTCTTCTTGTCTGAATACATCTGTCCCCATTTAATGCTCATGCACGGTATGTAGGCGAAATAACACACATGACAATGAATGCATATGACACCTAGTGATGCTGAGTGAAACGAAATTTGTTGGCTTTTATTCATAAAGGTAAATATGGCGAACACATTAGCCTATAACGTAAATAATGCTTTGCTATCGGAGTTCATCGACTCTATTCCGTTTTGTTTGCACAGGATATGTCTATAAGCAATATACTGGTTAAGTTGTAATTGTTTACATAACATCGGAGTGCAGATAATCCAGATTAACTATGGCATTATGTTATGAAATTTCATTCACTATATGAGCAAAATTACGTTGGTTTATAGGGTTTAAGCAGAAGAGCCGTGAAACTGTAACTGTCGTATGCATAATTTATTGCACTAAAATTCCATCCGAGCTAAGCAATATAACCTTAATTCCTATGTTGCCCTGGTTGGCAATAATGGCACATTACTCATTTCACTGCGTCATTTGCAACCCTTATTTTTCAGTGCAAATGCCGCATTGCTTTTAAGTACATTTTTTGTGTTTGCCTAAGTGTGAAATGGCTGACAGGTTAATGACCCCGGCAGCTGTGCCGTTTTGCAAACGTTATTGCCCAAAGCGACCGAACTGTAATGTTCCGCGGTCTTGTCATTACCAAAGAATAGACTGCGGTTTGATTTAGTGGTATAATGATGAATGATCTCGAACACGAACAAGCACTTAACCTAGCTAGAAATGATGGGGTTATTCTTCGCAATTGACAGCATTATTTGTCGTCTGGGGCGCCATGTCGGCGCTTAGATTGATTAGCTACTTGATAACATTGACTGATCACATGCACTAACATGAACTCCATGGATAAAGTTCACTAGTAGTTTCTCAGGTAACGTCCCTGTGTTTTACATTGTGTACCTCGGGGTGTGTGGTCAGTGGAAAGAGTCAAATAAATTACAATAATTAAGGTCATGAAGCTTGGACTCCAGCACAAAGTCGGATACAATCTAGTAACGGGTTTTAAGCTACTCAATTGTTGTAACTAGTGAGAGTTACAGTCAGTGTGTACACTCGAAGTGTCAGGCTACCATCGAAAAAACCGCACGGAAGACTTCATTGGGAAAGGTTGAATGATACTATTCATCATGCACATTATTTATTGCAGTGATTTGTATTTGGTAGAAGTATATTTGTCGTGACGAAATATATGTTTGAACTCTTATAATATTACTGCCATAGGGATCTTCTTCATTACACACCAGTCATCACACATGTCATGCAATCATTATGTTACTTTATTATATTGCACTGTGCATAATATTCCTGTCCAGCAATTAGTATGAATAGTTGAGTTCCATAAAATATTGATACTTGGAGTAACACGCTTTTATACATATCTACAGACAATCACATACTCATACCTCCCCAAGCCCTTGCGGCACAGCTTACCTAAATGATATAACATGGAAATGGACTGAGTAATTAATTCCCAAGGTTAATAGATCAGAGGTAATGCATGCAGTCCGAGCATACCTGATTGATACACATGCGATGATATGCCTGTGAAATTGTTCGAATAGCACCATATTCTGATGAATCTCTGAATACATTGAATACATAATTCCCTACATGTAGTTTGGGACATCAAAAGAATATGCAGAATATATCGAATATATCGATTGTTTATTAACTCACAGACCCGAAGCCAGAACTACAATTTGTGTCACACATTATACCGAACATTTGGTTATCATTTTGCACGTACAATACATCACCATTAATTATAAGCCAAATTTCTGCCCTGCATTTCGCCTACTTGCACACTGTTCTCTCATGAGGTCCGATGTATCCTCGTCGGAAGCAAGCCCAATTTCCCAAAGTAATACTGACTGACCGAGGAATGATTTATTATGATAGCACCATATCCTCACTATATGGTCACTATTAATATGATTTTTTTGTTTGCAAATATTTCATATAAATGATGACTTAGTGTCAACATCTAATAAGATACTGCTCACGGTGGCTCGCGACAAGATGCCAGTCATTATTGTGCTCTCGTTCCGCATTGTCAACGTAGGCATAATGCTTAACAGTTCCTTGCAGCGAAAGACGAATGGAATCATCTGGTAATAATTTCGTTGTAGTTCTTAGTTTTCTTAATTTTCGACTAATGCATGACTGACATTTCATGCTTTGACCTGTCAAATACCGAGCGAACTTACCCATGTTAAACGTACTATACTACCGCAAAAGGTGAAGTATCTATGGTAAACAACTTTGTGGTTGTTGCTGGAGAGATGGAAAAGGCAATTGGAACTGACTATCTTCGCGCTATTCCACTCAAATTAACTACCGCTGATGACCCATTCAGCGCAGATAAATGCAGAGGTTTACTTCTATGACCTGACTGACTAATTAACTCCATACAAATCTGTCATATATACTAATGCAGGCAATAATGCACACCTATGTAGTGTTGTCATTACATTTGCCTCTACCTAATCATGTCGTCAAATTGTGAAATCACAGAACAATAACGAAGCCGTTATGGTAATAACGACCGCATAACCAACTTAACAGTCTTACCACTCAATCAAAGAGGCATGCAATGCAAAAGTCTCTCTGTTGAGCTCTGTTTGTCTTCATAACATATTAACAGAGATATAATTGACCTTATCTATTTAATATTTGCTTAGATTTATAGAGACGCATCACCTGATAATCACTTAGCAATATTGCTTCCCGTTAAGACGAGCAAACCCCTTTACTACCGAAGCTCCAGGGACAAGCTTTGCAGAAGTATATTATTAACCTGGCGGAAATACGGCCGATAGTTAATGAATCATCAGTGTTCCTATATAACTGAATCCTTGCACTGAGATTTGAGATGCCAAAAGAGGTTGCACCGAGCGGATGACGTCTGTCAGGCTATAGAACCGATGCTGTGACACTAAAGGGACTAATCTTAGTATCATGCATGTCATAAATATGCAAAAATACGCTGCCTTTTCATGACAAATCTAATCACAAGAGAACGCTACTGAAACAGCAGGATCGGATGAGCAAAGAACAAAATCAGGTAGGATCAAATTACGATCGCATTTAGCCATCTGCGACTGGGGGAGACGTACAATCTGAATGCCCTCGTCGTATTAATCAGGGTGACGTCACTAAATCCAATCAATGTTAGGTTATTAGAAATCGACAAGTTAGATAGCCCGATGGCCCCGGGTCAATAACCCAGCCGTTCGAGCCAGTGGATTTCCAATTGGGCTAGTGCAGCTTCATGAATAATTAACAAAATTTGTAAGGTGCAGCCAATCCTTGGTCAGCGTGCGACACTATATGATAGATCACGTAAACTGCGTCCGGGTCGGACTACATTGTTTGCTGGGTATAAGAGACAGAGCAGTTGTTATCTGATCCGAAACGAAAACAACCAACAGCCTTTCGCAATGAGAAACACACCATTCAAGCCTTGAGATGGTGATATACTGCGTGTCACCGTTAAGCATGTGAACGTCGTCACTCCGCGCCGTACTCGGCTACATAGCCTTCTTCTCTGCTAAACATGTCAACCATGACGAAGGCCTGTTCGGGTGTTCACTGTCATCCTTGCGCTTGTCTAAACCATGAACTGAGCTACAAAAGCGGCGTATCTGCTGCCGAGTTTCATTCCATCTTGTTGATCAAATAAAATGATGAAGTTACCGAAGCAGCTGACATTAGTCAAGAGGGGGTCTCGACAGCAAGAGCTAATGAGACTAATATCAAGCTCACAATGGTTTTATATTCAATTATTCCTGTTGTCCTGTTGTTACAGGGTCAAATTTCCACCAAATTGGCTAATATTTCGGAGTGCCGGGGAAAATAAAAGGGATAATGGACTATGTGTTTATGATTAACAGCATGCTAACGCAAATCATCATCAGGGAACGAGCAATGCGACTAGCCAATGCGGAGTCTCGTTCATCATATAGCTTCATATATGCTTCGTGGTGTTTGTATAAACTGCTTCCATGCAGAAATGTGGTGAATCTAAGTCATCAGCATACAATCATGCAACAAAGCCATAATGATTTTCAAAAACTTGCTTAAGGGCAGATACTTTCGATGCTTTGCTATGCGTAAAAAGGGAAGCATTGCGTATAATATGGACAAATGTTACACCGGTCTATTATAATAATTGCACCATAAATAGACATTATATATCCATACGAAGATGATAAATGGCATAAGTGAAAAATATTCCATTAGAGGGAGATGGCTTCGTTATGTGATAGGAATAGCAATATGAATGTTAAAGAGACTGTTCAGCCACATATAAGGCAATCAGGGATCATCTCGTTATTACATTACTACGATTAACGCAGACGTAAGTAATAACATCTAATTTGTGCCGCAAAGTTTACATGATGGAAATTATGTTGATAAGTTTATAACTTTATTATTTGACTTGAAATATTCATGATCTACTGTGGAAATCTGTTTTATTCAGTTATGTCGTTCCATCGATAACGGTGCCTCCCTAAAACCATGAACTACACGAATGTTAGCTGTAAATCATAACGCGCTCTGAATTTACCTCGCTATCGATGTGTATTCTTCCGCTTTAGTTACATAATGTAGATTTCATAAAATCTTCCCTCATTCAAGATGTGGGCATCACTGTGCACACATTAGACCGACAAGCAGGAAGAGTAATGTCCGACAACATAGATGGCGACAGCCGAAGTAAGGATCTTTTTTCTGAGACCAAAGCGCCGCGTAGCGGCTGAAAGTCTGAAAACTTAACATTTTTGGTTTCCAAGGTGCGGTTGCCAAGCAGCTTGCTAGGCAACCTCGTTCCAAATATGGGGCTGAACAGTCTCTTTAATATCCATGAGGAGCATACCGATACTTGTGTTGAATATGCCTAAGGCTGTGTGAGTTTTAGTTCCTAGATCACACGTTGTGTGTCTTGCTCTGTTGGAAGTTTTGCCATGTGATGGTCACTTTATGTAGAATTAATTATTTAAATAAGCTTGGAGAACATACATTGACGTACATAGGAGCAGACGGATACACATCTGGATATATGTACTAGCGATAGTTAATCCCTGCTCGCATGTTTTACGGATCTGTTTTATTGAAACATGTTTCCCCGAGAGAACCAAGCCATTATAAGAGCATAAACATTGCATGAAAACATATTCATTATTTGCATTCATTGACTTACCAGGCGCATTCATTGACTCACCTGCAAAACTAATATTGGATCCTCGCCTTCCATGTTTATGCACAACCAGGAGTAACATTTCCGTTTTTATAATAATGCATTGTTTCACCTAAAAACCGAGGAAGGGATAGCCAACTGCTTAGTTTTATGTGCAATGGATTAAGATATATGCCAATTTTTGACAACTATGTGACTGTTTCCATTTCGTCATCATATTTTAAGAAATTGAGTGAAACTTACTATGTTCCAGATCTTCTTATGCCTTGCACATTAAGGGCATGAATTACCCGTAGAATGTTGTTAAAGCCAAACATTTCTAAAAAAATTGTTCAAGGCACAGTTATTACAAACCAATTGCAGATGCGATGAAAGTGATGCTTTTACATTTGTGCGTCAATAATGCAGCACAGACAAATATGCAGTGCCTCTGTATGACATTGAATTGGTTAAATACGCCTTGTTCATCACAGTTTGTTCCCCGGCAAACAAATGAATATTTTATTTGGCAGTGTCAGAGGCAGTAAATATTCTCATTATCTTCCTATGTTTGTTTTTTTATCTTCCTATGCTCTCTTTATAATTTAATATTATGACTCCAACATTGAAAGTTGGTGATAGCATTACACGTTAGAAACGATGATTATAATAAAGCAGTGAGTAACAGAACAGGACATGGAGGTAAAAACCCCACAGCTTAACAGCATTGCGCTGCCGTTATGCGCAAAATTCCCATTTGTCTTGATTTGTTAACATATGTACCAAAAAAATATCCAGTGTGGTTATTTTGCTAGGTGGAACTCTGAAGCAAAAACAAATTAACAGCCTGATGCTCTTTTGCTGTGCTTATCTGCTGCCAAGAAACAAACTGGGTGTCAAATTCATGGGCGATAAACATCGCATGTTATAGCGAATATTACTATAGTAACGTGGAAATTGTATGCACTGCACTCTTTCTGATAACTAATGACGTCTGCATTTCCTAGGCCTTATTGCTATAATAACCGGCTTTACATAGGGCGAGAAAATTGTTCAGATGACTGAGCGGTACATGTCACGTGACATTGCATGTGTCAGCTAATAACGCACTCGCAGATAAAACCCATTTTTGTACCACATGTCTAGACATTGAGCTCAGGAATCACAAAGCAAGAACAAAGGTTTAGTGAGAGAGATAGATGTAGCGAGGAAATGGTAGAGCATATTCGAAGGTCACTTTAATCATGTTTGGTCGATTCGAGACATGATATTCTGCATGTGCAGCGATTCATTTGACCAGCTCACAGTCACAACGCGACGTGTAAATGTCTGAATATATCATATGGCTGATTTATGGCAACATATATAGTTTTGCACATGTAAGCAGTGTATCCATAACTTATTATTTCACGTAAGCGATTCGTACTTGTTCCATTCCGTCAATAGTTGCACTTTTGACGCGAGTGCAAATTGTTATAAATGATAGCACCCGCTAAGCTCGTAATTAATATGCTCTGAAAAGTGTATTTGATTTAATCTGATAGTAAATTAAATCTATGTTCTCAGATATATCGCACTTGGCAGAGGTTAGAGCAACGTCATCAAACATACCTCAAACAGTGCGCTAAACCCCGCGTTCATTAGTCTGTGTGGTTGAGTCCTGTATTTGTATATTTCTTTATGCATATCTCAACCGTGTTGCTACGCAAAATGCAACGTAAACATTTTATGATATTGTATATGTTTGTTGGAATATGCGTTTTAATAATTTCTCTACATGGATGCACCTAGTAGTGGAAGGGTTCAGCTTCTTATAGAAAAAACGCGTTTTTATTTGTTGAATTGCGTGATTGTAATTCCACAACACAAAATAAAATTTGATGTATCTAATGTATGCCTTCACCGCCTTGTCGATCGCGTTTCGACTTAAAATTACTCTCGCATGTATGGCTATCTGCAAAGCGATAAAAAATGGCACCCTTTCATCTTTTTTCAACATAACACGATCGTTGCTAGCTTTCCTAACACAGCGATTGATATGTCAAAATGGTGAGTGTTTACTGGAGATGCATCATGCGCAATGATTGGAATGGCGTCAGAGCTGAATCAACAGGTAAATCAGAGAAATAGAAGCAGATAATGCGCCGAAGCTAATGCCAAATGTTACACCAGTCAACAATATAGAGCTAAATATACGAAAATATATCCAGTAACGTCATAACGAATTGATTTACGTTACGTGTACGTAGGTACAACAGGAATAATAAATGAAATGACCTTCAATGTTATTGTTGTTTTCTATGCAAAATCGCATAATTGGCTACATCCTCTGCAATGTCAAAAATAACTGACCGAATAATATTATGATGAGACATAATCACAAAAGCATACCACTGTAGCAGAGGTACTGTGTCTAATCGACCGACGGAAATGCCATGGCTACAGAAACAAGGGTATAAAAGGAAAAGTATCGTTGCATAACCGTAGCTCGTTAGATCGGTAAAGCATTGTCCTTATTGATGATGACATTGAGCATATCCGGGAAATGTAAGGGTCCATATTATGCTACAAACGTAACTGTTCACGATGACTCCTTCATGATTTTTCGGAAATTCAAATTTATGATATGCCCTTTCAAATAACAGCAGTTTCTATGAAGTCACTGCCTATTTATTAGTAGTATACCGTGATTATAATGGCTGAAGAAATATCAAGTGGGATATTGTTGAACAACTGGCTTTGCTGGCTGCCGGATTGTTTATCCCCGTCTGTCTAAACTGTATATCATGGAAAATGTTGTGACGTTGGACGTTTTAATGTTATTTATTCATAACGCGTGTCTGTTTATCTGTAAAATACCTCTTGATAGGAGGTTTGCTTTACTGTTACACACTGAATTACTAGAGCAAACCAATATTACCGACACTGTTGCACATCTTATAAGCTGGTTGCCAAAGAAAAACATTATATATGGCACGTGTGTATGTAATATATACTGTTGTGTTAACACGTATAATGTTCATGATAAAGTCAAACACGCCTGCTATGATATTAAAGATGATTGATGATTGCTGTCGAAGAAGGCAACCTACGTACAACATGCATTAACTTACCAAAATGTATACAAATCTGATACATTTAATAGATAGCCATTAATGTTGTGCACATAATTTTACAATCTTTCTGACATGTGAAATGCAATGCTGTGAAGCACCACACTATGGGAGACTCGGAGAACCCATGCATTGTAGCAATCAATCATTCTTTATAGTTCATTTGTCCGTATGTTATTGATGAGAACGAGACGAGTATAACAAGCCACCCCTCTTCGTTCTCACGTACGCACATGTCATATGATTTGGATCTATGAATACCTTGTTTCCTCGATCTAACACCAGGAATCAGTTGTGATGCCAGATAGTGTAGCCTGACTTTATTGAGTTTCAGATTGCGATGAATCAAGCAGAGATGCATAACACATCATGCCCCCATCTAAGAGACATGTGCTTAACAATACGTTATGGTTTAAGTGGAAGATTGGTGGACTTCAACAACGCCTGTGACATTAATTGCCTGTGTGAAACATGGTTATCTTGATATCTATGATATTTCCGAGAATAACACTTATCGGATTGGTAATGTTGTAAGTGCGTGACTTGGGTATCAATGTAGCGCAAGGTACTGTCTGTCTAATCATTATGATACAGTATTTGCCTATTGCTTGCCTATTGCTTGCCCACAAACAGTCTTAACAAATGGCAAAGCCATCTCATCATAACGTCTTATGCCATTCAATAATTAATAATAATTGTTACTTTGTACTCCATGAGCGTCACACAATGTCCATTACTTTTCTTCTCCCTACAGTGAATCGATCTACTTATGGCTATTGTCCATCCAATTGTTTGGAATTTGGAGCACCTGTATGAAAAATATATAATTCCCAAAGGATAAATTACTCCTAAAATTGCATAGTTATCTCAAACTGTTAGAGTAAAAACAAGGCCAAGCGAGCTGATGAATGATAAGTCGTTAAGCCATAGCAGGTTGGGGTAAATGTTTCTGCAACCTTACTCGCGCAGGATCACAAGGCTCATTAAATATCCCTTCGAATAAAAATGATTATCCACAAAAAGCGTCAGCCGTGTTTAATATTTGGTGTATTTGTGATTCTGTGTCATAACTGTAATATCGGTTCATTATTAAAATTCATTATTGCTGCGAATGCATTTGATGTCTAAAACTGCAAAATACAAACTCTTAAAAACGTTGATTACAGAGCGCATGACTGTACCGTATAATAAGTAAACCCAGCAGTGCTTCATTCCCCAAAATGTGTGCATGCTTCCGACGCACTTATCACATTTACGCTGTCCTTACGAAATATATCATATGGCTGGTTTATAGCAACATTTATAGATTGGCACATGTAA
This sequence comes from Urechis unicinctus, assembly GCA_034190875.2. Taxonomy (NCBI): domain Eukaryota; kingdom Metazoa; phylum Annelida; class Polychaeta; order Xenopneusta; family Urechidae; genus Urechis; species Urechis unicinctus. Next base: position 38,343,692 of record CM067347.1, on the reverse strand, counting down.
GCAGTGTATCCATTATTTATTCGTACACATAAGAGATTCATACTTGTTCCATTTCGCCTATTGTTGCAGTTGGTTATAAATTATTTTATCTGCAAAGCTCGTCATGAATATGTTTTGAAAAGTTTATTTGATTTAATCTAATAATAATGTGATATCACGAGGATCACTTATCTAACCATGGAGCATTATATTATATCAAGTGTTTGGTTCTGTACGTGATCGTCATATATATTTACAAAACTTAAATCATCTTGCTATTCACGGGCAGCTAACTTTTTATATATTCATGTCTCTTCTATTTCCATGTAGTTTCTTTTAACCGAATTACATACGTTCTTGAAAACCTGAGGTTAGTCCCCAATGAATTATGCAACCCAATATATCTCATCTTCGAGATAGCTAAAACTCTTTGATATCCTACAAAACATCAAGCGTTATGATGGGCTTGTCGTTTATATTGGCAGTCGACCATGGATTAATATGAATCTTAAATCCGGGTCATACATTTCCAATCGAGTTCTGCTGAATATTTCGTTCTCAGATGCTGACAGTCGGCAATTTGAAACATCGATTATCAAAACGTGCTGACAGTCGGCAATTTGAAACATTATCAAAACGTGATAATTATGACTCATTAAGTGGCTTAGGCACCACATTTTGTGGCCTGCATGTTCATGTAAATTGGTTCATTAGGAAGGACGATGTGCGCTCATTTCTACAATATTATATACTAAGCACGACACGACGCAAGCCTCTCATGTTGCCGACAAAGGCAATTAAGTTTCGATAGCTAAAACATCTTTTGCGTAATCATATATACTAAATGCTTATATGGCATTACACACTGCATGATGACCCAGTTGCCAGATAATTTGCTTATTACCCATATTAGACCAAGCCTTACTGTGCTATTAAATCACATATTGTCGTGTCAGTCAAACTTAAGAACATCTGTGAGTAGCTCGTTTACTTTCATATTTTCTTCGTTTGATTCTCTTTTGAACTGATCTTCTTCGATGTTTAAATAATGCAATCAATGTGCTATCATTTTTAGGTCAAACCTCAGACATAATAGCTTAAAATCAATAAATCAGCAAATGAATTTGGCCATGGTACTTGATACTGATTACATCACTAAACATTCTGTTGTTCATAATGCAGTATCGAAATCTGGTGTAATTGGACAAATTATATTTCCTTCCACAAATGCGTTATATTTAATCACCTGTCAATTTGTGGATACTCGCTGCTCCAATAATCCATCAAGGCACAGAAACAAATTGTTCTAGTATCATACATAACCAATAAAACCATGAATGCAAAGAAATGTTTTTGTTTGTTGTATGGCAATGCAGCATGAAAACAATAGCAGTTTCTGTCGTATCTATAAATGACATCATATCAGTATTACTACGCCATATGAACTGTAATTTGGTCCTCGCCACTCAACTTTTACACCATTGAGGTTGTTACACCATTGCTATCGGACAGCAGCAGAGGCATATCTGATCATCGCAAGTAACAAAGTGAGAGTGAGAGAGAGAGAGAGAAAGAGAGAGACAGAGAGAGAGAGACAGAGAGGGACAGAGATATATAGAGAGAGAGTCAGAGGGAGAGAGAGAGAGAATGTTTTATTGCATGTGATGAAATAAGTTGACCTACATATGCATCCGATACCAGCAAGTATAATTCCAGCACAAATCGAGTCGACGCTTTTTGCTAGCTGTAGTATTGGTAGCATTGCCATTATCGTTTGTGCTACAAAGTTCGTGGTAATGCATGGACAACGTTAGCTACCGTTTATACGCGTTTGCATAGAATTCAGACAATATGACGATCACTGTAAGATGTTACATGAATGATATTCTGAGTACGAAGGTGCAGGAGATTAAAGACAATTAGGCATGGTGCGTTATCATTTTGTTTGACGTTCACTTCAACCCTAACAAAAGCATGTCGAGGCAGAAGCAAGTAATAACAACCAAATTGTTTACTTCATATTGTATCGTGATTGTGCAACCTAATGTGATTAATCAACACACGGGAATATCATTAAGCATGAACATATGATATGCGCCAGAAGTGGTTTGTACGTTTCCTCTGGGCAATCATTCCGTGCAATACTAGTTGCTGTTATAAATCTCTAACTTCATATGTTTGGATATATCACTACTTGTTCAAGTCGTAAAGTATGACTAAGCTGATATGAACTAAACAATACACGACTGGAAACATGCTTTGCCATGTGGCATTATGTAACCAAGGCTACCACAGATTTGGACCGATACCATGTAGAAGATCCCAGTATCAACCCCTGTTTTTTTTTAGTATTGGTAACTTTTTGGTTTTAATGAATAATTTAATAACCCACGTGTAGTGATCGGTACAAGACAGATGACGGTGTCATCTCACAGCTATTAAATAACCACGAAAATAGAAAACCCGACCACGGGAAGCAATAAGGCAATAAGTGATGGTGTATAATGGGGGCTGGGGAGTGGCAGGAGGAGTTGAAATATGAGCCATGATTTGATTGGATGCATAGCGTGAATTAAGACCCATATTGCCTATCAACTGATAATGTAGCGATTTCGTCGGATAGGCAGTTAATACACTACGTGTGGTAAATGAGGAAGATTGAATCACTTTACTTCATGTTAGGATCAACGGCAATTTTTAGTGATGAAACGGGGTTAGTAATCTTGGCAAATACGGTAAACAACATTGCCTCATAGAAATAATATGCATCGAATCGCTTTTTCACTAATCATGATCACGACATAGATATCCTGACCGAGGGTGCCCTGTCACTGATGCTCTAAAAGATATCAAGGTTAAAGCATTGAGGGATGATTAAAGAAATCCACTGTTAAAAAATGCAAGTATAAAAATCGCTAAGCAAAATAATTCCTTCACTTTGAAATTCGCTCACCATTTGCTGTTGTGCCTGTGTATGCTTTGAATATCTCAGAAGTTAATCCAGCAAAAACCGTTAAGGTCAATGCAATAAAAATGCGCCTTTATTGTAGCAGCACGCCTTGGGGTTAGGCATATAAAACACATAACGCCAGGTGAGCAACTAACTGATTTGAGTCAGCTATGTTTTCACCATCGTTATCAAACAATCACATCGTTCTGTGTTCATTTTATCCAGACATTCTAACTTCTTTCATATTTGGTTGCTTCCGTCTCTTAGTTTTTTTATATGATTTGATAGTTTACCATTAAGACTGGGACAATAGTGCTGTGACCTTCCTCAGCGTTTTCATCTTACGAAATTAAATTAATTTGCGATCCCAGCAGGAACCAAGGAAATGAATATATCGAAAACTGAATTGCTCTTATTCATGGGAACTGAATCATAAGGAAACTAAATGGGTTCCGTGCATGGATTATGAACGACAAATTGGTGAATATCCGTCCTGTATAGATTGCTTGTAGGACGGCGTACAATAACAATCAGCTTCATCATGCCGCACACATTGCATTCACTAAATTATGCTACCAAATTCAACCCGTATGAAATACGTTTCTTGTGTTTATACCTTCTTGTGCCCATCATGTAATATACGATTGTAACAGCATTATAGCCAGATTATGGACATTACATATGGCTCGTAAGTTATAGAAACATTGCCATCGCATAAACGTTTGTAACGAAATTATAGCATAAATTTCTCTTAATAAGCGAATCTATGCAAATGCACAGAAGAAGCCAACATAATGGTTCCGGCACATCAACCTGTTACGCATAGCAATCGTTTTGGCTGTTATCGGTTTATTCAAAGCATCATTGTTTTGCACCTGGCCTGAATTTTGAATCGTTTAAACTTGACTTTCATTGGTCGTAATACAGAATTATTTTGTTCATATGCATTCGCTTATCACCCCTGTGCCACTGTAAATTCCCCCATTTCAAAGCGAAAAATTTAATGTTCCATAGGAAATTTCCAATTACTAACGAAAAAGTCTTATCATCGGCCACAGCTGGCTAGTTTGCATGAACGCATTGGATTAATACATTTGTTGTAAAACTTACAAGAGGGATTATTTTGGTATCTCTCAAAGGCATTCAGTAGTTTTATTCAGTGTTAACTGGTGTTTTATCCATCAAAGTACATAAAGTTTTCTTACAGCTCAGAGTGGCCAAGTAGAATTGCTTTGTTCGATATAATTTCATCATGCACGATTATGTCAGGTTTTGACTGCGTCAACATATTCAGCTGCGAATACGTTCATACATCAATGAGGTGCATACTGGATAGCAGTGGCTCATATAAGTAATATTCAATGATACATTACAATATAATGCATGACTTAGATATCTACTACTAATTTTAATCAATTGAGGGTGTGCGTGAAGAAAATTCAATTAACACAATATATCATTGATATCAAACATCACATAACTTAAATCATCCACCCTTAACAATGGCAACATTATCTTGTGCATTTAAATTCCGAACACAAAATGATACACGTGTAGACGCATAGTATTTAATCATATAAAACAAATCGGGAGGGTCATTCCGATATTATAATTTCTATAGTTGGTGCCAGCAGTGCTCATATACTTAATACATTATTTCAGTTGATGGCACTCAGAATTCAAAATTTATACAGCAAATATTTATACCATATTGTGCCTAATATTGATGATGGTGCATTATTATTTAAAGTCGAATAGGGCGGAACGTTTCCGTAAGTAGCCAAGAGCAATGCGAATGCCAGCAACCATAACATACAACTCATTTGATTGGCTAACTCGTCATTTTGCCTGGAGCGACTCTATTAAAATATCTAGGAAACCGAAAGGAAGGCCGGTGCAAACCCACGCTTTATTGGGCTAAGGAAAGTCTAAGAACCCCGTTGCGCAGAGCTGGGGCAAACATATATGCGCATATAAGGCAGATCTTCGACTACAATCCTAGATATATTGCCTTATTTGCACGAATGACTAACAGAAAATCTTTCCGGCTTCCAATTAATTTTCCCTTAGGAGTCACCATGTAGAGTGAATCTCTTTAAAGGGGCGTCTGGATGCTGTCAATAAACACCATCCGTTGTACTGTTTGCATGCCAATACCTGTAGCTGTTCATTTGTATGGTAACCCAGAAGTTAAAAGCAGCCTAATCATGCTTCTTTTGTGCAGTGTGTTTATAGAAATAACGCAAGCGTTGTTAATATGGAAAATGCATTGTAAATACGATAACTAATCTAGAATGTGCAAAAGCATACTTGGGCACTGAGGATAATATGTTACGTCATACGAGAACATGTCCAATATGAGGTGAATGTTTCAATTAGCGCGTCCACATTTAGCGAAATTTATTTGATAATGCTTTGTATAAGATTTAGACGAAGTATCCACCAAGCTGCTAGCATGATTTTGATGGCAATGAAAACCATATTGCAAAGTGCATATTAACCTATTCATCAAATATAATCTGTTTTACAACATAAACCGAGTCCGCTGAAATGTCAAGGATGTGATATATATGTCTGTATCCAGTGTCTGAATAGAGCCAGCCAATTTGTGGTCTCATCTTAGAAATCGTTCACATTCTTGCTTACATTGCTTAGCTTCAATAGTCAGATATCAGCAATAAATTACCAAGTAATTAAGAAAGGTGTCATATCAGCAATCGATTAAACGGGCCCACTGCTGTTTCTCCTTAAAATTACCAAATTCTTTATTTTGATTGATGTTTAGAGCATAGCCGATCTATATTTAGAGCATAGCCGTACTTGGTTTGCGATTACCCAGCATAGGTTGTATTTGCATATTAATCGATTATGCTTTGTCTCATCAACTGCATAATATTTACAAAGACTACTTCAGTATGCTTTCCCAATGACGCCATTAGGTAGGCGTGTCCTCAGCTAAGCTAGGCCTCATTATTTAGTCATTAAGTATGCATTAGATGCTTTGCCTTTGATTGAACCATCACAATATTCTTGGAATGGCCCGAAGGGTCAACCAACACACACGCAGTTTACATGAGGCAATTGCATGGTCACACTGGCCTCTTATTATGACTCATGGCTTAAGTATTGTTTGTCGTAGCTCTTGTGACCTTAGGTTACGTGGATTATTGTTGTAATTATAGGTCTTCGGGTGCATGAGGTTTTGCAATATCAAGTACCAACAATACATTTATGTGGTTAGATTTGGCTGTATGGACAAAACACTTAAAACAGAAGCTCCCTATTAGTTGACAGCACATACATGCATTCCGATAATGATATAGAGATTATTTTATTTAACAACCGCGAAATTGCAGTGGTATTTATGAAGCTACTCCATACCATCATAAAAAAGGCATTCTGGTACCCCGGATTTTATTAAATCATGCTTATTTACCAAAAAGACAGCGGAAAAGTTAACCAACAAGTACACTCTTGTTTAGCTGCAAATATAATTTTTAATCAGGCTTAAAGACATATCTAGTCACTAATTTCAAACCGAAAGTAAACGTTTTAACTACCGACTTTGTCACCAAAGCCACTTTAGCCGTGCACTCAAACAACTCTCGGATTTAATGTACAAAAATGACAGCTGCAATTTATGTTAAGGTCACCTATCGGTTTGATTGCAACGGAAGCCATAGTTGTGGAAACGATTCAATCTGACATTTCAATTTGATCTTGCTTTGCATAAGATTTAGACGAAGCATCCAAGCTGCTAGCATGATTTTTATGGCATTGCAAACCATATTGCAAAGTGCATATTAACCTATTCATCAAATATAATCTGTTTTACAAAACAAACCGAGTCCGCTTAAATGTCAAGGATGTGATATACATGTCTGTATCCAGTGTCTGAATAGACCCAGTCAATTTGTGGTCTCATCTTAGAAATCGGTCACATTCTTGCTTACATTGCTTAGCTTCAATAGTGAGATATCAGTAACAAATTACCTAGTAATTGAGAAAGGTGTCATATCAGCAATCGGTTAAACGGGCCCGTTAAAGAATATAATTCATAATCAAGAAGACATACAAAATGCTATCAGGCGTTATTGGCTGCTTGCACATATCATCACAAGAATGTTAGCAAATAAATAGCAGCAGCTCAAAGAAGCAACGTGTGACTCAGTGAATCTGAGAATTACCCCACCAAAATATATAACAGTGCAACATAATATAAATGTTATCATAACTGCTTGCTTCACAATAAATCGTTGATGAACAGTAAAGTAACATTACGCAATAACTTCGCGTCTCAGAGGATCTAAATAAAATGAGCTTGTAATTGTGACAATAACAGAAATTGAAAGTTGTTGGAATAAAGATTAAGCGATCATTGCCACAGAAAAGTCCTATTGTAACTGACAATAACCTGGCTGCTTGGAATACGGGTAGCTTCATAAGGTGGTAGAAACTTGATAATCCAATAAAGCGCAACTAATTTCATTTGGGTTCTGGACGAGTATTGGCTTGTCGCAGTGAAAATGGTATCATCCGCGGCAGAAGTGTTTTCTGGGAACGCAGTCAAATAACACAGCTGCAGTGTTATGATAATGTTTGCCGTAACATTTCATGGCACTCGACTGCATTGTAACACTTCCGGTATGAAATGAAACAAACAGCCTGTCTGACTCATGGTATGTTCCACGGGGGTCTCATGGCAAGGATTAACTCTGGAAGAAAGCAAAATTCCGAGTGGACCATTGGATTGCTGTGTTTGCGCATGGTCTAGTACACGTTTGATTATCAGCTAGCAATGAATGATTACGGAAATAGAAAACAACCGCAATAAATCAGGTACACCAGCCCTAAACTGACAGTTTTGTTTGATAAGACAGCAAAGCGAAAAACATGTAAAATATAAATAATGGATGCGCCCCATAAAATGGATAGGACGTTTCATTGCCTGTCACGTCAGTGATGTCAAGTGGTATTCTGTGGGAGCGAATTTGTTCACCCTAAGCCCTGCTTATTGTTGTAAACGATAGCACAATGAAGTAGTTGCACTGTCATTTATTTCATATGTTGCACGAAAAAAGGTCGTTTGCAGTATGACTGCAATTCACCAATTGTTTTAGCAAGCCATCCCTGACAGCGGATGACAATAATAAAGCGAACACGATGCTCGATGGAAATTCTTCTCTATCTACTTTTTATATGCAGAAATGCATGTCAGTATCATGCTTATCGGTCTTTTTACTGTCAACATCTTTATGATAAATGAATGTAACAACAAAAGTGTTACCTGTCTGTAGTTAGTCGCGATTGAATTTCGTTTCACTGGTCGTTGATTATTATCCACCTGAAGTCGTTTTTTTTGCAGAAGAGCACAAAATCAATTGAGTCGCATTATTCTCCAGGACCTCTGAAAATATAAGTTCACTGATATGGATCAATGCAATATTTTGATTCCTTTTGGTAGCTAACATCACTGATTACTTGGTAAGTGGGAAAATTAAGGCCAATACCAACTCACCGGTATGTGATTGATTTGTGTGATCATGCTTTGACATTTGTCGGAAACGTTTAGGGTTGATAAGCTAATAATGTGCCTCTGTTGTATGGATTCCAATATTTGATTTCTTGATAATGCCATCACGTCCTGTTTTTTGACAATTAACACAATTGATTTTACAGATTATTGTTCGCCCCGAACATTAAATGAGTGGCAAACTTGCGCTAACAAATCAGCTATTTTTTATTGGCTTGGGCGTTTGTTAGCAACAATTGGTGGGCAAGCTTTATAGACTAATAACTATTAAGTACTTGGCGATCGGCGCCCTATTTTAGACTCTCAGAGATACTGTGGGATATAAACGGAAAATAAGACCATGGTACTGTCTTTATGATGCACACAAGTAAAACCCTTTGGATATTCTAATAGAGTCGCTCCGGGCAAAGTGACGAGTTAGCCAGTCAAATGGGTTGTATGTTATGGTTGCTGGCATTTGCATTGCACTTGGCTACTTACGGAAACGTTCTGCCTATTCGACTTCAAACAATAATGCGCCATCATCAATATTGGGCACAATATGGTTTTTAATATTTGCTGTATAAATTTTGAATTCTGAGTGCCATCAACTGAAATAATGTATAAAGTATATGAGCACTGCTGGCACCAACTATAGAAATTATAATATCGGAATGACCCTCCCGATCTGTTTTATATGATTAAATAATATGCGTCTACACGTGTATCATTTTGTGCTCGGAATTTAAATGCACAAGATAATGTTGCCATTGTTATGTGATGTTTGATATCAATGATATATTGTGTTAATTGAATTTTCTTCACGCACACTCCCGATTGTTTAAAATTAGTAGTAGATATCAAAGTCATGCATTATATTGTAATGTATCATTGAATATTACTTATATGAGCCACTGCTATCCAGTATGCACCTCATTGATGTATGAACGTATTCGCAGCTGAATATGTTGACGCAGTCAAAACCTGACATAATCGTGCATGATGAAATTATATCGAACAAAGCAATTCTACTTGGCCACACTGAGCTGTAAGAAAACTTTATGTACTTTGATGGATAAAACACCAGTTAACACCGAATAAAACTACTGAATGCCTTTGAGAGATACCAAAATAATCCCTCTTGTAAGTTTTACAACAAATGTATTAATCCAATGCGTTCATGCAAACTAGCCAGCTGTGGCCGATGATAAGACTTTTTCGTTAGTAATTGGAAATTTCCTATGGAACATTAAATCTTTCGCTTTGAAATGGGGGAATTTACAGTGGCACAGGGGTGTTAAGCGAATGCATATGAACAAAATAATTCTGTATTACGACCAATGAAAGTCAAGTTTAAACGATTCAAAATTCAGGCCAGGTGCAAAACAATGATGCTTTAAACATGTGGCATATATGCTACTGTAAGCATATATCGTTGTACGTGATAGAGGTGCTAAATAAGCCAGCGTTAACTAAGTATGATGTTTAAAAGCTTGTGCTGGTTAGTACTTTTGGTATACCTATACTTATGAATAATAGTTGTCTTAAAAACTTGATGACCCTCATAATACATTACGACCGCCCCAGATACTGAAATAATCAAATAACAGGCAAAACGATTGCTATGCGTAACAGGTTGATGTGCCGGAACCATTATGTTGGCTTCTTCTGTGCATTTGCATAGATTCGCTTATTAAGAGAAATTTATGCTATAATTTCGTTACAAACGTTTATGCGATGGCAATGTTTCTATAACTTACGAGCCATATGTAATGTCCATAATCTGGCTATAATGCTGTTACAATCGTACATTACATGATGGGCACAAGAAGGTATAAACTCAAGAATCGTATTTCATTTGGGTTGAATTTGGTAGCGTAATTTAGTGAAAGCAATGTGTGCGGCATGATGAAGCTGATTGTCACCAATTCGGGAGTTATTGTACGCCGTCCTACAAGCATTCTATACAGGACGGATATTCACCAATTTGTCGTTCATAATCCATGCACGGAACCCATTTAGTTTCCTTATGATTCAGTTCCCATGAACAAGAGCAATTCACGGTTTTCGATATATTCATTTCCTTGGTTCCTGCTGGGATCGCAAATTAATTTATTTTCGTAAGATGGAAACGCTGAGGAAGGTCACAGCACTATTGTCTCAGTCTTAAAGGTAAACTACCAAATCATAAAAAAAAACTAAGAGACGGAAGCAACCAAATATGAAAGAAGTTAGAATGTCTGGATAAAATGAACACAGAACGATGTGATTGTTTGATAACGATGGCGAAAACATAGCTGACTCAAATCATCAGTTAGTTGCTCACCTGGCGTTATGTGTTTTATATGCCTAACCCCAAGGCGTGCTGCTACAATAAAGACGCATTTTTATTGCATTGACCTTAACGGTTTTTGCTGGATTAACTTCTGAGATATTTAAAGCATACACAGGCACAACAGCAAATGGTGAGCGAATTTCAAAGTGAAGGAATTATTTAGCTTGGCCATTTCATACTTGCATTTTTTAACAGTTGAATTCTTTAATCATTTTGACGACAAAACGTGACATTCAACATCATCTACAGGAGAAGGGATCAATGTGATTTTTCATGAATCAATATTTTCAAGTTGGTTACCATTTATTGCTAAGCATGTTGAAATTGGTTAACAAACTGCTATATTGCATTTGATCCTGACATGGAATATTGGGATTAAGACACATAAGTTATACTTAACCAATCGGACAAATTGGCTTTATGCTAAATTACACGCAGGTAAGCAATTATTTCTTATATTCATGCAACACCACACCCCCCCCCCCCCCCCCCCCCCCCCCCCCCCCCACACACACACCCTACCGGCACATTATTCCACAGCTTCTCGAGGTCTGCTTCTATATTTGGATGATAATTGAATGGTTGCGACATCAAGAAAAAGCGGACATTAAAAGTAATAACTAACTTTGCGCAATATGAGTTAATACAGAGGCCATGTGTCATGTACTTGTCCGAACAAAGCCGCCTCGCACGTGATGCCTAATGTCTGTCCATCTGTGAGATGAATTATACAGACCGACACGGCTATTTAGCATATTGTGCATAAATAGCCACCATTGTGCTTATAAGATTCGATGTCTGGACGGCTTAACGTAAAATGTATATTTATTCTGGTATATATGGGGTTGAGCAGAATTCCAGCGGAAGTCTTTTCGTCCTACCTCTCCCAACCTCTTCCGCATCATTATCGACATTTCCATGGAAACCTGGCCCTATCTGTACGCCACATGGCACAATATTTTCCCACAAATGCCATTCACGTCCTGCATTGTTTGAATAATATCGCGCTTACCATCATATTTTATTTGCATTTGATCATATAAAAAGAATGCAACATGCTCCAGATTGTGATACTGCACCATTGTGCACTGCAACCATGTGACCTTGAACCTCATGTTAAACAGAAGGGGTCCGCATGAAATCGCTATCTCTCTTTTTCGGTGCTTATTGCCAGAAATAAAGCCCGGCGTAACTGATAAGAAAACCTGACAGTTCAACTCAAAGCATATTTGTTTTGGTATCCAATTACATCCCGCGACCCTCTCTTATCATCCCTCAATGCTTTAACCTTGATATCATTAAGAGCATCAGTGACAGGGCACCCATGGTCAGGATATCAATGTCGTCGTCATGATTATTAAAAAAGTGATTCGATGCATATTATTTCTATGAGGCAATGTTGTTTACCGCATTTGCCAAGGTACTAACCCCGTTCCATAATTCACTAAATATTGTTGTTGATTCCAGCATGAAGTAGAGTGATTCAACCTTCCTCATTTACCATACATAGTGTATTCACTGCCTTTCCGACGAATTCGCTACATTATCAGCTGATAGGCAATATGGGTCTTAATTCACGCAATGCATCCCATCAAATCATGACTCATATTCCAACTCCTTCCACCACTCCCCAACCCCCATTATACACCATCACTTATTGCTCTATTGCTTCCCGTGGTCTGGTTTTCTATTTTGATGGTTATTTAATAGCTGCGAGGTGACACCGTCATCTGTCTCCCACAGATCACTGCATGTGGGTTATGAAATTATTAACCGGGACAAAAAGATAGGAGTTACCAATACTAAAAAAAAGTTTCCTTTCATGACGGGAGTTAACACGGGCCCATGTATCCGGTATCGGTCCAAATCTGTTGTAGCCATGGTTACATAATGTTTGTGTATTTGTTACATATATGATCCGGATTTCGCGACAGTGAAGTCATATTGAAAATTAGTACTGCTCTTGTTGTTCTCACAAGGTCTGCATTGCACTTGTTTGAGATTCTTGACGGATCCTAAATCTGTGTTACAGTGCTTTTGTTCTGGGTTACACGTGTTTGTGCAAAATACCCATGGATGTTTTTCGGTGTCACCACATAAATCCTTTTTTGTAACATTGTCGACATCTTAATGGAAACCTGACTTAATTTAGATGTCATGCAAAGCATGTTTCCAGTCGTGAATTTTCGACTTTTATAATCAGTAGTGTTATATCCAAACATATGAAGTTAGAGATTTATGACAGCAAATTGTGTTGCACGGAAGGATGTTCATACTTAATGATTTTCCCGTGCGTTAATTTATCACATTAAGTTGCACAATCACGATAAAATATGAAGTAGACCATACACTACCTGGTTGTTGTTACCTGCGTCGGCCTCGACATGCTTTTGTAAGGGTAGAAGTGAACGTCAAAAGAATTAATAACGAACCATGCCTAATTGTCTTTGATCTCCTGCACCTTCGTACTCTGAGCATCATTCATGTAACATTTTAGAGACAATATGCCATCTTACAGTGATCGTCATATTGTCTGGATTCTATGCAAACGCGTATAAACGGTAGCTAACGTTGTCCTTGCATTACCACGAACTTTGTAGCACAAACGCTGATGGCAATGCTACCAATATGACAGCACTAGGCTAGCAAAACGCGTCTCGACTGGATTTGCACTGGAATTATACTTGCTGGTATGGGGTACATATGTAGGGTCAAATGATTTCATCACACGAAATAACACATTCTCTCTCTCCCCCTCTCTCTCTCTTTCTCTCTCTTCTCTCTCCCTCTATACCTGAGTGTGTGTGTGTGTGTGTGTGTGTGTGTCTCTCTCTCTCTCTCTCTCTCTCTACCTGTGTCTCTCTCTCTCTCTCTCTCTATCTCTCTCTCTCTATCTCTCTCTCTCTATCCCTCTGTTCCTCTCTGTCTGTATCTCTCTCTCTCACTGTCTCTCTCTTTATCTCTTTCTCTCTTTCTTTCTCTCTCACTCTTAATTTGTTACTTGAAATGAGCAGATATGCATCTACTATTGTCCAATAGCAATGGTGTAACAACCTCAATGGTGTTAAAGTTGAGTGGCGAGGACCACATTACAGTGCGTATGGCGCAGTATTACTGATTTGGTGTCAGTTACAGGTACGACGGGAACAGCTATTGTTTTCATGCTGCATTGCCACACAACAAACGCAAAAACATCGGTTTCTTTGCATTCATGGTTTTGTTTGTTATGTATGGTACTAGAACAATTTGTTTCTGTGTCTTGATTAATGGCGAAATCCGGGCCAGGGTAGTGTTTTGCAGATATGCCCCTTGCAAGGAATACTCAGCTCAACCACTTAGATCGCATTGCCCACCGTCACGAATCGCACACCACGGCAAACAGGTTACCCCCCTTTAGTCGCCTCTTACAACATGCAGAAGGATACAGAGGACCTATTCTACTACCAGACCCACAGGGGGTGCAATCCATATAGGAATGCATTTTAAGACAGCCAACTGTTACAGGTGAAAACATTCGTAGTATAACTAGGGTGCTTAGAGTTATAAGTAATATTGGGGTTTAACTTTAGTTTCAACGACAAGGTGATATCACGATGTTGATGGATGACAATGATTGACAGCTTTGAGAGCCCCCCCCCCCCCCACCCACCCTTAAGTGCCAGTGCCAGCTTGGCACAAACCCGTTTCCAACACCAGGCTGCAAAACCAACGCCCCAGGGACGGAGTTACATCCCCTTTTAGCAATTGAGCCGCCATTTAACGAGATCATCCAAGTCACCTTGGGATCGAACCAACGACCCGTGGGCCAGTATCCACTATGCCACGAGAACCGGCTTTGGGCTCTAAAAGGTGATATAGGCCAACAATTTAAGCACAATAATGTCTGCTGCAAATTTATGTATTTTTGAAATGGCTTGTATGTTGTGCTTATTATATTTACCAGAGTAATGGCCCATTGGGAGTTGCAATGATATTTCCCCAATATTCGTAATGCATATGGCTCGGCGAAATATATATTCATGCAGGTACATATTCAATTATTCTGCATATAACCCTATATGTCATCCAATGAATACTTTAACATAAGAAAACGGTATATATGATGGGCATTTGGACAAAGCTATACCTGAAATATAATTTTGATTAGGATGTGTGACATCTAATGGTGGCATTTCTTCTAAAAGTTGATACCAACTTGTTTCTAGTGCAGCTTCTATATTCATGTAGCGAACAGGTTTGTGCTTCCATATAACTATATAGGGCTTACGAAACCATACATTTATTCGTGCGGCACATTCTAGCATATGAAACAAACATTAGCTTTTTTGTCCGGAACCTAAAATCTAAACTCTTTGTGCGAGAGAGGTTATGTTGGCATAATGGGGCCTAAGATTGTCCATGATTTTATTCCCACAATGCAGCACTAGTGTGCGATTGTTTAAAATTGTTGTGAAGTCGGATTGAAATTGTACTTTGTAATTGGTATACTGTCATATGAATGATAGCTACTAACACAAATAGATGCAATGCTGTTGAACCTGCCCTTGCAGGATTATATACCTTTCAAATGGCAAGCGGAAGCATTAAGTATGTATGATTACGCAATAGATTCTTTGGTTATTGACACTTATTTGACAATAGCCTTTGTCGGCAACACTTGTCGTACTTAGTACATAATATGGTATAAATGAAAGCACACCTTCTTAACTAACCTATCGACATGAACATGCAGGCCACAAAAAGGTGGTGCCTACGCCACTTAATGCGTTATGGTCTTAATCGTCTAGATCATCAACTGAAAGTGTCAATGTTATTTATATCCGCACTACACATCTTCCATTTAGGGATATTTAATGAGCCTTGTGATCCTGCCTCAGCAAAAAACGATTACTGGATGCAGAATAAATGTCGCTGGATATACTGCTGAGCAACACTATTTGTCATTGCCGTGAGAATAGTATTGCGGCGGAAATTCCATTCCTTCCGGAATACATGTTCTTTCGGAAGTGTTGTACATGAAAAATGCTTACAATAGACATAGGTAAAAGATTTATTGGGTGAGTTAATGGATGCGTCTGGTTAGTCAATGAATGCCAATAATGCATATGTTCTCATGCAATGTATATGTTCTCATAACGGCTTGGTTCTATCGGGGAAACATGATTCAATAAAACAGATCCATAAAACATCCGAGCAGGGACTAACTATTGCTTGTAATTATCTCCAGATGTTTATCTGCTCCTAAGTAAGTTATAGTATGTTCTCCAAGCATATTCAAATCATTAATTCTACATATAGTGGGCATCAAAGGGCAAACTCTTCAACAGAGCAAGACCTACAACGTGTGATCTAAGAATTAAAACTCATGCACAGCGTTAGGCAAATTCAACAATTATCGGTATGCTCCTCTTGGATATTAACAATCACATTGCTATTCCTATCACATAACGAAGCCATCTCACTCTTATGCGTTGCATAATGCATTGATATTACCTTAGGTTTTCAAGGACTGTATGTGATCCGACTCGTGAAATTGAAATTAGCAATTACAAAAATTGAAAGATTATAAGGAACCTATGATGATTTAGGGTTTGTTGTTGTACATGGCCAATTAAAACCTTTATAGAAATGCTCTTGGCAAGACAAGCAAATCAAAGAAATCGTCATTGGAACATGTTCATGACGTACGAACGGCCTGAGTTTTATCGCAATATTTATGTTATGGAAATCTATTGAATGTAGTCGATATTTTTAAAACCACCATGCAGGTATTTTATTCACAACCGCTTTTAAATGAAAGCGCATTTTTAGAAAGCTCTTATCCTAAACAGAGTAGTGGTTATTATTCGATATACAGACACAGAGAGCCAGAGGCATAATAGTCAGCAGATTAATAACCATTATCTATTCATAATTACTTCTGTCAATTGCAGCTTCCCAATATCAATAGGAACAATATTAGATCAACTTCATATAGTCCAGGCGAATGTACACTATTTAATAACCGACAATGGCGCTCTTTTGGGATGTTATACGTCATTCAACAATATGCATGAACTTTATATTTACATGCTATTTCAAGCCCCACAATGATAACGTAGCGCGTAGTTGGTCTTTGGACTGATTCCATATAGGTGGCCATTCGAAGGTGAAATATATATCTTTTTTTTATGTGGCTGATCCATGCACAATATATTCGATATGTGTTTGTTAGATCAATTCTAAGTAGCAGTGTATATGTCGGGAGCTGTCATTTACTGTTCTGGTATCCCATGTAATCGGGGATGACTTGTGAGGGTAACGTAATGAATGATATTACTCATTTTCCGGCAACCTGAATTGACACGGCATTTGGCAGGTTAATGACACTTGAATTATAACTGCTTTGTCTCCATGTGTTTCTCTCAACATGAACTTGATTATATTTGTACGTTGTAAAAATATATTCATCACTAACGTTAAACGGCATTATTGATGATATCAATATCTACAATATATATCATCTATTCGGACAACTATTTTGGTAACAAATGTATTTAGACAACATGCTAATATAGAATCGAGAAGATTGATGCAATGGAAGAGAAATGTTGCGATGAAGCCGCACACGAAATGGACCTGAATATTCTTGTCTCCATAGCAGGTCCTGATATACAGATAAGCCTGTCTGCTTGCGAATATGCACAGATGTCCGTTCAGATTAAATGATCTGTGTGTATATATCACGAAAGAGAGACTGTTTCCCATGCCATCCACACGACAGTAATCGGATGTAGCATCTGCTGTTTTCCCTTAAGGCATCCCTGGAAATAAGTTATACATACCAATGTTAGCCGTTTAATCTCCAGAGGCGCCTTTACATAATGAGAACGCTAAGATCCCACTCCTTCAACACCCCCCCCCCCCCCTCGCCCCCATCATATGTCAACAAGGCAGCGCAAGCTTACTGCACTTACATGAAATAAACTGTTCTATCTCAGGAACAGTAGCAAAAAATTGTCGTAAGATGGCGGAATTAAATACGAATTCACAACATAGGGCCTTAAATGATTATTCATATAGTTTGATGGAATATAGACATAAATAATTCGTTACCATGACGAAAGCAGAATGTTTATTAAAGCATCATTTATAAAGTGCTATTAAGTTTTTTCATATCTATATGAATGACGAGTGCGCCTTGGTGGGATAAGACTAGTGGATTGCCAAATCAACATATTTTAAGTATTATTTCTGTTTGTTGTGATATATTTCGCACAAATTGTAATTTGGCTGATATCTCTACCTGTATTGCACCTACTCGGGTGGGTGATGCCTCATATTCTGCGCGAGTAAGGTTGCCGAAACGTGTACCCCAACCTGCTATGGCTTAATAACTCAGCTGGCATGGCCTTGTTTTTACTCTAACAGTTTGAGATAACTATGCATTTTTAAGAGCAATTTATCCTTTGGGAATTATATATTTTTCATACAGGTGCTCCAAATCCCAAATAATTTGATGGACGATAGCCATTAGTAGATCGTGTAACTGCAGAGAGAAGAAAGGAAATGGTCATTGTATGACGCTCATTGAGTACAAAGTAACAATTATTATTAATTATTGAATGGCATAAGGCGTTATGATGAGATGGCTTTGCGACTTGTTAAGTCTGATTGTTGGCACTGGTAACGGATGCAAACAAAAGACAAATACTGTATCATAATGATTAGACAGCACGTGTCTATTAGATGGGGGCATGATGTGTTATGCACCTCTGCTTGATCTACCGCAAGTATTCTCTGAAACTCAACAAAGAGAGGCTACACTATCTGGCATCACAAATGATTCCTGGTGTTAGATCGAAGAAACAAGGTATTCATAGATCAACATCATATGACATGTGCGTGCGTGAGAACGAAGACGGGTGGCTTGTTATATTCGTCTCGTGCTCATCAATAACATACAGACTAATGCACTATAAAAAATGATTGATTTTTACAATGTATGGGTTCTCCGAGTCTCCCATGGTGTGGTGATTTACCGCATTGCATTTCACATGTCAGAAAGATTGCAACATTATGTGCACAACATTAATGGCTATCTATCAAATGTATCAGATTTGTATACATTTTGGTAAGTTAATGCATGTTGTACGTGGGCTGCCTTCTTCGACAGCAATCATCATTCATCTTTTATATCATAGCAGGCATGTTTGAATTTATCATGGGAATTATACGAGTTTACACAACAGTATGAATTACATATACACCTGCCATATATAATATTTTTCTTTGGCAACCAGCTTATAGGATGTGCAACAGCGTCGGTAATATTGGTTTGCTCTAGTAATTCAGTATGTAACAGTAAAGCAAATCTACCATCAAGAGGTATTTCACGGATAAACAGACACGCGTTATGAATAAATAACGTCCAACGTCACAACATTTCCCATGATGTACAGGTTAGACTGACGGGGATAAACAATCCGGCAGCTAGCAAAGCCAGTTGTTCAACAATATCCCACTTGATATTACTTCAGCCATTATAATCACGGTAAACTAGTAAATAATGCAGTGTCTTCATAGGAACTGCTGTAATTTGAAAGGGCATATCAGAAATTTGAATTTCAGAAAAATCATGAAGGAGTCATCGTGAACAGTTACGTTTGGAGCATGATATGGACCCTTACATTTCCCTGATATGCTCAATATCATTATCAATAAGGACACTGTATTCACGCACAAATAATACAAGGTTTGTTTCGGTATATCGAATAGCTACATTAATACATGTTAGTCCAAGGCACTTCTTTCTTTGCCTCTGCAAACCAAACCCTGTCATCTGTCTGACAAAACAGGCTTGTCGCGAGCGTTGGATTCGAACGGAAACAAGTACCGTGATGTTTGGCCTAGTATTTGGCCAGTGAAGGGTCCCACAGAGGGCTGCTGGCATGTTTGTTATCCTACAATACTGTAACATTCACTGCGAGACAAACTGGATATCATAAATAGGCATGACGACTTTAGAGTGAATATTGACATGCCCCATGCGCAATTGTTTGAGCCATGGAAATTGCATTTTGGTATAGCACGAATACCCAAAGAAATAATGCGAATCTTCGTTATTCATATCTGCCACCCTAACTCAATCGACAGGAATCCTTGAAAAATTTACTGCATGACTTGAAAAACGGCTTAAATATCTCCGCGAACATTTTGAATTGTAACAAACAATGTATGCAGTATTGACAAAGCAAGCAACAGTAAAAAAATCATATCGTTACAATCTATGATTCGATTTGAAAATTGGAAAGTGTTTTCAATTCTCAATGGAATGACTATTGTTAAATTCACAGTGGTATATTGTTTCTCTTGGCAATACATACTCAAATCAGAAATCCACGTTCAACACCAATACCAAGTCACCGGAAGGCCATGGTCAACATGGACGGCAACAAACGATCATAGTTTTAACAGCAACAAGGAAAAGGACCAACTATAGGGCACCAGAGAAGCTCATTGTGAGAGCTAGAAACAAGCCTTCATAACGCAAGACTCGACATTCATTGTAGACAACATTCATTAGATTTTTTGAACATATTTCATAATCCTGAATATATTCTATGCCCAATATCAACTTAACAATGTGTGGCATCGACACCTCACTTCATTCAGGTTCAATCGGAAATAACCTTACATTGATTGTATGTAGTGACGTCATCCTGATTAACGTGACAAGGGTTTTCGGGTTTACGTCTCTCTTAGTTCCAGACGGCTAAAAGCTATCGTAATTTGATCCTACGCGATGTGTTTCTTTGCTATTACGATCCTGCTGTTTCTGTGGCGTTCTCTTGTGATTAGATTTGTATTTTGCATTCTATTTATGACAAACACTCTAAGATTGGCCGCTTTAATATCATGACACCGGCTCTATAGACTGACAGATACATTTGACGTCATCCGTTTGGTGAAACCTCTTTTGGCATCTCCAATCTCAGTGTAAGGATTCCGTTATGGAGGAACACCGACGATGCATTTGATATCGTTAAGGTAAATCTACTGCCGCAAAGAATTTCGCTGGCGCTACTCGATACGAGATAGCGATTAAATGGCTAAATCACCAACGCCGTAGAAAAACAACTTGAGTACTATTGCTACTTGCCCCTTATAAGAGTGAGAAAATTGATTTCATTTCGTTGAATTATGCTGCTGCGATATGTCAAGCAGCTCGTTGGTATATGTCTCCTTGTTTGCATTTGTGGTTTCAGGAAATATCTGTAATTTCTTTAGATTGATATGTCTTCTCGCATTTTGCATTTAGACTACCAAGTTCAATGATGACATTCGTTGCAATTCCCCTTTTTATGGGCTTGGATTATGATTATCAATCAATGACCTTATTTCTGTTCGTCAGTGCTGAGCCGAAACAAGAGCAATCAATGACCTCATTTCTGTTCATCAGTGCTGAGCCGAAACAAGAGCAATCAATGACCTTATTTCTGTTCATCAGTGCTGAGCCGAAACAAGAGCAATCAATGACCTTATTTCTGTTCTTATTTGACCTTATTTCTGTTCATCAGTGCTGAGCCGAAACAAGAGCAATCAATGACCTTATTTCTGTTCATCAGTGCTGAGCCGAAACAAGAGCAATCAATGACCTTATTTCTGTTCATCAGTGCTGAGCCGAAACAAGAGCAATCAATGACCTATTTCTGTTCATCAGTGCTGAGCCGAAACAAGAGTGACCTTATTTCTGTTCATCAGTGCTGAGCCGAAACAAGAGAGCAATCAATGACCTTATTTCTGTTCATCAGTGCTGAGCCGAAACAAGAGCAATCAATGACCTTATTTCTGTTCATCAGTGCTGAGCCGAAACAAGAGCAATCAATGACCTTATTTCTGTTCATCAGTGCTGAGCCGAAACAAGAGCAATCAATGACCTATTTCTGTTCATCAGTGCTGAGCCGAAACAAGAGCAATCAATGACCTTATTTCTGTTCATCAGTGCTGAGCCGAAACAAGAGCAATCAATGACCTTATTTCTGTTCATCAGTGCTGAGCCGAAACAAGAGCAATCAATGACCTTATTTCTGTTCATCAGTGCTGAGCCGAAACAAGAGCAATCAATGACCTTATTTCTGTTCATCAGTGCTGAGCCGAAACAAGAGCAATCAATGACCTTATTTTCTGTTCATCAGTGCTGAGCCGAAACAAGAGCAATCAATGACCTTATTTCTGTTCATCAGTGCTGAGCCGAAACAAGAGCAATCAATGACCTTATTTCTGTTCATCAGTGCTGAGCCGAAACAAGAGCAATCAATGACCTTATTTCTGTTCATCAGTGCTGAGCCGAAACAAGAGCAATCAATGACCTTATTTCTGTTCATCAGTGCTGAGCCGAAACAAGAGCAATCAATGAACTTATTTCTATTCATCAGTGCTGAGCCGAAACAAGAGCAATCAATGACCTTATTTCTGTTCATCAGTGCTGAGCCGAAACAAGAGCAATCAATGACCTTATTTCTGTTCATCAGTGCTGAGCCGAAACAAGAGCAATCAATGACCTTATTTCTGTTCATCAGTGCTGAGCCGAAACAAGAGCAATCGGCGCGGTTTAAATCAAACCTGTTTTTTGCTGACACTTAAAAAAATTAAAGTATTATTTATTGATCGTTTCATCAAACAGCAATGGCAACGATCGTTTTTTGTGGAAAAGGACAATTGGAAATTTACAAGTAGCTAATGCTCGATAGGACAAGCTAGAAACAGCTGGAGGTAGCAATGGCAAATTATAAGTGTCCGGTTCGGAAGTGGGATTTACAAAGATTCCGAAAACGGCTGTCCGAGGTCTAAATGAGCCTATGGATAACAGGAGCCTTGTAATTGGATCAGTATTAGCTATTGCACAGCCGCGTTGGTGTACGGGGGTTTCAACGCGAGGGCGCAGAGCTATCGACTCTACTTGTCACCTAATATCGGTTTTACTTATCCATTCTTAACAAATAAATTCGTCTTTTTTACGTTCTATATTCAAATCTTTCACAAATCAAAGCTGTGTCCTCAAGTTGAATAAAGATTACCTGTGCGTAAAATAAATGTAATTTCAAAATTAAGACCTTTACCGTTCCAAGAGCCACAAAACCTCAACGTCATAACGCAGAAAAAGAGTGGTTGAAATCGCAAGGGTTCGTAACATATCAGCTTGGTAAGTGGAGATAGATCATATGCTTACAAAACCCCATATAGGGGCGTTCTGGTTCTCAACTTGTCAATCTTATCATACAAACCACTGTGCTTAAAATGGTTGGCTATCAAAATACGTCCGTTACTGATCTATCTTGCCAAGCTTGTAAGCGTCAAACATTTTGGTGACGTCATTTGCCTCTTACCGATGTTTTCATGGGTTCGGTAGCTGGCGGGATACTCACTGGTTGTTGGCACGCAAAATGAGCGTTATTGACACGTAGCTGAAGCACAGTTTAATACTTCTTGAGATATATTGACAGTTCTTGGTCTATTTTCTCAAAATCCGTGGGTTTGACCTGGATCAGTCATTTTGTGCTTCTGAATTTGGTAAGGTCATTTAATTAATTAGGGTTTTTTTACATACCGCTTCTTGAAAAATAGTAGGTCACGATAAGAAGCTATTGAACGTGCACTGCAACTTATTATTGGCTGTTCACTTAGTCCGCTATTTTGTTAGTTATAATTCGTGTCCGTAAAAAAAATCGTCACTTTACAGAAATAGCATTTATTGATCTGTTCCGTGTCCGTGTTTGCGACACCCATGGACAATGCTCTAACTGTTCCCTAGTTAATGCACAATTCGGCCAATCATTGATCATAACGTTATTTTCCTTGTCTGAGACGTCATGA
This sequence comes from Urechis unicinctus, assembly GCA_034190875.2. Classification (NCBI taxonomy): domain Eukaryota; kingdom Metazoa; phylum Annelida; class Polychaeta; order Xenopneusta; family Urechidae; genus Urechis; species Urechis unicinctus. The sequence goes on along the minus strand of CM067347.1, from coordinate 38,320,061 downwards.
TCAACCCATATTTGGGTGTAGAGAGGGGGTGTTTTTAATTTCTCGCGAAAAGACAGTGTTGGCATACTTTTGGCACTGTACTGTATATTTTCAAAACTAGCAATCAATAGAGAACTAATTGTAATGCAATTCAAAAGATATTTTTGAAATATGATTATCGTTGGAAAACATTGTCGAATATCCAATGCCAACGAATCTTGAGGTGAGTGTATGAGTGGAAAGTGTATGAGTGGAAACAACCGTATTGAAACATTAGGATATGTGGGTCATCGACGTGGATAAAAGCGCTAAAGTGCTCCCCAACTGTTTTTGTACTATATCTAGTTTCAAAATGAAAAGAGTTGCCCCTCTAGATATGAATGCGAGGTGGTCCCATTGAGCTAATTTATTCAATGCGTCATAGTCTGTGGGTCAAGGCCACAGTCATTTAACTCCACGTGGTTTTATGTTAGTGACAATCCACTACGCTGGTCTCCTCATTCGCGAGATAAGCGGTTTTATACGGAGTTAAATTTATATCAACTTGAAATTTTACTTTACGAAGGAGCTATGCAGCTAACAGAGGTTAGTAAAATGTTATTTGGGTTATTACTTTATGTACAAGTGATGGTAGTGCTACCAGTTGAATATCGTGTACGAAAAGCAAATCGGCGCCTCGTGGTAGGCCAAATTGTGCAACGTTTTATTGAATCTCTCAAATGCGTGTTGATGCTGGTGGGATCTCATCTCTATAACCTTATGAATATCACTATCCTCACAAGCAGCATATCATCTTTGTTTAATTTTGTTTATTGGATCGTCCGTATATTTAATGTAATTTTATATGGATTTCTGCAGCACACTAGTCTACTGCAGTAATTTATAGTCAACTTCCTAGCCAGCAAATCAGCCAAACTAGTCATTTCTCTTATGCCAACGACCAACATTAGCTCTTGGACCAAGTACGGGAGATGCTGCTACACTAATAAAACCTGACATTGGTCTGTTGGGCTAACTAACATAGACCGTATAATCATATTTACCACATGCACCTTTCTCAAATAGTTCATTTATAACTCGCCATGCCTCGCTATTAAGGTTTCCAATAATTATATTTCTGCTAGCCCTGTACCAGAGCTATCTATCATTGTCATTGACTCTCTGTCAGATCTAGTAATAGGCCAAGTCAAAATGTGATCGACGGTCAAAGTTTCACCTCGCTGACTTTTATCGCAAAAAAAAACATCCAAAAATAAGCCATCCTTGGGTATTCTTTATCTTATTGAACTCATTGATATATTAGGATCATAATTGATCCAATTTTTGTGCAGTATCCTTTAAAAAAATATTCATCTGCTCTTTCTTTGTCTAGGCAATCAGCATCTTTGTTGAAGACCAATGCATACTAATTAGTAGGCTGGTATTACCTGTTCATTTTCCAGTCCCTTTTTACCAACTTTATCAAAGCAGAAGTGAATTTGTTCAAATTATCATACAAGCTGCAAAGCTTTCTTGCTTGACTTACCCACTCCACTTCAGCCTTGTCAGCTAGATACAGAGCAGACAAAACTGATGGCTGATATCTTCTTTTTGTATTTGTTTCCTTTGGATATTTAAACGTAATTGAGTGTTAGCGTTTTCCTGTAACTTGGGCAAATTAGATTAGCAACAACAGAGTCAAATAAAAAGATAACAGTATGGCTATTTCAAATGGATAAAGAGTAGGGTGAAGAACTATACCCCTCCTACAACCATCCTCAATATATGTAGCCTAGGTCTATATATTTCTGCCTTAATAATGTAATTGTAAATAACCTTTATAGCATCAGTGAGTTGAGGCGCACTTAAGATGCATGTTTCTTCATCCCTGATGGTTGACGATCTGATATCCCCGCTGATATGCTATCCCCACTGATATACGAGATCGAAAGTAGTTAAAAGCACACATGCTGTCAGAGGTGAAGTTTCTTTGCCCAGGTACACCTGAGAATTTAAGCTCTTGAATGGAGATAGAACACTAGCCCAGTCCACTGATAAGTCTTTGGAGATATCCTCCTGATTTACTGAATCAGCGCTGAACTATCAACACATTTAATGTAATTCAAATACAAGTATACGTATAGTTATCATGCATAGCCCATTATTTGGGGCTCCAGTCTGTATAATTATTGTACAGATGAACTTGCATATTACGAGTAACTGATAAACCAGAGGGGAATAAGTTATACATAAGTATCTTATTGCAGATGAAAGAAAAGAAGAAATCCAAGAAGAGAGCGCTGGCGGAAGCTGAAGCTGCAGAAATCACAAATGGCGCAGTTGAAAATGGCAAACCTCCCAGCAAAAAAGCCAAGAAAACTGTGGAGCTTGAAGCCAGCAGCCCTGTTGAAAAGAGCAAGAAGAAATCGGACAAAAAGAAGAAGTCAAAGAAATCTTCTGATGAAGAAGAAGAAGCAAATGATTCAGATACCCCAGTGAAGAATGGAGATGTGGTTGATGAGGAAATGGAAGCTAGTGTTACTGATGACAGAAGTGAAGCTGAGATTGAAGGAGACTTCAGCAAATTCCGCATAGCCAAAGATACCATTGAGAAGCTGAGAGGTAGATATTACAACATATAGGCCGGTTTTCAATGAAAGAGGTTGTAAATTTCTGGTAAGGGTTCCTTAAAAATCAAAATAAAATCATGGATTTGATATGTTTATGCTAAGCTAGTATAGCTTGACTAGTCCTCTTGTGGTTGATGCACAGATCCATAGGGGGTAGGATGAGAGTATTGGGATAGTGAGGTGTAGAGTCACACTGGCTCTCCATACCACATAATTCCCTCAACAAAACTACTTATTCTGTATTTCTGTGTTAAAATTCTAAGCTGCAATTGTTTCATCACCATGGCACTTCGTTTTTTCTAGAAGACATTTTATATTGTTTTGCTAAATTGTGAATGTTATTATTTTCTTTCGCACAGCTATGAACGTCAAGTATTTGTTCCCAATCCAAACCAGCACTTTTGACCATGTCTACGATGGCTATGACATCGTCGCACAAGCAAGTATGTAACCATTGTCTTACTACAAGTTTGTAACATTGACAGCTTCTCATAATACTCAAAGTTATCATGTCTACTTGTGTAAGACCCTTTGTTTATGTTTACATTTTGCTTGTGTAAGACCCTTTGTTTATGTTTACATTTTGCTTGTCTTTTAACAGGAACGGGAAGTGGGAAAACCGTAAGTCATGTTATTAACATTGCCTGTCTTCATTTCTATTGATATATACCTATACATATAAGTGATATATTCCATGCACAAGGCATGCTATACTTGACGGATAAGTTTGGATATTATGCTCAAGGAAAAATAATTGCTGTTTCTCAGATGTGTTTCTATACGTCCCCTGTGTTGAATGGTGAATGTGAATTGTGTAATGAGGTATTTGATGATGGTTTGATTGCAGTTGTCTTTTGCTCTGCCTCTGGTTGAGAAGCTGAATGGGAACCAGAGCTCCAAGAGAGGGCGCTTGCCCAAGGTATGTGTCATATTGAGGTGGTGTATCTGTGGAGTTGATGGCAGCTGTAATGATGTTCGTGGTGATCTCAGTTATAGCTGTGCCGATCAAAGTACCCACGGTAACAACATCTGTGATGTTGGTGAGTGATGATTTGATGATATCATCTACAATGATGTGTTTCAGGTGTTGGTATTGGCTCCAACTCGTGAGCTGGCTGTACAAGTCGGTGATGTATTCACAGGCATATCTGAGGGTATCGCCACACTCTGTGTGTTTGGAGGAACTCCTATCTACACCCAGAGTGAGTACTGCAGTCTGTTGTGTGTTATGGGGTTGTGAAACTCACTCATCCTCATCCATCCCTGTCACATTTTGATCAGCTTTTATTAGACACCAATGATCAATCTGATGCACTTGTTGACTTCTTCATCTGACCAACACCTGTTGTGTGACCAGTCAACAGCTTGAAGGCGGGGGTGGACGTGGTTGTGGGCACACCAGGACGGGTGTTTGACCTCATGGAGAGGGGCGCTCTCTCCCTCAATGGCCTGGAGTATATCGTATTGGACGAGGTGGACCGCATGTTGGATATGGGCTTTGCTGACAGCGTCGACGCCATCCTTAAAGGCAGTTACTCTGAAGGTAATCATTCTTTAACATTGATTGGCAATGTGATTCATAGCCCTTTATGGATGTATATTTACTTCCCACTGCATTTTCTGAGGTTGTTTTCTCCTCTATAAAACAGGTCGGACTTGTGACCCTAAGGTATGTTTCCGTAATGATTAATTTGATTCCATAAGTCCATTGGTCTCATATTTGTGTGCAGATGATGTCAGCAGTAACCCTCAGACCATGCTCTTCTCTGCCACCATGCCAGACTGGGTGGCCAAAACCTCGAATAAATACATGCGAGCTGAGAAGAAGCAAGTGGATCTGGTCGGAACTCACTCCAATCAGACCTCCACCACAGTGCAGGTCTGTATGACATGCTCTTCTCCAGCACTGGCCCATATTGAGTTGTTCTAGGTCAGGGCTTAAGTTAGTTGTTCTCCTATACCAATGTGGATGTTGTGTTGGGGAATAGGAGAGGTTAATGTGAAGTATGGGATTTTAATTGCACTGAGTTTGTCTATTATTCGATAAATTAAAGTGTTGTGTAAGATCCTTTTTTTAAATATTTATTGCATTCATAGATAGATCAATGATTGAGTTTCATGGCTGTTGAGATCAGTGATCTGTTAACTGCATTCTGTTAATTGGCTGCTGTGATCAACAGTTAGATCTTCCCGAACTGTCCTGTTATTGGGTCATTGTGATCAATGATTTGATCATTTGACTTTCAGCACTTGGCCATCAAATGCAGCTACTTCGACCGTGCCTCCACAGTTGGTGATATTCTGCGGGTATACAGTGGATCTCAGGGACGTGCCATGGTGTTCACCCAGACCAAACGTGACGCTGATGAGCTGGCCATGAGCAAAGACGTGGGCACTGAGACACATGTTATGCATGGGGATATACCTCAGGATAAACGCCTCAAAGTCCTCAAGGTATTACTTGGTTTCTTCTGTCAACATTGTCATATGATATATGCTGCTTAAGATAGTCACCAGGTATAGCCGTGTACTTCCTGATTAGACATTTTACGCTTCTTTAATTATACATCAATCAACGTTAAATCTTTGAACTGGCCCGGTGGTATTTGCCCCCCCCCCCCCCTCGGTGATCAATCAAATGATCAATGGTTTTACTACTTCCCTGTTGACCCATTTATTAAAGATATTCCCCTTTGTTAGCTGTCTCTGGCACCCTCTCACTTCTCTCCTCCTACTCCCCTACCAACCTCTAACACCCACTCTTTCCTCGTTTGCCTATAAATCCTCAGTCGTTGACCTTCGTCTTGTGATACACGTGCAGAGTTTCCGAGAGGGTCGCTATCGTTGCCTCATCACCACAGACGTAGCCGCCCGAGGACTCGACATTCCTGAAGTGGACCTCGTCATTCAGTGCTCTCCCCCTAAGGTACATAATCAGTATCATTAGATGATCAAGATAGCAAGTGACAACACGTATCTGCAGTATCCAAATTTCCTAGTGTGTTTAACAATATCAATATTATCTCTTCATCAGAAGATACTATTTTTTAAACCTTGTTCTTCCTGTGCTATTTTTGCACATTGACAGTGCTATGAAATCTAATCCTGCAATATACATCAGGGAGAAGTTGACCACTACTTGGTTTGACCAACATATGTCTAACAATGGATTTCACGTTACAGGACCTTGATTCCTACATCCATCGGTCCGGGCGTACGGGCCGTGCTAACCGAGAAGGGACGTGTGTCATGTTCTATAAGCCCCAGGAGGATTATGAAATTCAACGAATTGAGCAACGTGCTGTAAGTTCTAGCAGACTATACATGGAAATCTCTCTCAATCTCTCTTGCCAAAGATAAATGACTAACTATTGCAGAGTACTGTGGAAAATGGCCTGTTTCTTAATGATTTGATTTCTATGTTGTCACCAAGTGTGTGATCAATGGAACTTAACCCTCTCAGTAGTAGCAACACCGGGATCATTTATCTTTCACTGTCTTAATATGAAATACACATACTCCAGGGAAAGAGTATTTGTTGTACAGACTGCCAGATGACACTTGCAGTTTTACATCCCAGCACCCCAGCCATCTCTGTCTATGTCTCCTCCTTAATGACATCTGACACAATCACGGTCTCTTATGTTTCATCCTGGTTGTATTTGTGGTTTTGATCAGGGCATCTCGTTTAAGAGGATTGGTGCCCCGACTCAGGATGACATCATCCAAGCAGCAGCTCGTGATGCTGCACGGTCAGTAGAATGTAGTCTTACTGACATTTTTCATTACATATTCTAATTAGTTTCTTCCCTGTGGAGGACAAAACTGAAGAGGCATTTTGCTAGCATTCTTATACACACTGTAAAGACTTGTGATTGCTCATGCTACTTGCCGTATTTAAATAGCTTTGAACTTCTGCCCACATACTTACTCACTCAATGAGCATATACATATATCACTGCTTGTTTTTCAAATAATATCTGCTCACCCTAAGGAATGAACAAGCATTGATGAGATGTATAGGGATGAATATAATACGATTATCTTGTTACTGATTTAATGAGATATGCATACTGGATCAATAGTATTCTTATCATTATGTTTCTGCAGTGCATTAACGACCATCCCCTCCGACACCCTTGAGTTCTTCCGTGAGTCTGCTGAGGAGCTAGTGAAGGAGCGAGGAGCTGTAGAGGCATTAGCTGCAGCTCTGGCCGTTATCTCAGGAAACACCACCATCAGCTCGCGCTCACTCATCACATCCAAACAGGTAACGCACGGCTCTATTCAATTCTGTGTCAACTTACCTGCCCTTGATGCTCGGTTTGTGGTTGGATCAATGCTCAAGTCTTAAACATTTTCCTATTTTTATTTACACATTGTCATGGCATGATTGCATTTTGTTCAAATACTTAATAAGTTTGCGTGTTCTAGTCGTTACTCCTGTTTCATAAGTTATATGATTTTAATGTGGTTTCCTTGTCCAAATCTGGCGGGAACCATGACCAGTAGATATTCAGTCTATAATGATAATATATCTCACTGATTAGTGTTCATTTGTTGTCCAGGGCTATGCCACATACCTGTTCAAGACATCGCAAGAGATGCGAGGTCTCGGCTATTGTTGGAGTGCCTTGGGCAGAGTCATTCCTGAAGATATTAAAGAGAAAGTCACCAGCATGAGATGGTTGAAAGATAAAATGGTGAGTATCTCTTGGTACCACATCAACTCACTTCCCACCTACTGTGTTCAATTTGACAGCTCAATCCATCTACAACAACCAGGATGGCTAACCCATAGTTAATTGGATTGGAAGGCAGATATATATTTTGGATTGGAAGGCAGATATTTATTTTTCAAACAAACTTATAAACCCCAAGTTTTTGCTTTGTCAATGTCTGTATCAAAGTTCACTTCTCCTTGTTGAGTTCAGGCTTTTTTAACTAACCCTTTTCTGTGTGTTTCAGGGCTGTGTATTTGACATTCCCATTGAGCACGAAAAAGTATTTGAAGACAACTGGATTGATGGAAAGTTTGACACCTTGAACAAAGCCACTGAGCTTCCCCCTATTGTGGACAACAACAATAGAGGTGCGGCTTACGGGAACAGTGTCAACGGAGGTCGTGGTGGGAGAGGTCGTGGGGATTCGGAGGTTCTAGAGGTCGTGGGGGATTCGGAAGTTCACCTGGAGGCCGTGGTGGAGGTGGACGAGGGGGAGGATTCAGGGGGTCTCGGGGAGGTGGACGCTCATTTGGGGGCGGGTTTAACAGGTCAGGTGATGGGGGCAGCGCCAAGAAAACAACATTTAGTGATTAATTTAACTTTGCATTTTAGGGAATAAATCGTGTCCATCTGTGTATATGTTCATCCATTTCATCATATATATATATCTAATGCGAACCATTTCAGCATGGTACATTATAATGTAGGATGATATTGTTAATGTATTTTGTTTATTCTCAGCTTAATTCAAGTATGTTGACTCTCTGATATGTTTGTTGTAGATATATCACATTTTAAAGCTATACAAGAAAATAAATGTATGATATATTCACCTTATGTTGTTCTTGTTCAGCTATAGCCATTACAAGTGGTAACATAAACAAAGTTTAATTCATTCATTTATTCATGCCAAATCAAAGAATGTAATTAAAAGATTGATATGCATGACGTTTTTGACAATAGAAACAAATAGAAATCACAATATTTGAAGAACAGCCACAAGTTATTACCCTGTTTACGAGGTATAAATAATTTACTTAAATACTGGCCAGGGTGAATTGTATAAAAAATTTAAGGGATGACATAACTGGGGCACTGCACCACAAATGAACAGAGGTGTAAGGCTTATACATATGTTTTATTAAAAACGAAAATACAGTGAGAAAACCACTTCGATATTAATATCTGGCCTAGAAATGGGTACATCTGACAAGATACCCTGAATTTGTAATGGTTACAATACCAAGCTTACATACTGAACATTTGCATAGCAAGTTGCATTTTGGGGGGGGGGGGGGGGGGGGCATGCTACAATTGTGACATAAATCAGATTCTTGTTAGAGGAAACAGCACCATGTATATATATAAAATCACAAAATAAAGTCATGAAAATCAATATGCAGTAGGTTTGGGGATAAATTCTGTATATAATTAAAATTAAATAATATCTTATTTGACAAATACAGCGGGCATATGATCAAATCTGAATACTGTCACGATATTAGAATGTCAGCATCAGAGCAATATTCAACAGTCTGTCAATGTTTTGAATGCGACCACATGCTCGAAACAGGCGCATTCCAGATTGAAGGACTTCCAGCTCCTTCGATCCAGAGTCGGTTATTTCTTTGGCCCGTACAGCACCAATTGTTCTGGTAAAAAAAAAAAAAAAAACCACAGTGCTTGATGGTATGAATTATAAAAGAGGTGCAATGAGATGAAAATATACATTTGGGTTTAAATGCTGCTTAAAATTGAGGGCTTTATTGTGACTAATGGATAGGGATAATTTGACAGCACCCCTCGGGCTCTCTACTATGGCATAGATTGTTTTGGGAATCCTATTCTCTGAGCCACCAAGTTGGGAGGTGAAAAAACCATGCTATAAGTCTTGAATAAAAGCTCACCTGGTCTGATAAAAGGGATCTAACAGGGACCATGTTAAAACCTTGTCTATTCTATCAAGTGACATAATAAAAGCTCAACTGATCCACAAGGTGCCACAATAAAATCTCATCTTATCCAAAAGGTGCCTTAATAAAAGCTCTTTTCAAAGAGGTGCTGTGGTAAAAACCCATCTCTTCTGACAGGTGCTATGTTAATTCCATAGAATCCACTGGACACCATGGTTAAGTTCACCTTCGTATCATGTCCAATCCAGCAAAACCTGCCGTCTCTGACATCAGTGTGGCTACATACTGGTCACGGTCTCCCACAGTCGGCACCATGTTCTCAAGATAGTAATTCACTAGATACACAAACAAACATATAGCTGTTCAATGCTCCCACGGGAGGCATAGCTAACATGATATTAGAAATGAGATACCCGGAGCCGGGTAAGGGCACTGCACCATTCTTCACTGTTAAAGACAAAGTTATAATTATAGTCCATGGATGCTACAACCTGGGATTTTTGGTTTACCTTCAACATGACTGGATCAATGCATAGGCTGATAACAAATGAAGAAGCATAAAGTATGACAGACCAGAGAGGGTTTGAAGGAGGCACCAAAACTGTTTCATTAATCAAATGACCAAGAGGGAGGTCATGCATGGAGAGGGTGTATGTAGTGCTGCCTGCTACATGTGATTTATTGCATTCTGACGCAAAGACCTTTTAAGCTGTTGAGCTTAATTTAGCAGCAATATTTTTAGTTATGGTATTATTGTAGGGATCTGAAGTTTTTGATTCAAAACATTCTGATGCCATCAACATATACCTGTAGTGTGGCAAGCATTGACCATCTTGTAGGACACTTCACGGTGCCAATCATTGTCCTGTTCAGTCAACATGTGGCTGTGGTAAGCTATCATGTAGTTTGACAGCAGCATCCCCAGATCTAGGGCTGCTGGTCCAACATGGCAAAACCCACCATGGATCACCTGCAAGTATTTGAGAAAGGGAACGAGTAAGAAGAAACGAGTCATTCCATTAAAAGACGCAGACTGAAATCAGATGCGTTTGTATAATATCTCCCACATAACAGAGTTCACAAAACATGGTGTTATGTCACTTTGTTACCAATAATGAATGTAGAATGTTAAATTTATAATTCCCGAGTGATAAATTCCCCATACGACGCAACCAAAGAAGCAGTTCTGGCAATCCTTCATTAGTGTTACATTCATAATATAGTGATTAGTTGGATATGTAATTACATTGCACAGACATATCATTTCAATATAACTTGATAGACCTCTTGTGGGCTAAGATATGACCCATGTATTAGATTTAATGAATATAAATCAATGACATACACAAATTAGTAGAGTGGAAAGTGCAGATGATATCTAATTAGTTTTAAAAGACATCCTTTTGCATTGTCACCAGACTAGCCTTGTATCACCTTGGCACTGTCCTCTCTAATCATCACAGCACTTGTGTTGAAATCACCATGCACCACACATTCTTGCTTTGTGAGATGAAGTTCTCTGAACCTCTCAACCGCTGCCATGAACGACTCGTTACCAACCACTCTATTAACCTCCATTTCAACCTCTGACTTGACCTTGTTTGTAGGGTCATTGAGGTTAAATGGTCGACGGAACATAAATTGCTGTATGGTTTCCACTGCTGTGCCGTCACTGAAACATTCAATATACTTGAAGGAGAGATAAAACTTCAGAGTAAAAGATCTCTCAACTGCCGTTACCTTTGAAAATTTATGAGATTGGTAATGCATTTCAAGTACACTATCATTTATCTCCTGGTGAAGTGGCTGCATTGATGTAAACAAGAACCTATTTCAGCCCTCACTTAAGAATGAGACACCACATTATAAACTACAGATACAGGTCCTACCCAGTTAATGTACCCCAGCAAGGACAAGGCAGATTTCTATCATATACACACACCTGCTTAAAAATGGACACTTTGCAAATAGTCCCTAGGATGCCTTACAAAGACAGATTTTATTGGATTCTGGTGCTGACTAATTTATGTTATTTTTTTCATATTGACCTGAAATCCTCTTTCAGTTGGTTGAACTCAGCTGTGTCAAGGTTGGACACATGAGAAGCGTTGTGTATTCTTCCCAGGATTTCAGCGATCCTCTGAATGGCAACAAGGTCCACCCTACAAGCCATTAGGTTATCTTGAAATAGCTGCCAGCCATCAAGATCCTCCATGAATACTGAAATGGGTGGTTGCAATAATGAAAAGACAACCCGCAAACAAACGACACGTGCTAAAATAGCCCACTAGAATACTCTATACTCTTTAACAATCAAGTAGGCCTGCACCGATGTATCATTTAATTACAGGTTAGATGTCCTGTAGGGCTAACATGTGTGTAGCTCCCTTAAAACAACAATCATAACAGATATGCCATGTTATCCACAGAGGCACTTACTCATATTGCTGACCTCATCACAGTGATAGAGCTTAGGTCCAGAAGCTGGGGAGGCTTTGTTCCTCCATTTCATCCCATTTACCTCATTCTTTAATCTGCTGGGGGACAGGGGGTACTCCGGACTGACAATCTACATTCCAAATCATTATAAAGATTGACATACAATGACAGAGCACATTCATTGGTACACATATAAATAGTGGTTATTGATTCCAAATAGTAACGTTTCAACTATTGATATTGTAGCTTACGTTGCCTTCCACAATCTCACACAGCATTAGACATGCTATATTAGATCAGCAAGTAAGAAAATAATAATTTGTTGAAGATAAGTGCAAATATAATATTTTTAACAAACATCATGTTTATTAAAAATATAACTTAAAGTGTGAAGTACACGATCTACCACATCTCAACCCCTTAAAATTATTATTAGAAAAACATTGATATCTTAAATAAAATAACATTATTGCATTGCAAAGTTCCCCAATTTGATATTACCAGATTACGTATGGGTAAATGAAAAATATGATATGCAGCCAGTATGAGATCAATACCTTATGGATGGGAGATAGGACTTTCACAATCAGTGTTTTTTCTCCACATGTTACTTTAAACACATCACTTGTGATGCCCTCTGCTTTGAGTTTAATCTGCAGGGAATCCGCTGGACATAGCCCGAAGTTCTGTTGGGAAAAAAAACTTTATATAAAACATGAAAATGTCAATTCATATTTTTTATCGTTTCTGCTCAGTGGAAGTTATTTTGAACGAGTGCCCCCATATTTTCAATATTCCATCTGCTGGAAATTTCCATCAACGTTCTTCTATCACCGTGTCCCTAAATCTAGGCTAGAGGCCAAAAATGTCAACGGCAAGTTACAATTTGTAGCCCACCAGACCCTCATTCGGATTGGCTACCTTGTTTGGTTCAAAAGAGCCTACAATTAGTGTCAAAAGACCCGGACTCCGGGGCAGTTAACTCAATTATCGCTCATCTAACAAGCGTGATAGAACGATTGCAGACAAATGAAACTAAGTACTAGTATAATATAACTTGCAGATATCATACTTCCATGTTGTCATTTCCTTTGGCAGAGTGGATGCATGATTTGATGAGGGAAATCGCAGATTCAATCGAGTTCGACATTTCATTCCTGCTCTCTTATCAGTATGATCAGGAAGGGGGCGACTCTCGATTGAACTGTTGAAGTGGTGCACTCCGCACATGGGACCACCATAGAAATACCATGCTTGCCAAGAGCGCACTATCAGAGAAAGCATGCCATCTGGACCAGTAGGGCAACGGGAGACAATACCAGATAGGGACCCGCAGATACACTAGCATCAATGAAGATGATGAGTTGTCCACTAGAGATGCTCCACCTGACTCTGCTGCTGAAATCGTTACCTGCAGTCATTGCACCATGTAGTATAACAAAAACTACTTGCCCGACCGACCGCGGTGTGCACTCCAATAAATCTCTCCCGAATATGACTTACCCATATTGCTTCACATCATCGTGTGTTGACCGCGAAAGAGGCATATTTGCCGTAGCTCGGATTTAGAGGTGTTCCCCATCCGGTACGCGTGGTCCACAAAGCGTCATTATGGTCTTGTGAATGTCCAGATTGTGTAGATAGAATGAAACAGAACGTTTGTTCCAAAGGCAGCAGAATGTCCTTGTTCCAAAGGCAGCAAATTGGACATTCTGTGTCGATAGCGTGCTCAGTCATTGGCAAAAGCAAAATTTGACCACGCCTATGCATCGTTGTACGGTCATTCTGGAGATTGGCTTTATTCAACTTGCTCTCATCATGTTACCTATGCAATAAAGTTTCTCCTTCGAGCAGTCTCCCCGTGATTATGTAGACATCTTAAGGTCCATGAAGATTGTGCCTACAATCAATATAGCTGACATCGCCAACTCTATCGCAAAACTTGGTAACAAGCTAGTTGAAGACATGTTTAATCCAAATGAAGGTCGACTGGCCACTCCTACCCCCGCAAATATAACTGCAGCCAAGAATAGGACACTTGATGCTAGCATCCCTTCCCTAACTCAGCACTGACAAACATCACAATCCAATGTTCATCCTATCACCGGCATAGCCGATACATACATGTTTTTCGATTGGTTTCACCAAGAGAATTGCAGCGACGAAAAAGAACTTTTAAGATGATCTAGCTTGGTCCCGCAACTTGCTGGACTAGTTATTACACAGGCAGCTGACTAACTACACAGGGACAAATGCCGAGACGTTTGTTAGATAAAAGAGATGAGTCATACAAATCACGTGTTTTCTTTTAGGCTTATTGCACATCTGAAAAATGAGATGTGAAATTGAACTCTTAAATACAATTAATTCGAGTCTGTGCTCTACCTCAGTCCAAATCACAGTGAAGACTAGCTCCACATCAGCCACCTCTTATTCCAGCTCCACAGCAGCCACCTCCTATTCCAGCTCCACAGCAGCCACCTCCTCTCACAGCTCCACAGCTTCTGCCTTCTCCCACAGCTCCACTACAGCCACCTTCTCTCAAAGCTCCACAGTTTCCGCCTTCTCCCACAGCTCCACCACAGCCACCTCCTCTTCAAGCTCCACAGCTTCTGCCTTCTGTCCCTGCTCCACATCGCTATTATTTAATCCATTGGCGCAAATGTCTGAAATATATTACTAACATTATGCAAGAGTTTGTGTTTATATATTCTGTTCGTTCATTGTGATTTTTCTTTTAATATTCATATTTGCCTTTTCCTCTCCGATCATCTACAACCTGATACACAATTTTGATATTAGTTAGAATGACGTTCCGGGATCGTTCCCTTAACGTTACCTTCTGAACCCAGAACAAGCGGTTTCGGAACCAAATCAAATCATTACATTCGATGAGAATGTGCTTGACGGTGTAGGTACATTGACAAGGAATACATTCAGGGATGGGCTCATCCCTTAGTAGAAAGGCATGAGTTGTATAGGTGTGTCCTATACGAGCGCGAGCAAGAATAACCTCTTCTCTTCGGCTTTCTCTGCAGCTGTGTGGCCACTCCCCAAGTTGGGGCTGCATTTCGTAAAGTTTGTTCGTAATGGATTCATCCCACTGGTCCTGCCATTTCTGTTTAAAAAATTTGACGACCTGAGGTCTAAAGTCTGTAAAGGGGATCTTGGTCCCAGACACTGGTTCATGTAGAGCGACTTTCGCAGTCCTGTCGGCTTTTTCGCTGCCTGGGATACATGACTAGGTACCCAGGCAAACTTAACATTTTTCCCCAGCATGGATAAACGGGTAAGATTTTCTAAAATATCAACAACAATATGACACGATAATAACTTGTTCCCAATTGCCTCCAGGGCAGACAAAGAATCACTAAAAATTGAAAAATCCGCATGGGGATGGTGAGCAATAAGGCCCAATGCCATCCTTATTGCGGTGACTTCGGCTGTAAAAACAGATGCTGCCCCAGGCAGTCTTTCCTTGTGGGACTGAGGTCCTAATACGACTCCAGCGCCCACACGGTTTGCATCTTTGGATCCGTCGGTATAAATATGTATGTTGTCTTTGTGTTGTTCTTTAAGTTCATTAAAGTTAATCAAGAGGTCATTAGCATTTGATTTATCATATTTGGGATGTGTCTTTTTATTGGTGTGATCAATTGCCAGGGGGGTGTTTCGGGGATTTTGTTTGGAGCAATTATGTCTAGATTATTGCATATGTTGTTTAGTGATTCTTGGATACGGATGCCAAGAGGTGGTATGGCATTAGGTTTATTTTCGTATGATGTTTGGTATTTGGGGTGGAAAATAATGTCATAGGCAGGGTGGTCTGGATTGCTTTTTATTTTTACTGCATATCAAGGGTCAGTTTGTTTCTTCTTAAATGGATAGGCATTTTATTGGCTTCAGTGTGGAGGCTTTCAATGGGTGAGGTTCGAAATGCCCCAAGGCAAATCCTCAGTGCCTGATTCCAATCATTTCAGATAAGCCTTTCGGGCTGCACCGTAAACAATGCAGCCATAGTCAAGCTTTGATCTTATTA
Organism: Urechis unicinctus; assembly: GCA_034190875.2. Classification (NCBI taxonomy): domain Eukaryota; kingdom Metazoa; phylum Annelida; class Polychaeta; order Xenopneusta; family Urechidae; genus Urechis; species Urechis unicinctus. The sequence goes on along the minus strand of CM067347.1, from coordinate 38,304,358 downwards.
AGGACCGGTAGAGCCTGAGCAGGACCTGCCTGTCAGCTCCCCGGTCCAGCTTGGACACTACTTTTAGAAGATTCATTGCCTTGAGGCATTTCTTCCTTATGTAATTAAAATGGGATTTAAAGTTAAGTTTTGAATCAAATAAGATACCTAAGAATTTGGTTTCTTCCACAACAGGGACGGGATTTCCATTAATGGTTAGTTCTGGGTTAGGGTGAAGGCCCCTTCTTTGACAAAAATGTACACAAACTGTTTTTGTTGTGGAAAATTTGAAACCATTCTCATCTGCCCATTTCTGAATTTTGTTAAGATTGATTTGTAGCTGGCGTTCTATGGTGGTCATACTGCTGGATCGGTAAGATATAAGGAAATCGTCTACATAAAGTGATTTTTCTATTTCAGGTTTAAGAACTTTTGTGAAGCTATTGATTTTTTAATTGAAAAGTGTGACAGAAAGAATGCTGCCCTGTGGGACCCCCATTTCCTGACCATGTTGGTCCCAAAGTGCGGTCCCAATTCTTACCTTAAAATATCTATTATTTTAATTTTTTTATAAAAAGTGGCATATTACCTCGAAGACCAGCTTCTTGTAGATCTTTTAAAATCCCATATTTCCATGTCGTGTCATATGCTCGAAAAACACAGACACGACATGGTCCCCCTTTAAAAATGCATCCCTAATATACGATTCTAATTTAACAAGATTGTCTGTGGTACATCGGCCTTTTCTGATGCCAGATTGATGTTTATTTACCACATAAGATGCTTGTTAATTATTCTCTCCATGGTTTTACAGAGACAGCTCGTGAGAGCGATGGGCATGTAGCTCGACGGGTCGGTTGGGTCTTTTCCGGACTTTGGGAGAGGGATGACGGTAGCCTCTCTCCATTAGTCCGGAAATTCTCCACTGCTCCATATGTGATTGTATATGTCTAATAAGATATACAAGGACTCTTCTGGAAGATGTTTAAGTAGTTGGTAATGGACATCGTCTGGTCCTACTGCAGTGTCCTTGCAGAGTTTCAAAGACTCTTTCAATTCTTCTAAAGTAAAAGGAACATTATAATTTTCTTCGTTGTTTGACCTTAAAATGAGTTTTGTTCTTTCAGTAATCTGTTTGTCTTTGAAACTTTTCGGTATAATTAGCAGTGGAAGAATTCATTTTAATTTTGATACAGTTTTCCATGAATTCTTTTTACTTTCTTTAACAACCCGCCGAGCTCTTGCTCTCGCTGCCCTGAATGATGCCAGGTTTGCATGGGTTGGGTGAGTTTGAAATAATTTAAGGGCCCTTTTTCTGTGGTTGATGGCGTCCTGGCAGTCTTGGTGAAACCATGGTTTTGGGATGCGACTGGGCTTTGCCGAGGACTTCTGAATAGTTTTGGATGCAATTTCAAGCAGTTTGTCGCAAAATGTATCTATGTGTGTATCTCTCCCTTGCATCTTATCCCTGTGGATAGCCTCCCCACACAGAGATCCAAAGGAGGGCCGGTCTACTTTATGCAGCTGCCACTTTGGAGGTGTCCCTGGTGGTAACGGATGGTTTAGGTGGATAAGAATGGGGAATCGGTCACTTCCACAGGTATCATCGACACCAACTTCCCATGCAAGGTCGAGAAACAAAGAAGGAGAAGAGAAAGAAGGATCTATTGCGGTGGATGTGCCATAGCTTGGGTGGATGTACGTATTTGAGCCGTCATTTAAAAGGCAGAGATTTTAAGAAATGAAGAAATCTTCTATAATTTGGCCTTTTCCATCATCATATGTATTGCCCCATAAAGAGTTGTGGGCATTAAAATCACCCATTAGGAGAACTGGCTCTGGAAACTGGGCCATGATGTTGTCCAGTTCTTCTCGTGTAAAATTTTGGCTTGGAGGTAAGTAAAGGGAGCAAAGAGTGATGGACTTATTTAAGGTTATATTTACTGCTACTGCTTGAAGGTTTGTATTGAGTTCTATTTCTTTCTGGGGAATAAAATCCTTGATTAAAATGGACGAGCCGCAAGCAGCTCGTTCCCCAGTGCCTCCAAATTTATGGTAAGTTGTATAGCCTTTCAAGCTATAGTTATTTTCCGCCTTCAGAAATGTTTCCTGAAGGCAGGCTGCAATACCATTATTTATGTTGAGTAAAGTAATTAGTTCTTCATGATTATTCCGAAGTCCTCGGCAATTCCATTGTATAATGCCCACCATTACCTATCAGGGGGTTTGGTGGGGCGTTTGTTGCCATGGTGGACCTCAGTCCCCAAGGCATTCATAGGGCCGCAGGTTCCCTGAGCCGCTACAGACCCAGGGTCCCAACGGACCCCTGATGGTGTGTGTCTGTAATGGGGGACCTCATCAGTCTCCATGGTAGACAATGGGCCATAGATGTTGGGCCCAACCAAAGAATCTGGGTTCTGAACCCTAATGAGTTTTGTTTTAATCGACCGTGAGAGTTTAGATTTCTCATGGTGCTTATTTGTTGTTATTTGTTCATTGGTTTTTTGGGTTGTGGGGGCGTTTTGTTTTGTTTGTTCTGTTGGGGGGGTTGTCGGTTCTGAAATTGGTCTGTTTCGGAGGGAGGTTCTCAGTTTTAGTACTGATTTTTTTGTAATTTTGGGAGGTGGTGCTAGGTAGGTCTAGAAGGAGTTGAATTTTGACACTCGACTATTTTTCTTGCTTCAGGAAAGGAATCTGTAAATAGGGAGTATATTAATTCTTACCTTACTTTGCAATTATCAAAGTACGTGAAAAGAGCGTATGATAACATGCAAATACAAGGACATATAACATTTGTCTCCTTTATACAGACCATTAAGCATGAGTTGCGTGTTCCCGATTCCTTGCTAGTCTTTACGTAGCCTTACTCCCTCAGCAGCTCAAGGCTATGGGCTGTTCGCCCAAGGCTACTTTAACCCTATGTAATCTGGCAATGGATAACGCTGACGTGTTATTATGTGTGTAATGTAGATGCCGTTGCTTGCTCCGATATGGAGATTATTGCCGAGAAAACACCAAGCAGACCATTTCTGAAAGGTAAATTTCTGGGGAGCTATATTTTTTGATACTCGTGTTTTATGAAATCATTTTCATATATTTAGCCCTTTTCTTATGAAGCCTCCAGATCTATGAACTCTTCACAACTGGACACGAAGTAAAGATTTATTCACAACCTTACCTCTTAAATTCTTATAAAAAACATAAGTGTGTGTTCTCAACATTAGTCATTCCTGACAGGTTATCAAGGTTCTGCATCCCTTCAAGTTCGGGCAGCAGTGAAATATTCATATGATGAGGTATTGCATGTAAATTGAAGCTATTTAAGTGAAATCATTCTACGGATACATTTATATCTAGTCTTATATTCAGTCTTGAAACATTGCATAAGAAAGATGCAACTAATGTTAAAAGAATTTATAGCTGTGATTCACACTCAGTGCTCATGTAGGGCTTCTTTTGCAGTCCTATCGGCTCTTTCGTTGCCTGGGATACCTATGTGACTGGGTACCCCGACAAACTCAACATTTTTCCCCAGCATGGGTATTTTATGTTATGCTGTAGGTTAATGGGACAATACACAGTAAGCAACAAAGGTGATTCACATATTGTCAGTTGATTAAATTAAGTAATATTTTAGCGACAGACCCTTCGGTCAGCTGTACACATCAATTGCATCAGGAAAACCTGCGTTTTATTTTTCATCAACTTAAATGTCTATTGTAATATCTCACAAATCAATATATGAAATATTATAATTATTCTTATCGACGGAGATGCTAATTATATGTAGATTATATATAGCTATTTATATTTGCCTAATAGCGCATGTAGTTATCGTGTAGTGCGCATGGTATTACCAGGAATATGTGAAATGGACAATCTTATTAGTTTCTGAGATGAGACAACGCGACTCGGACATCCGTTCGCGGAATGGTGACACGTGCGCGTCTTGACAAACGCTGATGCAACGCGCCGCTGATGGTGGTACTGTCAACTGTCCTATATTTTGTCTCCGTCCGTTTACTGAACTATTCGACATTAGCTATTCGACACGGCACTGCAGATAGTCCGAAGCGATCTCGCGCTGCGTTACGTATTTAGATCCGCACATCTGTGATAGAAAAAACGTCTTCGAAAGCCTGCGGCCCGGATACGGAAGAAGCGACATCTTCGCTTTGGCTCCCCTAATTTTAGACAAGGTGGAGATATTTTTCCAAAATTAGAATATATACTTTAATTCCAATATTTAATATTTATGAGCTACGAACTCGTGGTTTTATCAACATGCTATATAATAACTGTTTTCAAATAGCCAATACGATATTAAATATAAACATCACAAATCAGACCGTGAACCCAATTATCTAACTCTGTTGCAGATGAAACCAAGCCACCACAGGCACGTTAGTCTGGTCATGCCGCTCAGAAATCTGATCCAAGCCCAGGTTAATCGATGGGAGTGAGATTGGAGGGAACTGTACTGCCATCATGGACAGTACGACCATCAAACCGGAGACGATGTAAGGTATGTATTGCAGAACAGACCAACAAGCCGTAACAGCTGTAGTATTCCTGCACATTTAGTATAGCTAAAAAATGTACGTTTATAATACTTAAATGTACCTTTATGACCACAACCAACGCGTGTCATACTAATAAGCTTATCATTCGTATAACACAGAGCAGCGTAAACCATGTACTTTATTGCAATCATTTTTCAACCGGCTACAGAAACAGCATGTCTAACTTCATCGGTACTAATCATTGTGTCTCTGCTTCTCTGTTGTCAGGAATCAACCAAGGACTTTTTAGTCAACTCCTTGCCACCCCGAGGCCATCGTTCATCCCAAGTGGCGACGTATTCTGGGAATATACGCAAATCCATCTGTGTCCTGGCGCTGGATGAGGCCCATTGCTTGATTGAATGGTGAGACATAGATCTACCTTGGTCGGCACATCCAACCTAGAAGAGTGCACATGCCAAAACATTAACCTCAGATTACAACAGCATTAATTTTAAATGACTGCATTTTTGCAAAGTCTAACCAAAAAGCTACATGTGCTCGGGGGGGGGGGGGGGGGGGGGGGGGGGGGGGGGGGGCAAGTCACCACCAGCCGATTTACTGGACCAGGCCATTCCAGCCTCTCGTCTAGGTGAAATCCGGGCCAGAGCAATGTGCTGCAGACATGACCCTCACAAGGACCTATCTTCTCAACCACCTGGATCCCATTGTCCACCGACACGAGTCGCAACCCACGGCCAACAGGTTGCCCCCTATTAGTCGCCTCTTACGACATGCAGGAGGATACAGTGGGCCTATTTTAACCCCCCCGCACCCGATCTCCTGCGCATCGGCTTCTGCGCAGGCTGGGATTCACCTCTGCACTACTCTGATCGCTTTGGGCCAAATTCGGATTCATCTCCGCACCATTCTGATCGCTTTGGGCCAAATTCGGGCCATTACACGACGAAATATTATTACGAAATGTCATCTCTTAAATATTACAAAAACATTTTCTGTTGTGTGTGATTAGAATAACCTTTTTATAGGCCTAATATGAGGCATTTATCGGAAAACATAGTTCCGCGGACGTTTCATGGCAGTCAGCTGTGAAAACGATTTTGTAATCGAAAGTCGACTGAAAAAAAGCGATAGAGAGTTACAAGCCATGATTGGAACTTAAAGATATGCAACGAGAGTGTTTGGCGAAGTTGTTCGTTGGAAAAGACGTTGTTGCCAATCTTCCAACGGGATATGGGAAGAGCCTGATTTACCATTTGCTTCCAGATTATCTACCCGCCCCCGATGGAAGTCAACGCTCGTCGACAATAGTGATTTGCCCGCTCAATATCATTCAGGCCGACCAGCTCCATAAGCTTCGGCAGCGCAACCTCACTGCCTGCCGACTAGGTATAGACTGCTCGGGCGAGGATTGAGTCAGTTGTATTAAATATGGGATTTATATGAGTCTACATATAGTTTTAGTTTTCATTTGTTTCAATGTGAAAACAAGTTCAGCCTAGACTAACAAAGATTTGGTACGACTATATTGTTCATATTGTACAGAAAAACATGTTCATCATCAGTTTGTTTGCCTTTTTTTATAGACGAAGGATCAATGGACAGGGTGATCCGAGGACATTATAACATTATTCTCTGCCATCCGGAGGCTCTATTTGCAACATCCGCCGAAAAATCTCTTATGGACAACTCCACATTTCGGATTAAAATTTCTGCTATTGTCATCGACGAATGCCACAAAGTGGAAGATTGGTAAATGTTCTATCCTAATGTTTTCCAGGATTAATTTTTTCTTTAAATTGGAATAATAATAGTTCAGTTATTGTCTGTATTATTGTTAGCGGCCAGAACCTTTGCCACACCAAATTGCTAGAACCAGTGCCTCACCAACTCGGTAAAATTCGGTTTCAGGGGTGCCGATTTCAGGACGGCCTTTGAAGAAATTCACTCTCTTCGAAGTTTTTCCCGTCTACTCCATTCCTAGCTTTGAGTGGAACATTAACGCAGTCACAACTGAAGACACTTCCGCAGCATCTAGGTCTGAGAAACCACGAAGTAGTCAGAGTCTCTCCTGATAGACCAAATATTGTCTTATCCGTGAAGCGCAAATCAGGATCTGTGGATGTGATTCAAGTTTACCAGGACCTGTATGAGTGTGAGTTTGACAGACTGGCACATCATCCTCCATCATATACTGTGACACTCATATACCTTCCGCTGCCACGTGCATCAGAAGCCTACGCTTATGGACAGTATGTTTATGGTGGGTGTGACAACATAACTGTAGAGTCTGCATGTTTTGCAGTGATCTTTTCACGTCAGGATAGGCATGTGATTGACTATGTCATAAAGGAACTGCAAACAACAAATCCAAGAATACGACTGGTGTTGTGCACATCATGTGTTGGCATGGGTTTCGATGCCCACAGCAATGAAAGAGTGTTTCACTTCCGACCGCCTAGAAGCTTAACTGGTTATTGCCAGGAGATTGGTAGAGCTGGAAGGGCAGGACAGCAATCATCCGCAACACTTTATTACAATCCGAGAGATGTCGGCAATAGTTTGTCCGATGCAAATTCTTCTGATATTCCAGCCAGATATGTGGTCAGTACCTGCCTGTCAATGCGGTCACAAGGTGATTTGCATATTGTCTGAAAGCCGCGGCACTGCCTTCCAGGTTGAATATTGAAAGGCTGCACCTCTCTCAAGGCAACAGTAACTTTCTGTCGATCTGCATCTGAGGTGTGCTTGGCATGGCGTGAACCGCTCGAGAAGACACCATCAACCCCACAGGGATTTGCATTGGCCTGCCGGCCGCTATCTTCTATGTATACATAAACCCAAGGGGGACAACGATTTCGCCACCCGCTCACCAAAAATCTCGCTTAAACCATCTTAACTCCCGTTTACTGGCCTGTCGCGCCTCACATCCATTGAGAACATGTTTTTCTACCTAACAAAACCATCCGCCACGACATTTGCCACCCGAAAGGTTACTTTTTTCGAGTTCAAACGCTATTTTAGCCGTTCAGGCCAATTCCAGTAGCCGGAAATTAATCGATCATCTGGCCGTCGTCCGGGGAAAAGCAATCGCGAGCTCTGATTGGTCGAGCAGGAGGCTCACACATTTTTCGGCAAGATGATCAAACCTATCGTAAACAGCATAAAAAAATCACTGATATTTTTTTTAACGCATAATGTTCGTTAATAAGAATTGTTTACTGGAATTGGGCGATTACTGTAACATTAAGCATTACTACTTTCCATTTTTATTCGCCTTCAATACTTTAACGTCTACTAAACACTAATAACTCATTTGTCTCGCAGTTGAGACTTACACTAACGCATAGCAAATATAAATTTGTCTCCGAAAATTCAAACATAACAAACCTCCATGGCAGCTTCATCCTTATTTGGATTGTCCAATCAGAGCTCGCGATTGCTTTTTCCTTCGTCGAGGACAACCTATTGCGACATGAAGGTGGCATCACTCACCTTGGCGAACCCCCTGCCGTAGATGAGGACCTATCGCCGACTTTAGAAAATCTGATTACCATACTCTGGCTCCACCTCCTCCACGAAGATCTACCGAAACTGGTAAAGCAACGATACGGGACAGAGCTCCGGCATCCATTGGACGAATTGCAAACTGGCGACGATGCCAGAGTCCTCCGCACAGCTGCCATGGGTTTCCGCCAAGGCCCATCGCGAAGAGGCACCCCCCAGCCCTACCCCAGGGGCGAATCCTCACGCAGCACCAGGTCTTGCGCCTTGTGCCAACAAGCTGGTCGCCCTGGTTTCGACACGCACTACCTCAGCAAGTGTCGGTTTCTTCCAAAACAAGACCGGGACTTCCTTGTCAAGTCACGCCAGACCGTTGCCTTTGATGACCCAAATGTGAGCGTACCAACCGCTGACGATGCGTACCCATACCATCCCACTGATGATGAGTATGCACACTGTAGTGACTCCAAACCAGCCGCTCGCCCCATACCATCAAGACGTGTCAACGTTATGCAGTCACCATATCTCCATGCATTCTATGCGCACAACCCCCTGAGATTGACTGTCGACACAGGGGCGGAAACGAATATGATCCGCACATCGGTTGCGAAGGCCATTCACGCTCCCATCAAGAAGAGCTCACAGATTGCTTTACAGGCCGACGGGTTCACCCCCATGTCCATTGCTGGGGAGACTAAGATCATGCTGTCACGGAATGATGCCCAACTTGCATTGGAGGCCTTAGTTGTTGATGACCTTGATGTGGATGTGCTGGCTGGTATCCCATTCATGGTCACCAATGATGTCTCCATTCGCCCAGCGAAACGGGAAATCGTCCTATCGAATTCTGAGGTGACTTATTATGGCTACAAACAGGACCAAGCGGGTCGTCACACCGTCCGCCGTGCAGTAGCACACACACTGCGCGCCCCTGACTCCTCTACCACGGTGTGGCCTGGTGAGTTTGTGGAAGTAGACCTCCCACCTGAGCTGCCCTATGATACTCCTCTCGCGATCGAACCTCGAGTCGACACCCCTTGCTCAACAGACTCTCTGGCCACCCCCTGAGATTATACAATCCGTTGGTAGCCGTGTGCGCCTGGTCAACGCGACATGTGATCCAGTTCGTCTCCGTAAGCACGAACACTTCTGTCAGGCACGACCTGTCATTGATAATCATGAGCTAGACCCTGAAGTTACCTCTTTTGCCTCATTCCCCGCTCCGATCCGGCAGTGCTCGTCAGGCTCACAACTCTATTCCGCTACCGTGCAAATGGATCCGGACTCGATACTGGACCCCAAAACACGTGCAGAATTTGTTTCCATCCTCCAACAGTACGACCACGTGTTCAACCCCGACATCACCGGCTATAATGGCGCTGCAGGTCCTATCGAAGCTTGTGTTAACATGGGCCCCGTGGAACCCCCACAGAGAAAAGGACGTGTCCCTCAGTATGCCCGTGATAGGCTGGTCGAGTTGCAGAAGCACTTTGATGAACTCGAATCACTTGGTGTCTTCCGAAAACCCGAAGACGTTGGCATTCGAGTGGAATATGTCAACCCATCTTTCTTGGTCAACAAAAGCAATGGCGGTTACCGACTAGTGACAGCATTTGCTGATGTTGGCAGATATAGCAAATCCCTTGTGAACGACCCTGTGCTTAGGAGATACGGACTCTTCATCGAACTGGGTCGTGCGAAGAACATCAATAAAAACCCCGTCGCAGAAAAGGCCATTGCTGAACTTGGAACCGAATTACTGCGCGCCGACCCTGACATGCGATGCGTCACACCCATCTCTCTAGCAGCTGCGACTGCATCCCTTAACACCAGGATCCGTGGGCGTGGTCTATCAGCTCGTGAAATGTGGACACAACGCGACCAGATAAACGGCGACCAACTCCCCATATCTGACATAGACCTCATCCAAGAACAGCACCAAAGCAGATTACGTAACCATCCGTACAGTGAACGTTCTAAGTGTCCCGGTGGACAACCCCCGATCGGTCCCAATATCAATGTTGGGGACCTCATATACCTTAGAAAAGAAGGGCAAAAGACGAGTGGTCGTGCTAGATATCTCGTTGTGGCTGTCTCAGGTTCATGGTGCAGTATCCGTAAATTTGCTGGATCCCAGCTGAGAGCACCAACGTATAACGTTAAGCTCAGTGAGTGCCTTAAAGTCCCCACCAATGTTCGGCAGCCGCGTGAAACTTGCCCTCCCTATCCATGCGACGACGACTCGGATGACGCATCGGGCCCGATTGGCAGCCTGCCTCTTGCCACGGAATGTGAAGTGGCCGTGCCCCCATTGGGCGTCCCGGTCGAGGCACCTCCAGAACTACCACCGGTGCCCGCGGAGATTAGTTCGCCACCCTCTGTGGACGATAATCCTGTCGACCACACTTCTAATGTCGACCAAGAGGAACCTCCTCCATGCAATAGACCAAAGCGTACACGAAGACCCCCGGTGTACCTTCGAGATTACATAACATAGTATAATAGCATATTGTTCAAAGGGAGCGAGAGAAAGGAAGTAAATGGTGTCACGCCACTACCTATATAAGGACATTATGACACCTTGCTCGTTGTGCATTTCCGGTTTAAGAATAAACACGTTTGATTTAGTATCACATCATTTGTGGTGTCATTTCTCTTTATTGACGCTACTAGGTATGCCAAAGAAGGGTCTGTCCCACAGTGAGTGGCGGGCACGTCTGCGAGGCTTTGCCAATGGCACTTTCTCATTCGGCCGTGGGCAGAGGCCTGGCAGAAATTCACACTGGGCTAGGGAACTGGCCCGTATAGAGCACTGTCCTCTCCATGGTTGGTGTGCATCGCAAGATCCTTTTGGCCGGTCTATCTGCTGCAATTGTGGATACCATGAGGTATTGTGTCTTGTATACCTTGTAATTTATATATGATAATCTACTGTACCAGTATGCATGAATAGACTTGCAGTTTTTTAAATGATAATATGTGCTCTTTGGTAACAGGCAAAACCTGCACCTTCCAGTTCTTCGTCGACATCAACAGTGCAGGTTGAACCAAGCTTGCCTGTAAGTTCTTGATAGGAGTTGATACAATTTACACAACTAATGGCCTATATTGATTTAATAATACTAATTTAATATAATTAAAAGGGTGACTTAAATATATGTCACATATATTATTTTTTTCCTCAATGACATTTTGACAACTTTGGTTGCAGGTGATTCCTGAATCCACCAGCGCCTCGTCTGGTTCCACAGTCGGGGTCGAACCAAGCTTGCCTGTCAGTTCTAGATTCATGATTTTATACAATCTACACAGCCAGTGTCCATGGCAATTTGTCATATACTAATTTTAAAGGGTGACTTAAATATATATCACATATATTATTGTTTTCCTCAATACATTTTGACAAACTTGGTTGCAGGTGATTCCTGAATCCACCAGCGCCTCGCCTGGTTCCACAGTCGGAGTCGAACCAAGCTCGTCTGTAAGTTCTAGATAAGAGTTCATGATTTTACACAAGTAGTTCATATGGTTTCATGCTGTTATACATTTTACACAACATGTCTATGGTAACCTGTCTTATAATAGTTAAAAAGGTTGACATATCCTGTATCTTGTATATGAACGGTTTTATTCAATGTCATTTTGGCATTACTCTGCAGCCACATTTCTGTAAGGAGTGGTAAGTTTCCTGTATGTTTGGTGAATGATACTTTGCTTTTATTTTTTTTCTATAATGCTTCAATTGCAATGTGGGTGTGTGAGTGTTTATGTGTGTGATAAAAGCTGTGCATATTTGTTTGCCTGTAATACTGATCCTAACTGCAATATCGGTGTGCCTGTATATTTGTATCATAATGGTAGGGAATAATGGTGTCCAGGTAATAATAATCTCGGGGTCCCAACATTTTAAATCGCATCGTGTACATTTCCGCCTCGGTAATTAATTGCCTCAACTGCTTCCTATGCCTATTTGTGACCCACCGCTGTATCATTGCAATTTCCTCATACATAAGTGCACATGTGATGATGAACAATCGTGCTTGTACTTTATCCCTTGTGCAGAAAACTTAATTATTAAAGTGTCAGTTTCCCCATTTCACTTCACGAATCGTATATAACCCTAATAATCTGCTTTTTTTGGGTGGTGTTTGCCTTTCTTGATTATTTTTGAATATGTTAATGCGTAAACAATTACTAACTATGAGGTGGGCTGTTCCAGCTTAACTTAAAACCATGCTTCCATTAAATTTATAGTGGCACCTACTTTCATCATTTTATCTCAGGTATTTGTAAGTAAAAATTCTCTGCATCGTGATTCCAAGGACACAAGAGAGTTCATATGTTTCTTTCCCATTCATACAGGTGGAAAAGCTGTCACTTCGAAGCAAGCTGGATGAATTGATAGAGAAATTCAGCCCTAAAGTAAGTGTGAAATTGTAGAAAGTATTTATTGCGAATATACAGTTGTCCAGCAAATATTCCCTTGTGGCATTTATATGGCTGTCCTATTGTATAATTTTGGATTAGATTATCTTTCATGTCACCTTGTGTCAATCATGATGTTTGAATATATCTGTAGAAGTCAGAAGTTACTGACATAGCTGTGTCTACTGGACATCCCCGGCAATATGTGGTAAATTTCGCAAAGGCTTAGTCTTATAACCTGTGACATTTGCATTTCAGTATAATTCTTTCAAAAACTGGTATAATATACTCATTTGTTATTTTAATTTATTCCACAGACCTTTGATCTAACTGATTTTGATGACCCGATGTCAGAGGGTGATGTTCCTGATTCAGTGAATTAATACATTTTAACATTTTCCCAAACGAAGTACTGAACTCGATAATACCGTGGGAACTGTGATTTTGCACTGGACAAAAGTTTGTTATTCAATATTGAGTGTTTAACAGAGACCCAAAATAATTGTTCTTCGTCGCCACCTCGTGCTGTGCTTTACAGAGGCCCCGAGTAGCTGTCGCTACCTCAGCCGCGGAGTCGGTCCTCTCAACTACCCGCACTCCTCCGCAAGCCTCCAGTGCTGTGAGTGTGACATATGTCAATTGCTAGTAACGGTAACTGTATCATTGTAGATATCCAAGTTACCACCACTGTGTCTATGCCTTCGTCGCCACCTCGTGCTGTGCTTTACAGAGGCCCCGAGTAGCTGTCGCTATCTCAGCCGCGGAGTCGGTCCTCTCCTGTCATGCACCGAGCTGTCACTCACTAATGAACAGGTTATGGCATTGGTCATACGGTACAATGAGCTGGACCAGTATGACAAGCAGAGAGTGGTCTATCAGGCTCGACATGGTGAGCGGCAACTGTCGGGGCGCTTCAAGGTCAGCAAGCGAAAGAGTGGTGTTGCCCCTGGTGTTGAGAGCACGGCCAGGTAAATTCTCATGACATAACTTGACTGCATGGCATCACGATGTCGTAGAACTCTATGACCCTCCCAACGTGGCAGGGGAGGCAAGGCTAAAGCATCGGAGGACAGCCACAGGTGCAGTAACTACCACACCCCACCCCAGGGTCACCCCAGCCGCACAACCCCCCCTCGTCTCCTCAAGCTGACCTGGAGACGTTGCCCCCTGCACCTGATTCTCCCAGGGAGCGCTGCCTTCCAAAGACAACCATGTGGTACAGGGACAAGGCAGCGCAGGAGGATCTGGAAAGGGCTGCAAGGGGGCAACCTCCAGTGAAGAGAAACAGGAAGAGGAAGGAGTTTTATGCTTGTGGCAAGTGTAACTTGCCCAAGTGTAAGGATAATGGACACACCCAGATGAGAGGTAAATGGTTTTGTCCATTCGATCCTGACAGTGGGACTTTGGAAGAATGGAGGGATTCTGTGAGGAAGAAGTGAAAAACTTAAATTGATCTGACTTGATCTGTACATATTGGAGTGACGTTTGTTAAATTGTATATATTGCATTCACATGTCTGTTACATGTATATGTTGGAGTCACATGTCTGTTACATGTACATATTGGAGTCACATGTCTATACTTGTCATTTGACAGGTGTATACAACCTGAAATGGTTCTGACATGTTGTTTACATGTATATATTGGAGTCACATGTCTGTTACATGTATATGCTGAAGACACATGTCTGTTACATGTATATATTGGTGTCACATGTCTGTTACATGTATATATTGGAGTCACATGTCTATACTTGTCATTTGACAGGTGTGTACAACCTGAAATTGTTCTGACATGTTGTTTACATGTATATATTGGAGTCACATGTCTGTTACATGTATATGCTGAAGTCACATGTCTGTTACATGTATATATTGGAGTCACATGTCTATACTTGTCATTTGACAGGTGTATACAACCTGAAATGGTTCTGACATGTTGTTTACATGTATATATTGCATTCACATGTCTTTTACATGTATATGCTGAAGTCACATGTCTGTTACATGTATATATTGGAGTCACATGTCTGTTACATGTATATAGTGCCATGCCTATATACCTATGTAGTTCAGACAGACAGAGAATAAATGTTTTTTACATAACTATCATATCTTTATTACATTAATTCACTGCATCATAGCCAGTGACCATTTCACCATTGTGAAATGACATATAGCATTCAAAGTTCAATTTGGAGATAAACTGTATATGGAATAAGTTATTGATGTGCCACAAAGATACATAAATAAGCAGGAGTTATTTCATTTTCACTGTAAATGTCACATTTGGCAATTTAATATATCATAACGCAACCAACAAACCCAGATATGTGCTGGGACACATTTGGAACAGAAGCAAATGTGGGTTTTTTCAACAAATTATAACATTACAGTTACTTATTTTAACCATTTAAGTTGATAATTATGGCATTTTAACTTCTCTATAAGGCTGTTTTCTTTGTTTCTTTCTTTCGCTTCTTTTTCTCCCCTTTTTCCTTCTTTTTCTCTCTTTTTCTTTAACCCCCCCTGACTGAGTACTTTATGCCCCAGCCTAAAGGGTTGACCATTCATGTTTGTTTATGTTTTAGGCGCGCGGCCGGCTGCTTGTCATCGCCCGGTCATAGGTCAGACCGGGTCAAATCGCATGCGCTCCATAAACTATTGCAGAGATGTAATGTTAGCCCAACAAAAGCCCCATCCTTAAAGCGGGCATCTGTTGAGGCTTGCCCTTTGTCAACTATATCAACATCAATCAAAACAGTGGCAACAACTAAGTCTGACGTTTCCTTCAAAGAGCGAGCCAAGGGTGAGTGAGTGAGAATAGGGCTTAACGGCACCGCCAGTGACTTAGGAAGCTCTGTTTACCCACAGACTTGCTACTGCAATTACTCATGTTGGATGACACGTATGTGTTATATGGCGCCTACAAAGGTTAATAGATAAGTTTGACCTGATTAAGCAACCGTCTTCTAAGATAAATGGAAAAAAGAGGGACATACAAGTGGATGATGTTGAAAAAGATAAAACAAAGTGTTTTAATTGAATGATAAACAATTAACCCATTGGGTTAGAGTTACTCAGCACAGAAAGCTTTTCCCCATTTACATACCCCAGCCAAACATCGCATATGTGAGTTGTGCAAGAAAGACCTAACCCTTAGAACTATTTGGAAGAGGAGGACAGGAAAACGTACTTGGTCAACTCACATCCCAAAGCGAGTCAAGAGATTGGTGCCTGACAGCACCCCAACAAAAGCCCCATCCTAAAAGCGGGCATCAGTTGAGGCTTGCCCTTTGTCAACTTTATCAACATCCATCAAAACAGTGGCAACAACTAAGTCTGACGTTTCCTTCAAAGAGCGAGCCAAGGGTGAGTGAGTGAGAATAGGGTTTAACGGCACACCAACACGTATGTGTTATATGGCGCCTACAAAGGTTAATAGATAAGTTTGTCCTGATTAAGCAGCCGCCTTCTAAGATAAATGGAAAAAAGAGGGACATACAAGTGGATGATGTTGAAAAAGATAAAACAAAGTGTTTTAATTGAATTATAAACAATTAACCCATTGGGTTAGAGTTACTCAGCACAGAAAGCTTTTCCCCATTTACATACCCCAGCCAAACATCGCATATGTGAGTTGTGCAAGAAAGACCTAACCCTTAGAACTATTTGGAAGAGGAGGACAGGAAAACGTACTTGGTCAACTCACATCCAAAAGCGAGTCAAGAGATTGGTGCCTGACAGCACCCCAACAAAAGCCCCATCCTTAAAGCGGGCATCTGTTGAGGCTTGCCCTTTGTCAACTATATCAACATCAATCAAAACAGTGGCAACAACTAAGTCTGACGTTTCCTTCAAAGAGCGTGAGTGAGTGAGTGAGAATAGGGTTTAACGGCACACCAACACGTATGTGTTATATGGTGCCAAGAAAGGTTAATAGATAAGATTGACCTGATTAAGCAGCCGCCTTCTAGGATAAATGAAAATGGAGATGGAAAAGATAAAAATGGAAACGATTATCCTAGGGCCAGTCACCACAAGCCGATTGACTGGACCAGGCCATTCCAGCCTCTCGTCTATGTGAAATCCGGGCCATAGTAGTGTGCTGCAGATATGGCCCTCAAAAGGACCTCTCCACTCAACCACCATGATCCCGTTGCCCACCGTCACGACTCGCAACCCAGGTTGCCCCTATTAGTCGCCTTTACGACATTCAGGAGGATACAGTGGGCCTATTCTACCCCCGGACCTACAGGGGGTACAACTGAACAAAAATATGGTTAAGATGATTGATGAGGTGTTGGCTGGTATCGTGTCCCTGGAAAGTGACAGACTTTTTGCTTCACTCTCTGGCCCGCTGGTCCCTGTCAAGTGAGTGAGTGAGTGAGTGAGTGAGTGAGAATAGGGTTTAAAGGCACACCAACACTCATGTGTTATATGGCGCCTTCAAAGGTTAATAGATAAGTTTGACCTGATTAAGCAGCCGCCTTGTAAGATAAATTGGAAAAGAGGGACATACAAGTGGATGATGTTGAAAAAGATAAAAATGCAAATAGTATCCAAGTCACCACAAGCCGATTGACTGGACCAGGCCATTCCATCCTCTCGTCCAGGCGAAATCCGGGCCAGAGTAGTGTGTTGCAAATACGGCCCTCAAAAGGACCGCTCCACTCAACCACTTGGATCCCATTGTTCACCGACACGAGTCGCAACCCACGGCCAACAGGTTGCCCCCTTTTAGTCGCCTCTTGCAGGAGGATACAGTGGGCCTATTCTACCCCCGAACAAATATCAGAACGAGACCCAGTTATGCTGTGACAATTTTACCGTGGGAAATATAACCGTGCTGGGTTAGATACTTAGCCTGGTGATATGAGTGTGTTCCAGGCAGTAGATAAAGGGGATCCATCACAGTTACATTGACTCAGGGTCCCTTAAGTGCTAGCAGTTAAGCTGGGATGCCGTGTGATGCTGCTGAAAAATGTTAGGCCAAGAAATGGATTAGTGAATGGCTCCCAAGGGCATGTGGTGGCGTTCAACAGAACCTGTCAGTGTGAAATTTACTTCTTGCACTGAGACATTTGGAAAGGAAATCTTCTCTCGCTATGATCCAACCAAGCAACAAAACTGTGGCGACCAGAGAGCAGTTTCCTATTTGCCTCGCATACGCCCTAACCATTCACAAAGCCCAGCTATGGAGGTCAATGCAAGGACAGTTTTCAAACCTGGTGAGCAATGATCCATTTGTTGGTCATGGGTATTATTCCAAAAAAATGTGAATTGCATTATTTTTTGAATTTGGGTGCCTTATTTATATGCTATATGTGTATATATGTTTAAGGTATGCTTGGGGTAGCCGTTTCTAGAGTTCAGAGTATAGAGGACCTATGCATCACCAATTACAAGCCAGGCCAGTGCCCTCCGCCATCAGAAGTTGATAAGAATAAGAGGATAAGAAGTCAAGGGTTAAAATTTTGTTCATGAAGAGGGGCATCCTTTTTCTGAAGAAGGCCGATGTTGTCGGCATGAGCTGTCATCAAAACCACCACACACGACTTCTTGTGAAATAGAAATTGTTGGAGATGATTCAGTGAACTGCTCATCCCAAGAATTCAGTGATGTGACAGCAGATATGGCTAGTGAAATACAAGGTGATACACATAGCGTTGTCTCCATCCCAGACTCAATGCCACAACCTCATGAACTACTTGCGTCTGTGCGCCCAAGGGGACACCAAACGTCCGCAATGCAAGATTTGCAGGAAACAACTTACAACATTAATGGAAAACGTCATTAGCACTTCCTGTCAGTTTGATACAGCACAATAAGCACAACAACTGCTTCAATTGCACAGGATACTGTCAAAGCTTCAGAACAGTCCAAAGTTAGTAAGAATATTCAAATCTCAACACAGACAAACTGCTGCGCGCCTTGTGTTCAAACACATCACCGGAATAGTGCTGGACAATGCAGAAAGCAGGCTTCTTCAAAATTATGATTTGCTCAGTTATGTAGCAGGATCAGTGCTAGCCAGTCGGATCCATCGGACCAAGCAACTGGCGCAAAGCCACCTGTACGACCAAGCCACAACAGTACTTCAAATCTGTGACCAGCGACTTGCCCTATTCACACTGATGGAGTAGAATTGGTCGCCAAGTAGCTACCCCAACACTTTGCGTGAGATCGACTCACGAAGGACGGGAAAGTTTGTTTACTCCATCGTATAAAACTTACGAATTTTTTGTGGAGTTGGAATAGAAGAGACTCAAACATCATACTTTCGCGACTTTCATTCGGCAGGGAGGGAACATGCTAGGCATTTCCACTGCCGTGCTCATAAAGGATGCTGATGTGAAGGATTCCTTTTTGGAAATATATGCCCAAAAGTCAGCAGCAAACACACCTCATGACCTGGTTAATTCAATGGTGGACCAAGTCTGTGCGCTAACAGAAATCCTCAGGAACATCACCATTCTTTATATGAAGTCAGGCAACAAGAAGTCCCATGGAGAGGTGATTTCATCGATGAAAGTTAGCAAGCAGGATGCATAACGACGGAAACTGATGAAAAGAAAGGCATCAAGAGACGACACTGTACATGGCAGGCAAGCAATCGAGAAAAATAGTACTTTCCAGGCACCTGCCATCGATCAGGGAACATTAATACTTCTGAAACCGGTTGAAAATGGTTGCCTACACCATTGAATATTAACCTGTCAGTTTTAAAAAGAACTACACATTTAATGTCGAGTGTCTTCACATTACCTTTATTAAGTGGATCATTTTTGGGCCTAGAGTATCTTCTGCCAAATGATTCCTCATCGTAAGGTAAGGTAAGGTAAGTATAGGGTTTAACGGCACACCAACACTAGTGTGTTATATGGTGCCTACTTAAGGAGGGGCATGTACGAGTACGAAAGGATAAGAAGTCAAGGTTTACAACCAACTAAAAATCGAATTAATTGAAGTGTATTAATTGAATTATATTAATTTGAACTATATTGAATTAATGAGAATTGTATGATCTAAAATCTATAAAAAAAGTCCAATTTCTCTAATGAATTCAAGTATCTTGGATGGATTCACCCTTTCAAATAATTCTGAAAGGGTTTGAACCCGGAAGAAGCGATTTCGGATCAAAATCAAATCAGCACATTCGATGAGAATGTGCTTGACAGTATAGGCACATTGACAAGGAATACATTCAGGGATGGGCTCATCCCTTAGTAGAAAGGCATGAGTTGTATAGGTGTGTCCTATACGAGCGCGAGCAAGAACGACCTCTTCTCTTCGGCTCACTCTGCAGCTGTGTGGCCACTCCCCAAGTTGAGGCTGGATTTCGTAAAGTTTGTTTGGAATGGATTCATCCCACTGGTCCTGCCATTTTTGTTTAAAAAGTTTAACGACCTGCGGTTTTAAGTCTGTAAAGGGAATCTTGGTTTCAGACACTGGCTCATGTAGGGCTTCCTTTGCAGTCCTATCGGCTCTTTCGTTGCCTGGGATACCTATGTGACTGGGTACCCAGACAAACTCAACATTTTTTCCCAGCATGGATAAACGAGTAAGATTTTCTAAAATATCTACAAACATATGGCACGATAACAACTTATTCCCAATTGCCTCCAGGGCAGATAAAGAATCACTAAAAATTGTAAAATCCGCATTGGGATGGTGAGCAATAAGGCCCAATGCCATCCTTATTGCGGTAACTTCAGCTGTAAAAACAGATGCTGCACCAGGCAGTCTTTCCTTGTGGGTCTGAGGTCCGAACACGACTCCAGCGCCCACACGGTTTGCATCTTTGGATCCATCAGTATAAATAAGTATCTTGTCTTTGTGATGTTCTTTTATTTCATGAAATTTCATCAAGAGGTCATTTGCATTTAATTTATCATATTTGGTAAGGGATGTGTCTATTGTTGGTGTGTTCAATTGCCAGGGTGGTGTTTCGGGAATTTTGTTTGGAGCAATAATGTCTAAATTATTGGATATGTTGTTTAGCGATTCTTGAATACGGATGCCAAGAGGTGGTATGGCATTAGGTTTAGTTTCATATATTACTTGGTATTTGGGATGGAAGATAATGTCATAGGCAGGGTGATCTGGATTGCTTTTTATTTTAATTGCATATTGAAGGGCCAGTTTGTTTCTTCTTAGATGGATAGGCATTTCATTGGCTTCAGTGTGGAGGCTTTCAATGGGTGATGTTCGAAATGCCCCAAGGCAAATCCTCAGAGCCTGATTCTGGACTATGTCCAGTCGTTTTAGATAAGATTTTCGAGCTGCACCGTAAACGATGCAGCCATAGTCAAGCTTTGATCTTATCAAGGACCGGTAGAGCCTGAGCAGGACCTGCCTGTCAGCTCCCCAGTCCAGCTTGGACACTACTTTAAGAAGATTCATTGCCTTGAGACATTTATTCCTGATGTAATTAATATGGGATTTAAAGTTAAGTTTTGAATCAAATATGATACCTAAGAATTTGGTTTCTTCCACAACAGGGATGGGATTTTCATTGATGGTTAATTCTGGGTCAGGGTGAAGGCCCCTTCTTTGACAAAAATGTACACAAACTGTTTTTGTAGTAGAAAATTTGAAACCATTTTCATCTGCCCATTTCTGAATTTTGTTAAGGTTGATTTGTAGCTGGCGTTCTATGGTGGTCATACTGCTGGATCGGTAAGATATAAGGAAATCGTCTACATAAAGTGATTTTTCTATTTCAGGTTTAAGAACTTTTGTGAAGCTATTGATTTTTTAATTGAAAAGTGTGACAGAAAGAATGCTGCCCTGTGGGACCCCCATTTCCTGACCATGTTGGTCCGAAAGTGATGTCCCAATTCTTACCTTAAAAAATCTATCATTTAAAAAATTTTGTATAAATAGTGGCATATTACCTCGAAGACCAGCTTCTTGTAGATCTTTTAAAATCCCATATTTCCATGTCGTGTCATATGCTTTCTCAAGATCAAAAAAAACACAGACACGACATGGTCCCCCTTTAAAAAATGCATCCCTAATATAAGACTCTAACTTAACAAGGTTGTCTGTGGTACATCGGCCTTTTCTAAAGCCAGATTGATGTTCATTTATTATATTATTAATTTCCAAGTACCACATAAGACGCTTGTTAACGATTCGCTCCATGGTTTTACAGAGACAGCTCGTGAGAGCGATGGGCCTGTAGCTCGACGGGTTGGTTGGGTCTTTTCCGGACTTTGGGAGAGGGATGATGGTAGCCTCTCTCCATGAGTCCGGATATTCTCCACTGCTCCATATGTGATTGTATATGTCTAATAAGACATACAAGGACTCTTCTGGAAGATGTTTAAGAAGTTGGTAATGAACATCGTCTGGTCCTACTGCAGTGTCCTTGCAGAGTTTCAAAGATTCTTTCAATTCTTCTAAAGTAAAAGGAACATTATAATTTTCTTCGTTGTTTGACCTAAAATTAAGTTTTGTTCTTTCAGTTATCTGTTTATGTCTTTGAAACTTTTCAGTATAATTAGCAGTGGAAGAATTCATGGTTATTGTATCCGCTATGATGTTAGATATTTCTTGTTTGTTTTTTACTTCATTACCATCTGATGTAAGAAGGTAAGAAGAAGTGGAAGAGGTGTTTTTTCCACTTATTTTGCGGACCATTTCCCATGTCTTTTTGATTGATGTTTTCGAGTTTAATTTTGATATATAAGTTTTCCATGAATTCTTTTTACTTTCTTTAAACAACCCGCCGAGCTCTCGCTCTCGCTGCCCTGAATGATGCCAGGTTTGCATGGGTTGGGTGAGTTTGGAATAACTTAAGGGCCCTTTTTCTGTGGTTGACGGCGTCCTGGCAGTCTTGATTAAACCATGGTTTTGGGATGCGCCTGGGCTTTGCCGAGGACTTCGGAATAGTTTTGGAGGCAATTTCAAGCAGTTTAGCACAAAATGTATCGATGTGTGTATCTCGCCCTTGCATCTTATCCCTGTGGATAGCCTCCCCACACAGAGATCCAAAGGAGGGCCAGTCTGCTTTATGCAGCTGCCACTTTGGAGGAGACTCTGGTGGTAACGGAGGGTTTAGGTGGATAAGAATGGGGAAGTGGTCACTTCCACAGGTATCATCGACACCAACTTCCCATGCAAGGTCGAGAAACAAAGAGTGAGTGAGAATAGGATTTAACGGCACACCAACACGTATGTGTTATATGGTGCCAAGAAAGGTTAATAGATAAGATTGACCTGATTAAGCAGCCGCCTTCTAGGATAAATGAAAATGGAGATGGAAAAGATTAAAATGGAAACGATTATCCTAGGGCCAGTCACCACAAGCCGATTGACTGGACCAGGCCATTCCAGCCTCTCGTCTAGGCGAAATCCGGGCCAGAGTGGTATGTTGCAGATATGGCCCTCAAAAGAACCACTCCACTCCACTCCACCTGGATCCCATTGTCCACCGACACGAGTCGCAACCCACGGCCAACAGGTTGCCCCCTATTAGTCGCCTCTTACGACATGCAGAAGGATACAGTGGACCTATTCTACCCCCGGACCCACAGGGGGATCGAGAAACAAAGAAGGAGAAGAGAAAGAAAGATCTATTGCGGTGGGTGTGCCATAGCCTGGATGGATGTATGTATTTGAGCCGTCATTTAAAAGGCAGAGATTGTGAGAAATGAAGAAATCTTCTACAATTTGGCCTTTTCCATCATCATATGTATTGCCCCATAAAGAGTTGTGGGCATTAAAATCACCCATGAGGAGAACTGGCTCTGGCAACTGGGCCACAATGTTGTCCAGTTCTTCTCGTGTAAAATTTTGGCTTGGCGGTAAGTAAAGGGAGCAAAGTGTGATGGACTTATTTAAGGTTATATTTACTGCTACTGCTTGAAGGTTTGTATTGAGTTCTATTTCTTTCTGGGGAATAAAATCCTTGATTAAAATGGACGAGCCGCCAGAAGCTCGTTCCCCAGTGCCTCCAAATTTATGGTAAGATTTATAGCCTTTCAAGCTATATTTATTTTCTGCCTTCAGAAATGTTTTCCTGAAGGCAGGCTGCAATACCATTATTTTTGTTGAGTAAAGTAATAAGTTCTTCATGATTATTTCCGAAATCCTCGGCAATTCCATTGTATAATGCCCGCCATTACCTATCAGGGGGTTTGGCGGGACGTTTGCTGCCATGGTGGACCTCAGTCCCCATGGCATTCCTAGGGCCGCAGGTTCCCTGGGCCACTACAGACCCAGGGTCCCGATTGGCCCCTGTTGATGTGTGTCTGCCATGGGGGACCTCATCAGTCTCCATGGTAGACAATGGGCCACAGATGTTGGGCCCAACAAAAGAATCTGGGTTCTGAACCCTGGTGAGTTTTGATTTTACAGACCGTGGGAGTTTAGATTTCTCATTGTATTTGTTTGCTGTTATGTGTTCATTGACTTTTGGGGTAGTGGGGGTGTTTGGTTTTGTTTGTTCTGTTGGGGGATTGCTGGCTTTGAAAGGGGGTTGTTTCGGAGGGTGGTTTTTCTGTTTGTGTACTAATAGATTTTTGGTTATTTTAGTAGGTGCTGCTGCAGTACTAGCATATGAAGGTCTGGAAGAAGTTGAATTTTGGCACTCTACTATTTTTCTCGCTTCAGGGAAAGAAAGTTTTTGGGTGATATGTAGTGTTTGAATTTGTTTTTCGATTTGCCAAATGGAACAGCGTTTAGAGTATGCGGGATGAGCACCGGAGCAGTTTGCGCACTTGAATGGTGCTTTGCAATCCTGCTCCCCGTGCTCATCACCGCATTTGGGGCAGATTGGTGTTCTATTACATTTGGTTTAAAATGGCCATATCTTTGACAGTTGTGGCATCTTAAAGGATTTGGAATGAATGGTTCAGTTTTGATGTTCAGGCCAGCTATTTTAATGTTGTTTGGAAGGTAAGGGGTGTTGAAAGTAAGGATGTGGGTGCCTGTGGGAACCCTTTCTCCATTTTTATTAATGAGCACTTTGGCTACTTCACTGACATTTTGATTTTTCAATTCCTCCAAAATCTCTTCTTCGCTGCAGTATTTGAGTTCGAAAGATTTTATAACACCCTTGATGGTATTAAGGGTTCGATGAGGGCTGAATTTTACATTGATATTCGCTAATTTGGTGGTCTGAAGAAGAAGTTTGGAATGAATTGGTTTTGAAGTTTCGACAAGATAAATCCCAGATCGCAAAAGTTTTAGAGTTTTGGGAGTGCCGGCAACACCACAAATTCCTTTAAATAGAACAATGAATGAAACTTTCTCTAAACTCTCGTCGGTTCTTTCAAGCACAAGAAATCTTGGCCAGTTTTCAGTTTCAGTTTCATTTTCATCTAAATGCCTTCGTTTTTGGCCAGTATGAGAGGAAGACATAGTAATACAACAATTCATCACCTGTGCTCCCCACCCGCCCCGGAGCCCAATAAAGGGACATCTTAAAGATGCCAGGGCTACACAGGTGATATACTCGTCCCCCATAAAAAGTGACACAATACGTAACCCATAGAGCCCAGACACTGGCAAGGTGCTGAGCTCCGTAGAGGCGCACCATAACACCCTTAATGGAATCCGATTGACCTGATTAAGCAGCCGCCTTCTGGGACTAGTGAAGCCAATGAAATGAGAAATGGTCCATGAAGTAAATGAATGTCATGAAGGAAGATGCCAAATGCATGTGATGGGTAGTCCCAGGGCACGACGCCACCAGCCGATAGGAATGGTCCAGGCCTACCCACCCTCTCGTCTAGGCGAAATCCGGGCCAAAGTGGTGTGTTGCAGATATAGCCCTTGCAAGGACCGCTCCGCTCAACCACCAGGATCCCATCTTCCTCCGACACGAGTCGCAACCCACGGCCAACAGGTTGCCCCCTATTAGTCGCCTCTTACGACATGCAGGAGGATACAGTGGGCCTATTCTACCCCCGGACCCACAGGGGGGTTGTGCCAGGCAAAGATGGGTTAATCTACGACATTAGTGGATTTGAATTGATTTGATTGAATTCAGTTGAAATAATGTCAAAGTTGAATTGAATTGAAATCTGTAGTATAGACCTGATATATTCAATGATTGTTGAAGGATTTACTGTGTCAAAGAGCTCTTTTATAGTTCTTCACCGTTTCAGGTTCATATCAGCCATTACTTAATTTTCATTGTCGTGAAGTTTCACTTTTGGTCAGTCATAATTAACCGTTGCTTCCCATATTGGTTCTATCTGGTTAATGGTTTCATTCGTCAAAAAATATAATTCTAGGAATTCTTCATGCTTCTTTACGAGTCACGCTTTTTATGTCGTTTAATTTTCGAGCCAAAATAGTAGTGTATTTGCATTTTGCTTAAGCAGCCGCCTTCTGGGATAAATGAAAATGGAGATGGAAAAGATAGGAGAGAGAAAGCTGTAAATGTATGCCATGGAACCTTCTGATATTGACGAAAGCTTTTGTTCCGTCCTACAAGGCTTGTGAAGAGCGAAAAGCTCATTCGTTTGTTTGGGAAAAGATTAATTGACACAGCAGCATTCGAAAACGCCACCTACATACGTAATAACAAGTTGGAGAAATGGACAGGCTCCTTCAAAGTGTAAGGAACACTGATCAACACACAGATGTTTCACTGGCTAAGTGGGAATCGCCAGAAATGTTTGATGCAATTATGCAAGCAGTTCAGGCCAAGAGCAAATTTGCCCTCACCGACAGAGAAACCCCGTGTTTTGAGATACCATCTTTGGCATTGAAGTTGGGACATACACTACGGAAGTGCAGTAACCTAAAAAAATCGGAATTGCTATCGGAGAGCAAGACGCTGAGAACGAAACGAAGGCAGAGGCATTCGAAAAACTTATTGATTCAGAATACTCGACGCGAGTTAGCAGTACAGCACTGTCGACATTGAACACAAACAAAGCCAGGAAGTTGGGGCTTCTACCTGTAACGAATAACATCGTGGAACCAACATCTAACAAGCCGATTATCCAAATGGGCAGTTCAGGTGAAAAGAAATCCTGCAAAATACTTAGCGGATCTAGCAAGAAATGCTCCCCCGAGGTTGATAACGTTCAACAAACGTCGCTCAGAGGCAATGGCGAAAATGCTGTGTAGGGATTAACTTAGCTCCACGTGACACAATGAACTCTGGATATACGGATATCTTCAACATGCTGTCATCCTCTGAAAAGGTAGTGGTTTTGTTTGTACACCGTTCGCGAACTCCATCACTATTTCCTACCAAACACGACACGGTCTGGTTATGCCCATTTAAGCTTTGAAACGTGCTATGCTGTAACGTAACGTTACATGATTGATTGCAAAAGGTACAAACATTTGCGTATCCGGCATGATTTCATCTTCGTATATTACTATGCCTAGTTCTTCACCGTTTCAGGTTCATATCAGCCATTACTTAACTTTCATTGTCGTGAAATTTCACTTTTGGTCAGTCATAATTAACCGTTGCTTCCCATATTGGTTCTATCTGGTTAATGGTTTCATTCGTCAAAAAATATAATTCTAGGAATTCTTCATGCTTCTTTACGAGTCACGCTTTTTATGTCGTTTAATTTTCGAGCCAAAATAGTAGTGTATTTGCATTTTGCTTAAGCAGCCGCCTTCTGGGATAAATGAAAATGGAGATGGAAAAGATAGGAGAGAGAAAGCTGTAAATGTATGCCATGGAACCTTCTGATATTGACGAAAGCTTTTGTTCCGTCCTACAAGGCTTGTGAAGAGCGAAAAGCTCATTCGTTTGTTTGGGAAAAGATTAATTGACACAGCAGCATTCGAAAACGCCACCTACATACGTAATAACAAGTTGGAGAAATGGACAGGCTCCTTCAAAGTGTAAGGAACACTGATCAACACACAGATGTTTCACTGGCTAAGTGGGAATCGCCAGAAATGTTTGATGCAATTATGCAAGCAGTTCAGGCCAAGAGCAAATTTGCCCTCACCGACAGAGAAACCCCGTGTTTTTGAGATACCATATTTGGCATTGAAGTTGGGACATACACTACGGAAGTGCAGTAACCTAAAAAAAATCGGAATTGCTATCGGAGAGCAAGACGCTGAGAACGAAACGAAGGCAGAGGCATTCGAAAAACTTATTGATTCAGAATACTCGACGCGAGTTAGCAGTACAGCACTGTCGACATTGAACACAAACAAAGCCAGGAAGTTGGGGCTTCTACCTGTAACGAATAACATCGTGGAACCAACATCTAACAAGCCGATTATCCGAATGGGCAGTTCAGGTGAAAAGAAATCCTGCAAAATACTTAGCGGATCTAGCAAGAAATGCTCCCCCGAGGTTGATAACGTTCAACAAACGTCGCTCAGAGGAAATGGCGAAAATGCTGTGTAGGGATTAACTTAGCTCCACGTGACACAATGAACTGTGGATATACGGATATCTTCAACATGCTATCATCCTCTGAAAAGGTAGTGGTTTTGTTTGTACACCGTTCGCGAACTCCATCACTATTTCCTACCAAACACGACACGGTCTGGTTATGCCCATTTAAGCTTTGAAACGTGCTATGCTGTAACGTAACGTTACATGATTGATTGCAGAAGGTACAAACATTTGCGTATCCGGCATGATTTCATCTTCGTATATTACTATACTTAGTTCTTCACCGTTTCAGGTTCATATCAGCCATTACTTAAAGTGCCTATGACACCAAATTTCCATGATAATTTTTATGGAACCGAATGAAAGACAAAGTTGCAGTTGTGGTTCAATTTCCGAGCAAGTCACCCGAACCTAACGAAAATTGAACTATAAAGTCGATTTTTCGGCACCCGCCGCCATTTTCCAAATTTTCGGCCCAGCACCCCGTGACGTCACTTAGTGAACTCGTCACTGACAGGTCCGCAGTTTCCACCGTAAACAATGGCGAATGTTTCAGAGAGCGATGTATTTGAGTTGGACGATTACACGATGCAGTTTTGGGTTGAAGAGCCTCAAATGTTTGAGCAATCAAATACAGAGGATGTAGCTGCAAATGTGCCGAACAGATTCGAACCATATCTGTCCGAAAACAGCGCCAGCAAATCTGACAGTGACAGGACTGATTCACGTGTTCCGAGAAGCGATAATCTGAACATGAACCGTCTTCAAAACATTGATTGTCCCATTGGAATTGTAATCACTGCACGAAACTATCTTTTCTTTTGTTTTATATTATAAATGAAGAATGCCTTTATCATTTGATATCGTTTTCGTTTTTCTTGGTGTTATTCAATGTGGTTTTTAGTCGCCAAAGAACATGGCGAAAAATCTTAGTCTAAGACAGAGTCTGGCATTTATTTGATAGGTTTTTGAAACCCTGGTTTCAGGTGACAATGTGGAGGCTGCTTAACCATGCCAACTGTCAGGGAAAGTGTCTGCTGTGTGGAACAGGAGAAAGTGAGGGTTAAAATGGAAAATTAACCAGAAATTAAATGTGTGACACAGCATCCAAATTTTAATGCTGTATGTCTCAATGAAGATGTGTTGGAGACAGCGGCATCAAGCAGCATCATGGTCCATAAGTAAGTATTGACAGACAACAACCCCAAACTACTGGGTCATTTTTACTGATATGACTGAATTATCAATATAGTTTATACCAGGATAACACTATTTTAACAATCATCAAATCAATGTATGGGTTCAAATATAACATTTATTCAGCACTGTAAAGATGTTTAAGGGTTTGTGTATGGTTGTGTGTTACAGCTGGAAGCGTTACACTGGATACAGACAGTTTATCCGATGGTGCTACCATTATCTGGGAAAGAAAACTCGAATCCCTATACCATCCAGTTATACGAAAAACATTTCCAGAGGAGTCCAACAATTATGTGGGATATGAAACTAGCACTTAGAGAAGCGTGAGCGGAACTAATCAACTGCCTGGTGCTTTTCTGGGATCTCGAAGGTGGAGTTGAGATTGGGTGGGATCTCCAGTGCTTCCATCTCCTCATCATTTATATCACTGGCCTTGCATATGCTAACTGTCGTTGCCAAAAGATCTTCTACATAGCCTGTATTGTATATATGTGTTAGTTGTTCATTTGAGATTACAGATTATAATTTTCACATAAAAGTGAAATTTTGAAACAATCCCTACCATAAGTTGGATCATTCAGCACTTTCATCACTGTGACAAAACACTTGGATGTAGTCGATTTCGTTAGGTAAGGCAAGGTAAGTATAGGGTTTAACGGCACACCAACACTCATGTGTTATATGGTGCCAAGAAAGATTAATAGACAAGATTGACCTGATTAAGCAGCCGCCTTCTAGGATAAATGGAGATGGAAAATATAAAAATAGAAACCATTATCATAGGGCAAGACGATTGACTGAACCAGGCCATTCCAGCCGATCGTCTAGGCGAAATCCGGATGACGAAGAGGAGGAAAATGCACAAAGCACTCGCAGCAAAAAGAAGCGAAAACATGACACTGACAGGGACACTGTCAGTTACCATCAGGCTGGTGAGAAACCAACAACTTCGAAGCAAAGGGATACAGGGACCGATGAGTTGTAGGATTTTTTGGCCCAGGTGTCAGATCACAACTCTGACAAGGGGGGTGATACATATGTGTTATGTCGAGACATTGAAGTCTAACGGCTTCACCACGATGCCTACTCTCGCCCTGCTAAAGCCACAAGATATCCTAGACATAGGAGTGACACCTCTGGGACAGATCCGCTTGTTGGAACATATAATCTCACCCCCGGTACCAACGCAGACGAACACCAGCGGTCCAACTCTCGGGCTAGTGGAAAGTGTCGCGCAGCTCCTCCAACATAACATTTCAACAAGCGGAAACTGGTGACTACCCTTTGCCTTAAGCTAAGCTCACTCGTCACCTGGCCATTACGGACTACCTTCCCTCTCTACCGTCATCGGAGCGCGTGATATTCAGTGACGGTGACGAGCGCGTCGTCCATCACTCAGGTGGCAGCAAACCCCGCCTGGAATCTACCTCGCCGCTACAGTGGATGCGTGCCAGCTTAACAATCATGCGATAACTCATGGCGCGAGGCGATCTGTTCCTTCAGGACATGAACTTGTATCTCAACTACATGGAGAAGATAGCCGAGTTGGCCACCAAGTGTACCTGACAATCGCTCCTCAACTACGACAAAGAGTATCGCAAATGGCAGTCACATACCAAATGCAAATGGGGGCAAGACAACATACAACTCGTCGAAGTATACCTCGTAGCTCACCCCTGTCTGAAGGCCTCATCTCGTCAGCGCCCGTGCCAGACGCCCAAACGAGATATGCCGCTTGTTTAATGCGGGCAGATGCCACTGGGGCACAGCCTGTAGGTTCGCCCATCGCTCCAGTGTATCCGGTTGCGGTGAACCCCTTAGCCAGCTGCAGCACACACCTACCAGCACCGAGCCGTCAAAAAACGCGCCTGCGAGGGGTTAGACCTACCTGTCCCCTCATCCACCACCTCGTCTCTCACCGACCACCTTCCCGCATGGCAGACGCATCTGGAAAACGACCCTGACCAACAATATCTCTTGACCGGCATCACTCATGGATTCCCTATTATTAACAATGATCACCTGACTACAATCCTATCTGTAAATTCCAGTGTCTGGTAATAAACTAAGACGCCGAATCCAACCGCTGCCAGATGTCCACGGCTCCCGATTCAACAAGTGAGAGACTCGATTATCTAACTAATCAAGTCGCATCATTATCTGCCAGACTCAACGCGTGGCAAACGCATCCACCACGTGCTCAAACGGTCACGGAGACCAGAGGATAAATTGCAAATTCATCTGCATGCTAAGATGAACATGTTTGGTAGTTTGGACGCCTTGTTCTGTTTACGTTTTGTAGACAATGATTATAAACCTGCATGCTTTTATTTCATGAACTACATTCAGTTCAAATTCAACTCTTCAATCAAATACTTCGTTATAGAGCAGACACATTTTAAATCGGAAGAATGTGTGAGTATACATTAAGATTTAATGTATCCACTTTTGAAATAACTATCTACATTTCTACACATAATGGTTACATAACTTGAATAAAATGTAGTGTTGTTGATTGAGTAGAAGTTAAATAAGTTGCGTGTTGGGTCAAGTACAATATCATATATCTTGATAATTCACAGGAACCCAAAATGGAAACATCATGTTGGGAAAATCCCAATGCAGTACATCAATGATGTGACTGAAAGAAGACGGAAGTCGCGTAATGAAAGAAAGGACACTCTGTGAAAGCACATGTGTTAGTGACGAGATTTGGCGGGGAAGTTTTTTCTGCAGTACACAGATGACAAGGGAAGGTCTGGTCGTATGCCTCAAATGATAGTCTATGGCAGAAATACAACACAGAGGGTATCAAGCCAAGGGAGACAGATTCTGATGATACAGGTAAGGTTAGGGTTAAACGGCACACCAACACTCATGTGTTACATGGTGCCAAGAAAGGTCAATAGATCAGATTGACCTGATTAAGCAGCTGCCTCAATGATAAATGAAAATATAATAATGGAAACGATTATCCTTGGACAAGTCGCCACCAGCCGATTGACTGAACCAGGCCATTCCAGCCTGCCTCTCGTCTAGGCGAAATCCGGGCCAGAGTAGTGTGTTGCAGATATGGCCCTCAAAAGGACAGCTCCACTCAACCACTTGGATCTCATAGTCGCAACCCAGGCCAACAGGTTGCCCCCTATTAGTCGCTTCGTACGACATACAGGAGGATACAGTGGGCCTATTCTACCCCCGGACCCACAGGGGGATTGAGGTATCCAAGTCTGGATGAAGCTCTACCCCTTTTGGAACACAACCTTCGAAAAATTTGGGTGCACTTTTGCTATAATGCTTGCGAAGGGTTTTCTGTTTTAATGTTGTTGTTACAGGTACTGCTACATAAGCACGTAGACATCCAAATGAAGAAATTCCCCACTGTTCATGTAGTTTTTCACTTGCACAGTGTTTTGTAAGGGCATTTCCTTGGTTCAGTGTTGGCATTTCTACTGCATTTGGTTCTAGAACATAATTATATTATTCATCATTGCATTCGACTATTCTCTTATGTGAATTTGGTAAATAAAAAACTTAAATGAAGCAAATACAGTCTTGTGAGTCATATTTGTTAAGCCAGACCTCGATTTAAGTACGCCATCGTCCTTTGTTTAGGGTAAGGCGACATTTGCACCACATTTGCACTTAAAATTTCCACATCATCCGAAGTTGCGGATTGATCGGATGGATGTGATATTATATATATATATATATATATATATATATATATATA
The DNA here is from genome assembly GCA_034190875.2 of Urechis unicinctus. Classification (NCBI taxonomy): domain Eukaryota; kingdom Metazoa; phylum Annelida; class Polychaeta; order Xenopneusta; family Urechidae; genus Urechis; species Urechis unicinctus. The sequence continues at coordinate 38,271,652 of CM067347.1, read as the reverse complement.
TATATATATATATATATATATATATATATATATATATATATATATATATATATATACACACACACACACCAACATGTGATTGGCTGGACACCAGCTAAGTATTGTGGTACGGTTGAGGTACGAGGCAGTCGGAACATGAGGCTTGAGAGAGAGAAAGATCAGGCAAATAAAGATACTTGTTCCTCAGCAACCCCCAACCCTAGTACATAACATGGTGGAGAATCTCCTTTAACCCTGACGAATCCAGCAGTCAGTAATTCGAGTTCTGATCTCCTCGTCCTCTCACCGACATTTCTTACGTCTACTCTTTTGTCCCAGTCAGTATCGATATCTCACTCCGAGAAGATGGCCAGCTCGCCTAAGTTGACGATAATGGCCCATCGTCCGATTGAGATGGTGAAACATTCCTTCAAGGTTTTGAAAGCTACTGCATCAGCTCCAGCGGGAGGATAACGACGACAGAAAAGTGGCTGCCTTCCATCTTCATCTACCAGCTCGTGTGGTTCCACACAATCAACTCAGAACAAAGAAGGACTTAGTCAACCATTGTAGAAACGTTTAAGGCCAGGTATGTTTTAACCAGTCACGATAAGCCTTCTCTACTCGCTGAAGCTGGTATGTTCGACCAACCCTCACTAGCAGCGCACATGACCATGACAGTCTCATACTGCAAAAGGGAGACCAGAGGATCGCCGAGAGAAGATTGAGTGGATTAAGCAGCCACCTTCTAGGTAAAATGAAAATGGAGATGGAAAAGATAAAAATGGAAACGATTATCCTGAACCAGGCCATTCCAGCCTCTCGTCTAGGTGAAATCTGTGTGTGCTGTAGACATGGCCGTCAAAAGGAAAGCTCCACTCAACCACTTGGATCCCATTGTCCACTGACACGAGTCGCAACCCAGGCCAACAGGTTGCCCCTATTAGTCGCCTTGTACGACATGCAGGAGGATACAGTGGGCCTATTCTAACCTCGCACCCACATGGGGGAGAAAGTAACTGAATGTGTAAATGAATGTGTATCTTAATGATTTTCATGAGTCATAATTGGTAACTATCTGTTGCAATTGTAATTGGTAACTAAATCAATTCATTTATGAAGCTTTCGAGTTGCTTTACTTAATAACTGGGAGCTCAGCAAAGCGTTTGGGGAGCTTCATTTTTAGCTGGGGAGCCATACCAATTTCCGTATAATTCAGTCTTGTGAGAGGCCTGACTTAATTCATTTTGGCATACTTTGGATATGATGCTACCAGTTACCGAATACCTTAAATAAAACAGTTTTGGAAACTATTGCAATTAATGGTGGGTATATCAGTAATATGCCTGGACTAAAATCTTCAACCAATCAAAAACATACAATAAACCCAAGTTTACCAACAGTCAATCAAGTAAATATGCATCAATCCAAAAGCAAAGCTCCCAAGGCAGATTGTTAGTATACACAAAGACGAACCTCAAGTAGTCGAGAATGTCATGGAGAACGATTCTCGGGCTAAACAGATACAACTCGCAAAATTGAGGAACCATGGAACCATCAACATAATGTCGAAGTTTTGAATGATAGGAAAGGCGAATTGACAGTACGCTATAGCTCAGCCAATCCCGAGGACTATGCTCCAAGGAAAAACTGTTTAATCTACCTTTTCAGAACAGACTTTTAGATGCATAAATGTTCACCTGAAGAGGGTTCTGCTCAAAAGGGTTTTTAGTAGAAAACTTTTGCCACGAAAGGGGTCATGTATTGAGGAGTTTTGTGAAAGTTTGAGAGGCAGTTGTGAATGAAATAAGTGGTGGCGTACAATAAAAACCAGGCGGAAATTTATAACAAACTATGCTGTAGTGGTGAAATATAATTAAAGACCATATTAAACCGTAGCATAATGCGATTTCGGCGATTTTTTCGAGGCCGTGTAGGAACTTCAAGAAGCTGGTCCCACACCGCACCCGTGGGCACGGCTTAGCGACCAGTCAGAATCAAAATGCTAAGGTGTGTTTGTCACAGTAAATATCTGGTATGAATTTCTCAACTTACCAAGTTTATAACAAAAAAAATCTTTTCAAACAAACTTTGACCTAATACACATCTAAGTAGCATCATGTACAACCAAGCATGCGCTGCAATGAAAGCAGACGCAGCATCCTTCGGCAGGGGCCACCAGGGGCGAGGTGTCGTAGTGATTTACATCGCCGTGTCATTTGATACACAAATCGCATTACTGTGGTGAATAGAGTTATCTGATTAAAATAGCAAACTATGTCGATATTTGTCGGTTTATGATACAGTTTGTCGGTATTGCCGCGACAGTTTTCGGCATCCTTTTTGTCTCACAACGAAACTTGTCTGGCTGGAAAGTTCTGCCTACAGCTGGATGAGGATGGAATCCCAAGGCGAATCAAAAACCATCACTATTGGTATCAGGTCCAGGGACTTTGTTGTTTACACTTGCCAGGGGATACATGTAGAAAGATTAGTACCAGATTTCAAACCATGTCCAAAATATTAGGAACCCTGGCCCACATCTATGTGACAGATGTACACACATATCTACAAGAACCTAAGTCGTTTGCTTAGTAGTTTGCTGTGTAAGGATCAGTGTGGGCGGCCGCATCGTTTGATCCACTCTGCTACGTTTCGTTGCAGATATGGTCCTCGCAAGGACCGTTCTACTCAACCATCAGGATCCTACTGCCCACCTCTACGAGCTGCAACCCAAGGCCAACAGGTTGCCCCCTATAATTCGCCTCTAAGGACATGCAGGAGGAAACAGATCCACAGGGGTTCTTTACATCAGCAAAAGAAATTTCCAAGGAAAAGTTCACGATAAGGACCAGCATGACGTTACACGACAGACTCTGCTGAGGTTGGGAAGGAGGCTGGTGCAACTTAGCGCACAAAAACAAAGTATCAGCCGCCCTCTCTTTTATTGAACCCAATGTATTCCGGGAAAGCATTGCAACTGTGAAAGCCCTTGATGGTTGTGACGAGGTGACGAACACGTACAAAATACCAAGCATAAAGCCTAAAGGCGGCCAATCACTCAACAGCTTTTCAAAGATTATGGAAGGGAAGGCTATAATTGAAGGTAAGGTAAGGTAAGTATAGGGTTTAATGGCACACCAACACTCATGTGTTATATGGTGCCAAGGTATGTTAATATATAAGATTTACCTGATTAAGCAGCCGCCTTTTAGGATAAATTAGAGGGGAAAGAAGAGGGAAATCAATGTTGAAAGAAGATGAATTAAAACAAGAAAAAAAAAATGTTAACAATGCTCAAGTTATTCTTGGCATGTCACCATTGGCTGATTGACTGGACCAGGCCATCACAGCCTTTCATCGAGGCGAAATCAGGGCCTGAGTGGTGTGTTGTAGATTTGCTCCACTCAACCACTTTTATCCCATAGCTCACCGACACGACAGCAAACAGGTTGTCCCCCTATAAGTCGCCTCTTACGACATGCAGGAGGGAACACGGAATACATCATGTGCTTCTCAAAATATCTGACAGCGGAAAGTATCATGTGTCATACGGAAAATGAAGAAGATTCAAGGACAATCCTAAATGAAGGTAAGGTAAGTATAGGGTTTTACGGCACACCAACACCCATGTGTTTTATGGTGCCAAAAAGGAAGAAGATAAGATTGACCAGATTTAGCAGCCGCCTTCTAGGATAAATGAAAATGGAGAAGATAAAAATGGAAACGATTATCCTAGGGCTACCAGCCGATTGACAGAACCAGGCCATTCCAGCCTCTCGTTTGGGTGAAATCCAGGCCTGAGTGGCATACTGCAGATATGGCCCTCAAAAGGACCGCTCCGCTCAACCACCAGGAGCCCATTGTCCACCGACACGAGTTGCATCCCACGGCCAACAGGTTGCCCCCTATTAGTTGCCCCTTATGACATGCAGGAGGATACAGTGGGCCTATTCAACCCCCGTACACACAGGGGGGTTGTGTTAATCAGATGGGTGGATATTTCTTCACCAATCAAGAGGTTGTCCACTTCTACCCTGGTCTTGAAAATTATCCCAAGCTTGGTGTTTTGAATGCAAAACCCACGCCGCTGGAATAAAGGGCCAGCACTGTACTATTGAGCTACCGGGATGGGTGCATCTGCTTTCTGAGATGGGACATTTAACGTGATCATCCGAGTCACGGAGAGCCAGTCAGGTCCCAAGGCACCACCGGCCCAGTAACGACCTTCAGCAGTGGCCTTCAAGAAAAAATGAAATGCAAAAGATAAAAATGGAAACGGTTATCCTTGAGCAAGTCGCCACCAGAATGAACCAGGCCATTCCAGCCTCTCGTCTAGGTGAGGTCCGGGCAAGAGTGGTGAGTTTCAGATATGGGCCTCGTAAGGACCTCTCCACTCAACCACTTGGATCCCATTGTCCACCGACACGAGTTGCAATCCATGGCCAAAAGGTTGCCACAATTTATCGCCTATCACGACATGCAGGAGAATACAGTGGGCCTATTCTACCGCCCACAGGGGGACTGTGAGACAATAGTATCGAACGTTTCTAGTCACTGCGTTTCATCATCCAACCGAGACATCAGTGGCTGAAATTTTGTTGATCTAAATATCACCCTACGTCACCAGTTCAGATGAGAAAGTCAAAGAAATCCATAGAAAAAGGGGAGATTATCAGGAACAATGGCAAGCATCAACATAATGTCTTCAGCGAGAGTGGAAAAATGGCGGACTAAAAAAACAGTTTAGCGATGCTGACTGCAATGATGGCACAACAGCTGCTCTTCCCCCGGCAAGCCAATATTGGATTATCAATGACCATGATTCCTAAAACTTTCTCCACAAGATGAATTCCTCCAACATGAAATCCTCACCCACATCATAGAAAAATTCAATGCCAAAAGGTGAGGGACAAAACATGGAAAGATGCAAGAGACTATAGTGTTCCCAGTTTGTCGGGCTATGCAAAGCCACAATCAAAACGGACATGATCGGAATAGCAAAGTCACTGACCCGCGTCAATAAGATTTGTGTCAATGCCATAAACCACCATTTTCCATAGCGAGGCTGGTCATTCCTAAGTGAAGGTAGCTGGCGGATGTAACGCGGAGTTCGCAACGGAGTGTTAATCCATAGCATCCATAATGAGTCGGTGGCTCTTAGGAAATATGCTGGATTGACTGGGGCCCAAGTCGAACCATATCGGATTGTGGTGTCACGGCCCCATCTTTACCAATTAAAGGGCAAACCATGGGAGAAATGTAGTGACCAGCCTGGACCATTCTCTCGTTGTCGCACCAGAAGACAGCGCAGCAGTGAGACATTTTCTACAAGGTCGGTAAGGTTCTTTGATCAGCTGATTTGGTAAACAAATGGCGACAACACATTGAACACCAAACAGTGCATCCAGACAACACCAACACCCTGCTTCAATCGAAGTATTTATCAGGTCCGGGTCAAGACTGGATTTCCAGGACGTCCTGGAATTCCTGTCCGTCCTAGGAAATCGTCTCCAGGCTTATATCATCGCCCGCACACTCGTTATCGAATCGACAAGTTACTTACTCATTCACGCAACATTTCGCTGATTTTCTCTATTGACCATTGTTTTTTACATGAGGTGCGTAGTATTTAAGGACTAGAGATCAATGATTACACTGAAAACTAAAATGCATGTATTTACTCGCTGTTGACATCTGCAAGTGAGGGAATGCAATCCTTTTCCAGTAACCCTGGATATATTTTTCACTTCATTACTATAGCTACTACTGCATTTTGGAGCATTATCTGCGTGGTTTTTAATGAGTATATTAAATGAATCAATTTTGCTGCCCAAACATCCCATTGTGCATCTTCCCATCTCTTACTTTTCCATTTACAGAAATTTGTTCATGCTTTGTATCTCATGCGTGTGGATATTCTTTTCATATCTAGGCAGATGCTAAAAAAAGCACAATGTCATTCCCGAAGCGTGGTCCTCAAAGGCACTCAAGTTTTAATAATATTGTTTTGTTCTGTTCAAAGTTTTCCGTTATGCATGCAAAAATTGTTCTTATTGGTTAAAAGATATACAATGTTTGCATGATGTTTGTATTCATTCTCCTTAAGATTGTTTTGGGGGACTGATTTGGCATGCCAAAAAATCACCAATCCTTTTTTCTTCTGCTAGCATAAGTTGATATCATCGTCAAATGAAGGTATGTTATTGATTCAGTATTAAAACGTGATCATTTTTGAGATATTGTTTTTATTAAAATGAGCCATAAACTTTGCTGTGGAATCTGTTTATATTAACAGATCATGAAGTTTTTTGTTTCTATAGATTTTTAATAAGTTAAAAGATAGTTTCGGTTTTACCATTTAAATAATCAAATGATAGCAATGAAAAAAAACAGTTCAATATTGTTTATCAAAATTGTAATTCATTAGATTTTTTTCCAGATTTTCAGCAATCCAATCTGGACTCTCCACAAATGGAGAGAGACGGAAGAAAAGAAATGAAAGGAGGCGCACTCTTTTCACGAAAGCAGAGGAGCCGACTACCACTGCAGGGGGGGGGGGGGGTGGAATATTCATCAAATACATTGATGAAAATCAGAAAGTATTTACCTATACCAACAGTGATGCAGTGTGGGCTGAGTACTGTCAAAATGGGATTAAACCCAGCCACCAACTGCAAACTAAAACACCAACCACAGCAATCACCAAACCAACACCTACAAAGAAATCAAAATATGACTTATCATGCACTCAAAACATTCCAGACACTATCCCCTGTTCTCGCAAGCTTCACACAACCCCTGCCACAGAACAGGCATAGATGCTTCAACCCACAACATATACCGACACAACTGGCTTTCAGACACTAATCATTCAACACGAAAATGACCCTGCACCTGAATCACCACTCATAGTACATGCAGAAATTATTCCACTCGGCCATTCTCCTCAAACAACTCAGTCTCTTGCAGGGCCCCTTCCAACAACTCCTCAACCATCTTCCACTCAGTCTCTTGCAGACCACCATACGACAACTCATCAGACCACAACACATATATCAACCACAAGAAAACGATCACCAAAACTGCCAAACATTCTAATGAAATACAAACAAACAAAAACACAATCAAGAAAGGCAAATGAATGTTTTGTTTGAAAGGGAAAATACAAAAAAACAGATGACAAGTCAAATCCATGGGTGGGCTGCAAAAATGAGGCTAGATGCCATTCTTGGGCCCATTATAGATGTGTTGGTTGGGAACATTTCATTGGTAAAGATGTTACAAATGTAGTGTATATGTGCCCCGAGTGTAGTCTGTAAGGGCTTTGACCCACAACTTCTTGCACCTTTTATTTTTCTACTGACAGAAATAGTTGCAAAATGTTTCATTAGCTAAATCAAAGTTATATACCAATACATTGTGTTCTCATTCAATGTACACCAAGCTGTAGTATTCAAAGCAGTAGTTATGCAAAGATGAGCTGTAGTTATTCAAAGGAATGAATTGGTCAGTCCCAAGTTGTGACTGATTGACAAGAGGAAGTACTTACCCTAGAACAAGCAAGTAGTTGACCTTCATCATATACATAACTTTATTAATCAACACATGTTAGTTAATAATCAGTTTCCTCATCATACCCATCATTAGGGATTGTGTCTACAAAATCTGCCTCTTGTTCCTTAAATTCTACTAACATTTGGAAAAAGTTAATGAAGTCTACTTTCACAGGCTTCTTTCCGACTTCATCACCGACTGTCTGCATTTAAGATTCTATTCGAAGCTTGATTTCAGCCACTGTTTTGTTCGCAATGTCCTCGAATTCTAATCTCTCTTGTTTTGTAACAAATATGGGAGGTTCATTGAATGGCAAAGTGCAGTTTGATCCACCATTGTGGAATTTTTTACATGATGGGCATCTTATTTACATAACTTGTAAATGAATCGAAGTGATGGTACCATACATTCGCCTGGAAAACCAGGACGCCTGGAATCTCAGGCGGGCGACTGGTATTCCAGGACTTCCTGGGAATCCAGTCTCAGCCCGGACCTGTTTATAAGAGACTATGGAACTGACTAAGGTGTGTTCAAGGGCCTCATTTGTACACGTTTAGTACAAAGTGTAATTTTATTTTTTGCAAATGCAATTAACTATCAATTCCAGTACAATGAAGTCATGCTTTAATTTTTTAACACACATCTTGCCCTATGCTTTATAAAATATTTTAGTAACAATTTTATACTAGATCACATCATGCATATTTGTTTCCCCCATCAAAACTTCCATGTAAAAGCCGATGGCTAATGTGCACTCTTTGTCACTTCAAGTTTTAATAAATAAATAAACATAAATATGACATGAGGTAGGGCGGTCAAACGCTGCGCCGATTTTGTTTGGACAAGCCATTTTTATGCCGTTTAGGGCTCAGATGTAACTGGCTGCCGACGGCGAGCGAATAAACGGCAGACTTTGCTGTTTGAATATGTTGTAGATAAAGATTAGTTCTTTCATATGATACCAAATTCAATCATATAGGCGAATGGGAATAAAGCGTAAATATTACCCGAAAATGGCAAAATGTCGTCATTTTCGGGGCCCAAAATATCGTGGCGGGATTTATATGGTTGACAGAAAATCGTCGTACGGGCTTAATATTTATCAGAATCATATTTAAAGGGCAGAATATTGAAGAAAAATGAAAACGATATTCTGATCCGAGTGAGTGGCATTGAAAACGATATTTAAAAGCTGTAAAATCCGTGGTTTTCTGCTTTAAATCCGAATAACTCGCCGGTATCTTTACAAATTCACCCCACTCACTCGGCATCGGGAAGACGAGACTCCCCCTCCTACAATGGCTTTTACAGCTTTTTGATTGGTTAAATATTAAGCCCGTAGCCCTCCGACGAACCAAATATCACGAGCAGTTGAAAGCTAGTCCGCGCGAAATCCTTTTCGACGCGATCATTAGCAAAGCACGCTGCCAGCTTGTCGTCAAACGAATTTTCTGCTATTTACAACTTATTAAGGTATTCCAAATTAGTAATGGCTTCTGCAGCAAGTGTGCAAGTTTCTTATGGTGAATTATTTATATATTTATGTAATAAATAATAAGATCGTCGGTTGTATATGTAACAATGTAACGCCTCCATGACCATATTTAGAAGATTTTAAGTTGGCGGCATTGCACGCCGGGGGCACTTATTCTACCAAACTGGTTTAACAATTGTTTTTGTGAAATGTGTTCAAAAATAATCATTGTTAATGCAGAATGAATCATTCACACTGAGGTTGGTTCGAAAAAGATTATGAGTTTTTTGGGTGTTTATTTGGTTGTAACAAGTTCAGAATTTTAAAAAATCCTGACCCAGTAATCCCCCCACCCGCCTTGCTTGCCAACGCCCGATGCGTGCATTTTAAAGATGGCGGGTCTCATCCCCGTGGCGAAGCGGGAGCAGTCTTGCGTGTGATGTCCGTTTTCGTTTGGAATAGATACGGTGGCGCATTTTAACATATAATCACAGTAATGTAACATTTCAGCATACAACCAAGACAGCTGTTTGTTATATACGATGGTTGGGGTGCATATGGCACTACTTATCCCATCTCCGGTCGGACGGTAATATAAAACATGTCTACTCAGACGTGTAGGGCTATGCTTATACAAACGCATGACATGGTCCTAAAAGATGGGATATTAATGTAGCGTCCACTATGTTGTGAAATGTTTACACTGTTCTATAATCATATGTGCTTCATTCCAATTTTGTACTTATTTGAGGTCAAGTCAAAGACACATTCAATAGTATATTTGTAGATGTACATAGTGAAAGCAGTCTAAAAACTTGACAAAGACTGCAAAAATTCTGTTCCATGCTGCGTTGTATTGATCCTAATATTATTTTCCCACATATTACTTTTCTAACCCAGCATTTCCAGTCTTGCACAGACACTTAGATTTAGTTAAGGTATGTGAACCCCTGTACCCCCAAAGTGTGATTTGAGTGAGCCCCAATATCTACCTCGCTGCAAGAGCATAGGTATTACAGAAAATGATATATTTGCCACAAACCATGAGAAAATGTCAACCATGCTTCTCCCTGCAAGAGATCTGACAAATCGACATGTGTTTGAAATTTTCAACTACCTACAAAACCACAAACATTGCCACAATATTTTCTCGGATTTCGTCTTTGGTCGTCGTTTTTGCAGTTAAGCCTTGCCCCCATCATCAACGTTGTGGACCAAAGCCGTTCGTAAAACTCAAGCTATGCAGAAAATAAGAGGAAAACAAGCCAAATTTCAGATGTTATGGTGTTTGATCTTCCTTATAAATAAGGCAAATGCAGTCAAAACAAATGCTGAAGAGAGGGATGTTTGAATGGCAGGGGGGCTCACCAATCCACAGCAGTCACAACAAAATTTGTACACAAACAAAAATTTTGCCATTGGTTGAATGCAATTTTTATATTATTTGCTTATAAATGTCCTGGAAGTAGAAAGATAAATGTTGGTGCAGATGTGTGTCAACCAAATGTGAGCACAAATTTGTCAGGTTATTTTTTTTGGTGGAAATTCCCCTGCACTAATTCTCAATAATTTAAGCGGGTACACATAGTAACATATAGTTTTACCAATGGTTAAGGATTGACATTTTCAATGTGTATTTATGCAGTGTATAAATTTGTTGTTTTCGTTCAAATAACAGCATGCTGCACTTCTTTGCATAAACTTTTAGTTTTAGGGTGAAACAGCCAATATTTTTTTCCAATATGAGCAAAAGTTTACCACATATTGTTTAAAAATTATTTTTGGTCATTGAACAACTGGTATAATACAAACTAAAGGTCCACATGGGTATTGAGTTGATCAAATAACTTTTTTCATAATATTTTTTTACCTATAATCGAAAAAATCAAGACACAAAATACCATTTTCCACACATAGAGTTGTATGTTTTTAATTTGTCTAAGGTGCTTGCCCATTGGTCTATAATGAAAAGATATAATGGCAAACCAAACTTGCCTCATATGGGAAACAGGGAGTTTGTCAAGCGCTTGTCCAAATTATGTGCCATTTTTGGACCATAAAAATTGCAATTACTTTCTCGGATCAACATATTTTCAAGTTTTGAATGAACTAAATAGCTACAAGCATTTTGAAATTTTGATTGACCACCCTACATGAGGCTGTCCCCCACGTTACTCGTTTTCAGAAAGGGGGTTGCTGGTTAGCCGACAATAAGGTTCAACTGCGCTCAATAAATATATTCATATCCTAGAACAAATGGTGTTATCAAGATCCCTAAAATAATTATATACGACCCACCATACAAAAAACAACAACGTAACAGCAGTTTAAGACACTCATCCCACACAGTGCAGATGGGCGATAATGGGTGGCCTCTACGATTTACTAAAGGCTTTTCAATAATTACAGAAGCGATATAACAGATATTTACCTAAGATATTAATACTGAACATGATAAGATTACCAATAGTAATGTCACTTACTTAACAGATGAGTTCATTGGGTGTCGGAGTGAGTTTCATCTCTCCACATTTTCACTCCCGCCATGAATATTTGTAAATGCAATCGCAAAGCAGCCAACGCCGGCAACGGTCGAGGGCGGTAATACATTATGACGGGGCATCATCATGATCAGATACAGAACATTTTGCCCAAAGCATGTAAATATCCCTGGGGGTGAGGCTGACATTCTACAAAGCCTCCGCTTTCTGGCTCTTATCTTCCAACGGCTTCGGTACTCTTCGCTCTCCCAATATGCAAACATTATCCGGCTCCTCCACATTGAACAAGGATTTCGCAACCCTCTGCAGACATGGCCAATCCGGTCCTTTATGCAGGGCGTAAAACGCTCTAAAGGAAACGCACCTCGGAGAAAGTTACCCATCACTCCCAGCATGCTCCTTCGCTTACATTGTCTTATGGACTTACACAAACCCACCCATCGTGTACTGTGGGCCGCTTACCTCATGGCTTTCTAAACGCTCCTCAGGATGTCTAACATTATACCCCCCTCTCAAGCCACATTCGACAAGAAGCGGCACCCATGTGGCAGTGATCTACGCCTCGCGCCAAAAGGCTTCGTGCTCCACGTCAGAGAAACCCAAACGATTCAGTTTGGTGAACGAGATCTCCTGCTGCCCATTCCATATCTTCCAGGACACCCACTATGTCCCTCCACTGCACTAGTCGCTGTGATTGCCCTAGAGCCAACACTGCCACCCTCCACGCCTCCACTGCTTACCCGTCTTATGGCATTGCACCCTACTCTCAGCTAATCAAAGCTCGAGAAAAAGCTCGGTCGTTTTCTATCATTATTAGGAGACAGCGTCGTGCTTGATTATCGCTTGTAGGTGCCATCGCGTCCTCGTGTTCTTTCCCCATATCGCCCACGTGACCATGCGATAACCAACACTTATGACGGCCTCCATGTGCTCAATCGGGGGTGTGGCCCGGGAGGGAGAGGGCAGGGTCTTGACCAATAGCCTTGCCCTCCCGGGCCACACCCCACCCCATGGCGACCACCGTTGAGGCCACCCTCCCCAATAAAATAACCGATGTCTGGTGACATAGCATAGCCTGCGTCCCAGACTCCAGGGGTTCCGCTACGCTTCTCGCCCTAGCGAGACTATTGAATATCAGTAACATGTAAACAGCGCCCGCAGCCATCAGGCTAGGGGACCTTGACTAGACATAGCAGGAGGCCAAGGAAAACGAGGAAAACGCTGTCCGGATGCCATAAAACATCAAAGGTATTAGTTTTATACGAAGACCCCCAGTACCGCAGCGTCGCGCACGTCTGTTTAACTCCTTACATCAAACGTAAGGATGCCAAACAGAACAGAACACTCCAAGGCGGTAACAGGGGTCTTTAATGTGGCACAATTACGTACTATACAAATAATATGCATGAGCCGAACAATGAGCATGATACATTGGTAAACTTAATGTACACGGATTAACATGCTTATCAAATGCCATAAAACATCAAAGGTATTAGTTGGATACGAAGACCCACAGTACCGCAGCGTCGCGCTCGTCTGTTTAACTCATATGAATGGTTAACACTGTGTAGGTCTATTCTTTTTCATCAATGTTGATTCCTGAAACATAAATATTACTTCTTCTTTCTTATGATTGTATAAAACTAAACGAATAGATTAACAATGAATAAACGAAAAATACTAGAACGGACCTTATTATGCTTCGTTCCACCTCTTCTCTTAGGTGCATGTTTTAGTGTTTCTGCTATCTCCACTTCCAACTCTGCAACTTTCGTTGTTCTGCTGATCTCCTGACAGGCTCCTGGTGCAGCAAACAATTTTTAACACATTATTGTCAGAATAAGCCTATTACTTATTATCATTCTGTAGATAGACAGACCAACGAAGGCCCGCTTCCACTTCTTCCCCCTCAAACTATAAAGTGACCATAAGTCTTTTTAGGATGCGACGCACCGATTCGCCGACGGTTTAGCCAACGAGTGAAACCATGAAATAAGCCTGTTATACAGATTTAAAAGACAAAAATGACATTTTTAAACAGAGAAAAAAGTATGATCTATTATATATCATTTGCACAAACAGTTGTTTATGATACTTACATCGCTGGTAGTCTCCAACCATGATCTGTGAACCACTTCAACAGCTTTTTCATCTACAAATTCTACTACAGCATACGAAGCGTTGGACATCTGAAATACAAAGAGCAAAAACAAATTAAGATACAAGCCAAATAAATGTAGTCCATCCCAGATTTTTCGTTTGTCACAATCTCTCTGTCTGTTTTAAGCATTGTTCTTGCAGTCTTCGGTAAATAATCATGACCATTTTTCTTTACAAGCTTGAGTAAATCATCAATGACACAGTGTTGTATCTGATGTTGATTACACAACAAAATCAAATCTTGCTTTAGTTGAGAACCTTCCTCTTCTCCCTCTGAGTCAGATGAATGGACAAAAGGGCAAGCATCAATCATATTCCATAGCTCATCATCATCATCATCATCATCATCATCATCATCATCATCATCATCATCATCATCATTATCATCACAATAGTCACTCTGAGATTGAAATGTTTGGTTGTTTGGGGAAGCTTCTTGTCTGTGGACATTTGGTTGTATGCAGTGGGGAGCAACTGAAGCTTTCAGCAGCAGGTGCAGAATCACTTCACTGGAGTCATTACAAAGGTTTTCCTTTTTGTTAGTGATCTCTTGGCAGAAATCCACTTCCGGTTGTAAGCCAACTTGCGTTTTGCTTTGTCCATAGCGCTTAAACACAGAAGTATTTCATAAACCATAAACATTTAAGCATGCAAACTACTGCTAGTCTTATATATATATATATATATATATATATATATATATATATATATATATATATATATATATATATATATATATGTATGTATATATATATATATATATATACATACATATATATATATATATATATATATATATATAACACATATATATATATATATATATATATATATATATAGATATATATATATATATATAGAGATATATCTATATATATATATATATATGTATATATATATATATATATATATATATATATATATATCTATGGTGTATATATATAAGATATATAGATATATATATATATATATATATATAGTATATATATATATATATATATATATATATATATATATATATAGATATATCTATCTCTATATATATATATATATATATCTATATATATATATATATATATATATCTATATATCTATATCTATATCTATATATATATATATATATATATATATATATCTATATATTTTATATATAGGGGGGATTGGGGGTAGGGGAGGGGCGAGCTAGTGTGCTACCTGACACGCCTTATGCCGCGCAGCGTTATCCATTGCCAGATTACAGCAGCCTTGAGCGAACAGTCCAGAGCCTTGTGCTGCTTAGGGAGTAAGGCTACTTACAGACTAGCAATTAAGGAACCGGGAACAGTGACCTGCTTCCTCCATGCAACTCATGCTTATTAGTCTGTATAAAGAAGACAACTGTTATAAGTATAATCAATATACTCACTTTGCATAGATGACCTGAGGAGTTAGACACGTGGAGGATGAATTCGCACAAATCTTATGCCGCAGCGGTGCGCAGACATATGCTCACAAGACAAATGCTCACTGGACAAATGCTCACACCCTTAACAGATTTTCAGACAAATGCTCACACTTTTTTAACTCACAATCTTTATTATAACAGTATAGCATAAATAGCATACATAGCATAAATCAGAAACGTAGATGGCATCGAAGTACTGAACTAAAGCCTCCACCCCTTCAGGTACCCGGTCCTTCAGATACTGCATTCCTTCCTGCGCCTGGTCTGGAGGAAGAAAGGCTAGGCCATCAAGCATACCGCAGAAATGCTTGACATCGTCATCCATACGGTAAAGCTCAGTCTTGCCTAGGTCCTGAATCTCCCTCCAGGTGCTCTGGGTGAGGTGGTAGAAGCAGCCTTGAGTGGTAACGTGTGGTCCAAGCACAGCTGTCACTGCTTGGATGGCTGCCAGCTCGAAGTCGGTGATGACGATCCGGGGTCCGGGTAGATGAGCAGCTCCTCCATCCTTGTCCAGAACATCATGCAGGAGTTCTTGGTAGACTTGTGAACTCTTGCCAGGCAGGAAGGCGTAGACGCAGGAAACGTTGCCCTTGCGAGCATTTGTCTTGTGAGCATGTGTCCTGTGAGCATTTGTCTTGTGAGCATATGTCATGGAATCGCCGCAGCGTTCACTTGACCTCCTATATAATCGGTGCAACAAGCAGGTTAATGACTCGACGGTAGCTCTTTTGAACCAAGCGGAGATTGCGCAAGGGAGTACCCGGTCGGCTGTTGGTCTGTTGGGCTACTCGACAGTTCTCCACCGCCTGCATTGTCCGCCTGCAGCTTGAGTGACCATAGCCAATTAGCATGTTCTTTGAGAGCCCCGCTAAGTATAGGGAGAAGAAGCATGTTTTACGGGGATGCTACCCAAGTCGTGACCTCTATTTTGTGCGCCGTTTTGTCCAATTACTGTTACTTTTCTAAACAGCCTAGCTAACTACTGGGTCAATTATACACTACAGTAGAATCCCGTTACAGAAATCGATGTCCAAGCAAGTCGTAAAAATTAAAGTCCAATCTGGTTGAATAGATGATGCTATTGCACCAGACCCATAACGTTAAGGGAATAATCCCGGAACGTCATTCTTACTCTGTAATTGTGTTTCATGTTGTGGATTATCGGAAAAGAAAAGGCAAATGTGAATATTAACAAGAAAATCATCATGAACGAACAGAATATATTAACACTCATCGGCGTAGCTCCAATAGGCACGGTAGGCCCGGCCTACACATCGATTCCAAAAATGAATCGCACCATATGGGATCTATAGTTTAAAAAAATCTCGGGGGAGGTCCCCCGAACCTCCCATACCAAGTGGGCCTATACTTCGTAATAGGCCCAGCTACGCCCCTGAACACAAACTCTTGTATTATGTTAGTAATATATTTCAGACATTTGCACCAATGGATAATATAAGAGCAATAATAACTATATAATCGCTTAATCGATTATCAATTTGAAACATACATCCTTCATACAGACTCAACATGTAGGACTAGAAGTTATATACTCATTGCGTTTTGTTGCGCCTCAAGACCAGATATGACGTCATGGACACCCGAAATCATAATGTCTTTTTCACAGCAATCCCAGTGGAAGCATTATGATTATTTCGAGAATCGCCACGTGAATGCCACGTCGCATTCACGTAGAAAATATTTCGAGAATTTCTACGTGAATGCAACGTAGCCTGCACGTGGCATAAAATTATTTTCGGAAAATTATTCCGATTTATATTTATATATTTTACGCATTACTTTCCATTATTTAAAGACAACAACAATTTTAAATTATAAAAGAAATTCTGAGAACATATCACACCACAACGTGTCTGCCACGTCGTGAGCACGTTGAAATTCGACGTCTCGTAACCACCACGACAACACAACGTGGCAGTAACGTGTCGTGTTTGCTGGGAGGAGAATGTACGGACCTGACCTTTCTGTTTGCTTATCATGCCATAATACCTGTCTTTGAAACAACGCAACCACGCTGACTGATAGGGCTTATTCGCAACACAAGGCCTAGATTAGAAGTTGATTATTTGCTAAATGTAAAGACCATTCTTCTTTTATTTTTCTCAACATGTTTAAGATAAGATAAGATAAGATTAACAAGAGTATTAACCCGTGTGAACTTCGGCGTGTATGTTTTGTCTCCACTGTAATCTACGAACCAGCAAGCATGGACATGAGGCGCTCAAATCAATTAGGAGAATCAATCGGTGATTCGTGCTTTCGCTGGTTGGCTCATTGTATTGCTGCTCTGGTTATCCACCAGAAAGGTGAATCATCTTAACACGAAAAATGAAATACCAGGGTTTTATGTCACTTCAAGCGATAATGCGATGACGATAGTGGAGGATGATGTCGTTGCTGGGTCAGCTGCCCCCTGAGTACCATCACTCACCTGACACAAACCCGAGTGGGCTGCAAAACCTACGCATCTGAGACAAAGTTCCAACGCGCCTCCATTGAGCCATCTGGTCGGGTGCAGGTAGTAGTCAAGTTGATAAGTCATCGGGGCGAATCTACGATCTGAGGGGGCGGAGAAGTTAGCCGCTGGGTCTCGTGTTCTGGCTTGGTTTGACCATTTAGGGCCAAGGCAACTGCAAAGTATTAATAAAGACGGGTATGAATCATCATCATACTTTAAACGCGTTTTGTTTGGTGGTTGCGATAAGACTTATCTCACAGTTTGGGCAAAACCATCTTGGTAGCTGCAGATGGCTTGTTCATTATCGACGTTATTATTACCATTCACTGTCATTTAGTGAAGCACATTTCACTACAATTACATTCAACAAAGCCTTGAGAATTAAGGCAATTCATTATGTTTATCCTACGCGGTACCATGAAGGACACTGTAGTTGTTCGCATTGCTCAGCAATTGAGCAGATCACGCAGCGTCCATTCCATGATTTAAATTGCTATTTCCTGCTCAAAGATCACGTACCATTCATTCCTAATGCACTAGTCATCATCATGGACTATCAAGCTAATTCCACTCAGATCGTTTGTGACGGTTGCTATCATCCAGTCACACAATGCTTGATTAATAATCATGCAGTAATTGAACTTGATCCAAAGAGTTTATAGCTTCGCTAAGAGCGCTCACTCGCGCCTTCCACCGAGGAAATATGTGAAGACGTCTTCATGCGTCTTGTCATAGCGTCTCTCAAAACCACGTGGAATTCTCTGTCTAATCTGGACCCGTGGTCGCTTTGACCAATCAGATGACTCCATATCTTTAACAGACTCCGAGCCCAGAGGCGTTGAATCAACAGTCCCATGTGCTTTTGTTGATTTTACGGTGTCGTCACCTGATGACGGGGGGAGTACTTTGTGTCATTTCTTAATCATCACACAGCTAAGCGTAGCTTTTAACTATTTGCTCGAGACAGTGACATTTCCCTGACAAGCCAACCAATGTTAATGTCTACCCCAGGCCAGTTCCCTCGCTCCAGACACTTATTGACAATCTAAAACCACCATCTACAGCGCGGACATGAAAGATCGAGGATCGTAAACTGTACGGACGCTGTGAGAGGTGAACTGTTTTCGATAGGTGTACCCAAGACCGGGCAATATATCAAGACGACATTTGATAAATAGTGTACTTGCTATTTTCGCTATGTTTAAGCCCATTGTGCGACGTGTTTTGGCATCGGAAAGACTTTGCAAAACGACATTTTTCCCGCTCTCATCAATCGCAGTGACGTCAGCCCAGTATGGGCTTTTGTATGTGTCACGGTAGCGCCACCTTACGATTGCAGTGCATTATGATTAGGGAAGCGATCACCGCAGAGCCACTCAGTGCAAGAAGATTTCAAATACCACGTACAGGAAGTGTACCTCGTTTCTCAGTACCAATCGACAAGCACGTCCAGTCTGAGGTAAAAACATGTGGTTTGTCATATTTTGTGACACGTTTTTAACAACAAAGATATACATTTAATATACAGCGAAATCAAACAACTTGAAAACGTGCGTAAAAACGATGTACATGTTCTGAATCTTAGCATTAGAAAGCTGGAAATTAGCGGTATACTATTTTTGATGTCAGCAATATTACTCATTTACGATCGGTTTTGTAAATACCATGGCGAGGTCAAAGTCAGTGAAAATATGTAAAACAACATCGTAATGGCATTAACGGCAGTAATGACACCCTTACCCCCATAGTGATGGTATAAGCGGCAGCAGTGATACCCTTACCCCCACCATGATGGCATTGGCGGCAGCAGTGATACCCTAACATCCACCATGATGGCATTGACGGCAGCAGTGATACCCTAACATCCACCATGATGGCATTGACGGCAGCAGTGATACCCTTACCCCCACCATGATGGCATTGGCGGCAGCAGTGATACCCTAATATCCACCATGATGGCATTGACGGCAGCAGTGATACCCTAACATCCACCATGATGGCATTGACAGCAGCAGTGATACCCTAACATCCACCATGATGGCATTGACGGCAGCAGTGATACCCTAACATCCACCATGATGGCATTGACGGCAGCAGTGATACCCTAACATCCACCGTGATGGCATTGACGGCAGCAGTGATACCCTTACCCCTACCATAATGGCCTACAGACAATATTTGCCGGAGAAGGGGTATAATTATGCATGCCCCGACAAATGGTTTCCAGAAAGGCGCGATGAACGTACCTTGGCACGGAGCCAAGAAATAATCTCAGGCTTAGCCCAAGCTATACGTAATTATATCTTCTAATCCCCAATTTCGTGACACTAAGCGGCTTCACCTCGCAGCCTGACCACTCGCCCTGCAGGAAACTCAGGGTTGTATGGATAATTATTGAAATTGCATAATACCGGATATCACATCGAGTTACTGGCGGAAGGGTTCGAGGTTCGGGGCAGGGGGTGGGGTTGCTGGCAGGTTGGGTGGGATGGGGGTTGCGGTACGGCGGGTGAGGCTGCGGTGTGGCATAGTTGCTTGTACCAACACTGGCCATGTGGTTCACGTCAAATTTTAGAGCTTCATAACCTCATACGACCTCACTCTTTAGGTACACCAGACCCCAATATCAAGGGTCCTTGTACCTATCCTAAACAGTATACGGGCTTTTGAAAATCTGGCCTCATTCTAGAGAACAAAGTCAATTATTCTCTATCAGAACGCTGCAGATGAAATGGCGACGGTCGTTAGCAGCGATGTGACGTTACACTTGGTAGCCTATGACGTTACACTTGGTAGCCTATGACGTTACACTTGGTAGCCTATGACGTTTTTCATTGATACTTTTAGGGTTAATGTGCATGAATTCAAGAATTATACTACCACAATCTAGGAGCAAACCTTCATTATATCAGACCTGTGTTTTATGTTTACGGCAAGGCAAGGGATGTTTTAGAAATGCTGCAGTCGGTTTTCTCATATGATATAAAAACAGTCTTGGATATCTGCAGCCAAACATTTGCATATTCTTTCCGTCGGTTTTACATTCGTGCCATTCTTAGAAAATTTAATCTATTGCCAAATGATATTCGTACAGGTTGTGTGTCAGAACCTTGTCATCAAGCATATGCTAATGTCGCAAAGACAATCAGACTGCGCATGCGTCACGTGGAGCCTCTTCTAGAAAGCGATAGAACATTGAAATTTGTTAATTATTCTCGTGATCTACGCGAATTATGAGTTCCTTGGTGAAGTTAGGGGAAGTTAAGGAGCTGATAATCGGGGGCATATGTGGTATTACAGAAGACGACTATGACACATACTAAATCTCAATAAACGCTTCCCAAATCGATTGAAATGGATCCGCTACGAAGATCTTTCTTTAGATCCATACAATGAGGCTAAGGACGCCTACAACTTCAGTTTAGGACGATCGTGTTTACCGCAAGATGTTCATGAACGGGTTGCAGACAATACTAACGCCAAAAGATCGGAATATAATAGGATTACAGGCACAAGACGGAACTCATCCACCAACACCCACGAATGGCAGAGTATCCTGTCTGATGAGATGAAGATCGTTATGGCACGCAGCTTTTCCCGCCTGCTTCGCAAATTGCTCTATGCCTGCGTGACGGACCCCGTCAACATTGAAATGACTTTCACGTGATATGTTTCGGTTATGACATAGAAGACTGACGAATACATCATATCGCCATGTATAAACTGACATACGGTTACTGATGGGAGAGATTTATTGCTTCATGTTTTTCTCCATTATTTCACATGGATCATTCACATTTTCCCCATTATCTCACCCAATTCATTCACATATAGATGCCATCATTTCACGCGGATCATTTGTATTGCGGTCCTTAATCAATGCCATATAAGAAGTAGTCAAAGACGCGAATTGCCTACGTTTGCTAAAGTTAAACTTTATGTTCAATCACTCCTATTGTAACAATTGTATATCAAATCGTTAAAGGGTAGACCATATTACACGAAGAAAGTCTGCGTTTTTGTATGTTTGTGAGAATAACAAGAAAAGCGAACCACGACACCCGTCATGGAGCAGAATGTTATGGTATATAGGAAGAACGGCCATAGGGTAAATTTCTGCATAAATCAAAACGATTGTAAGCGAGAAAGGGGATTTTTGAAATAGATCCTTCTCATTGTAAATGATAAGCCCTAAGAAGGCATCTTGTCACGAGAGAGTAAATTCTAAATCCTCCGCATTTTCCTTATCTGATTCGTATAGTTAGTTCTTAAAAAATGGTTCCTACAATAATTAGTTATATATCTGTTCAATTAATTATATCCGTCATAGCTTCAACCGGCTCATGTGTATATTTGATAGTTGATTAGAAGTGATGACTTAATGTCCCCAAGTGTGTCAGTGTGTTCATAAAAATACATACTCACCCATGCTCACATGGATGGATGGATGCCCGCCTACCATTGGCGTACTTGGTCTCATTTAAATATGCATCTCAGAAAGTAGGCTGTACGTGTGAAACGCAGGCATTGAGTGATAGCTGATTAATGTTAGAAATCGCGCCATCATGAATCAGCAATTCTTGCAACCACACGTTATGACGGAAACCAACATACGTGTAGGAACTAATACATGCCACAAGTGATACGTACTGATATGAATCGGAGGAACCTTCAATGATCGAGTTCGAATTCAATTGTGGTGTATTTGTGTTCCGTAT
This sequence comes from Urechis unicinctus, assembly GCA_034190875.2. Classification (NCBI taxonomy): domain Eukaryota; kingdom Metazoa; phylum Annelida; class Polychaeta; order Xenopneusta; family Urechidae; genus Urechis; species Urechis unicinctus. Next base: position 38,249,340 of record CM067347.1, on the reverse strand, counting down.
GCTGTTTGCAGATTGCACTTGTAACTCTCACGTTCACGCATGCGCCCCGCGCTCACGTGTTGTTGACTTCTGCCATTTTGGATTAAAAATTAGTATTAATTTACCAGTGTTATTTTGCCTTCACACAACCAGAAACACTACATCAATTAACATTGTTTAGCATTGATTTGAACACGAGGCGGAAGTAACACGCCAGATATGCTGACGCCATCGTCTTCGATACGTTATGACGTGATAGCAGATGGAAGTCTTCAGACATCGTTGACGTTATGATGTCAATTATGTTAGCTAGGCTATTTAAACAAAAGAGCTTTGAGCTACGCTATCAGGACTCACATCGATAGTTTACGAGACGAATAACGCCACTATTAGGTGGCAGTTCTACTAAGGTCAACCAAAGCACATCTACCTAGCCACGGCAAATGATCGGATATCACCTTTCGGCTTTTGAAAAAGCTTTTGGCTTTTCTTGGCAACTTACCTGGCGGAAATTGACGAGTAGCATCGAATCAGACCCCATAGCGAAGTCTAAAGCAGACTAGGGGGTGCATGTTTGAAGTAAATGTAAACAAGTTCAAGGTGAAAACTGCTTATTAGTTAATTCATGCTGACCATTGACTGACTGCACCGAACCTGACAATTCTAGTCAATCGAATACACGACTTAGCTCAAATACCAATCACACGACTCCACCATCTTCATAAGAGTGCTTTTTTTAAAAATAGCTTTAAGTATCTGAATTAGTTCTTGATGCATGATGCAATAATATGTCAATCATTGATTCATGTTATCCAAGAAATCAACAAAGGAACGAATCATGAGTTATTGCTTAAGGCTCGACGTGAGAATGATTGGCTCGATATGACCATCGTGATGAATTCCCCAACGAGACTTTACGAACGGTTGGCTTTTCTATTTGTACACATTACTGCTCATCTCGGCCACTCACACAGACACGCTCGCAGAGGCTGCAACCGGCGATAGGACTCGAGGCATTTCCTGTTTTGTTCTCGTTGTTAATGGAGCCTCGGCATGTGTCAGGATTAATTTTGTAAGCAATACTATCTTGCATTAGAGGCTACTTTACATTAGTCTAATTAGTAGCACAAAGATGCCTCAATGTATTAAAGGGAATGCTCGGTAACTGGCTTCTCGTGGTCATATGATCTTGGGCTGTCTGTAATAAGTATAACAGTATTTGTAAACAGGTAAAGCGCGTAATTGTATAGAACATGAACATAGATTGTCAATTAGAGCAATTATTTACATGTCTATTGATTGTGAAATGTTTTCATTCAAAAAAACTATTTGTCACTGAATCTCATTTGAAGTTTGGTATTTTTGTTGAACAAAAAAGTTATGAATCAATCTCCACCCATTTGTTGGATTGGCCTATAGTTTTCTCCATGAACATGTCGCGGGGCCTATTAGGTTTCGTGGTCAATGTTCTAAATAGCAACTATTCGCACGTTGTTTGACACTATCAACAGTATTGCTAAGTAATTAGTTCAGGCACATTTGACTTAATACGGATTAATCTCGCAAATTGCAGATTATTGAAGCGCCAACCAGCGACACTTGTAACAAAATAATTCAGCATTAGGGCAGTTTTACCGAGAAATAATTTCTAATGAAGTATTCCAGTCGCGGTAGAATACGTTCAAATTGAAAACTAAGAGATGTATAGACTTGTAACTTTGGCTAGAGCGGTGAATAAGTATCGACTGGACCACTGCAGCTATGTTCAGGGGTCATACAGCTCCACCCTCGACGCAGCCTCCCTGTATCAGTAATCTGGCAACAATATACGACCCCCTTCTCCTCCTAATCAAGGGTACCCAGCCAGCAACAAATAGCAACTTTACTCCTGAAATAAGCTGTTGTGGATTACAGATTGCACGGTCGACGTCTTCTTTGCTGAAACTGCCTTCTAGGTAAAACGTTAATTAAATGCCATGCATAAGACACTAAAAATATTGGCAAGTCACTACACTCTGGCCAAGGCGGGGATAGGGTAAGGCCAATGCCGGCTTTAGGGCGGGGTTATCTGCTCTTGCTTACATCATGCCTGGTAGTTTCCATCAAGGCCAAAAGTGCCAGCAAGAATTTAAGGTCACGCATGGAATTAGGGCGGGATCGCAGCAAAGACGAGGACTGGGTGAGGGATCAGGATGGGATCACGGCGGGGATAAGAGAATCTCATAATCAGCTGCCGAGCTACACTGCGTTACCGAGCCCAATGTGCCTTCATTAACAGTTATTTTTGGCTATTTTTCACCCTTGGCAAATGAGATTATGATCGAATCACAATTACATCCATTCATTCAAGTGTTCCACAAGTTTCCACAGTAGCTCTTTCGAACTAAGTACGGGTAGTGCTGCATGCACTCCCTCTTAGTTCTGGCGTCAAACGCTATCTAGCCTGCGTAATTCAACGGAATCATCGCGAGTTCCGCTGCTTTACCTAGTTTTAGCTAATTAAATCAATTCACCAAACATTTATTGGACCAGAAGCTGAATTTCAGCAACAACAGTATCCTGTGAATAAGTATTTTGGCCTAAAACACACCAAACGGTAATATCTGAGCCCGACTTGGCAACATGGCGGCGAGGCGGCGGAAACTGACCAGCGGGAGCATTCACCGATTGGAACATAGGCGAGACAGCTCACAAGACGCGGGTTCACAGGGACTATTTGTGGCACGAAGCTAAAAGCTAAAATGACCTTGTTTAACATGTAGAAAAGTCCACTAACATTCACTGTCGCACAAATATCACACCGAATCACGAAGAAAGCAACGAAAACTTGGGGAAAATGCGACAGGAATTATCAGGTAAAGTTTTTGCCTATGTTCTCACCGCCTTATTTACATCGGAAGTTTCTGGGGCTGTCTGGGATATCGTCCTCCACGCTTGTATTTCGGAAGAAAATATCACGGGTAAACTTGGAAAGTTATCGAAAATATAGTTTTCCGCAGACGATAGGAATATGAAGCATTACCTCGAACCAAATTAAATAATAACTTTTGACACTGATCGCCTGAAACTCGTCAGAACATGCATATTTCGTGAAAAAAGTGGTGAGTTCTGGGTTGATCGAATGCATCGACAATATTGTTTTGGTTTTACTGTTGGACCGACAAGGTGATAAATAGAACCTGACGTTGGTCTTTTGGGCTATTCCACAGACCCTCATAATACAGAGGCTCAGTTTCGCAACTGTTTGTGCATCCTGTGCTGAGGAAATATGCGTAAATATTATCTACACTGTCATAGCAAAGGTGGACGACGCGCTGTATGTTTACAGTAACGTTGATGCCTAGTTAGCCGACATAGACATCATTTGATGACTACTGCGATGCGTGTCAGGGACTGGGCCAGCAATCTCACAAGCATAAAGTCAGCATACATTTAACATATGAAAGAAAACGTCCGTCTCATAGACATAGGGGAGGCATACCATATAAAGTAATACCTCCAATAAGATGTTCGTCTCATTTCTCGGTGCTATCTGTTGTGAGCACGTTTGCGGCAACAACCAAGTCAATCAAACACATTCCTTTCGAGCCGAACGGACAACAGTCTTTTGGTGAATGACACAGGGCACCTTATGTGAGCAATATATATGCAACAACCATACTACATTCATTCTCTGAAAGACACTTGACTGTTTTAAATGTACAAGTGCTAAGGATACCCTGCTTTCAATTAAGTCACACTGAGGTGTCCATAATAAATCTACACTGACTAAATGGCGCAGATTTATTAAAGATTGGTGATGACTTAGTGCCTGTAGCTATAAACCTGCTATGTACCAATCAACTCATATACCTACCCATCAATAAACCTACGAACCTACTTACCAACATACCGGAATACCTACCCACTTACATACCTACACACCTGTATACCTACACACCTATATACATATCTACCTATGTGCCTACCAAACAATATACCTACTCACCTATATGCCTACCCACCTACATAACCACCCAGCAATGTGCATACGAACCCTCATAACAGCCAACCTTTAAACCTACCCACCTTTATACCAACCCAGCTGTACACTCATCTATATTCCTTCCCACCTACATACCTACCAACCTATTTACCTACCCACATGATTCCTATCGACCTATTTTCTTACCCAACTATACACCTGCCCACCTACTCACCCTATAACTACCCACCTACATACCCACCTATACAGCTACCCACCTATATGCCTACTCACCTATATACCTACCCACCTTTACACCTACTTTCATAGATACAGACTTACGTATATAAATACCCAAGTATGCACCTACCCATCTATATGCCGACATACCTTTATAACTACCCATTTATATACCTACTAACCTATGTGCGTACCAGCCTACACATTAACCTTTATACCTATTAACCTTCATACCAACCATCCTACATATCAAACCAGGTTTATATCTACCCACATTTATACCTACTCACCTATTTACCGACCAAGCAATGTGCCTACGAACCTACATACCAACGCATCTAAATTCCTACCCACCTACATACCTATACACTTATATACAAACTCACCTATACGCTACTCACGAATATACATAACCACGTACATAAATTCCCTCCTGTATGCCTACCCTCTTACATACCTACACACCTTCATAGCTACCCATCTATATACCTATTTACTTATATACCTACTTACTTATACACCTACTCATCTATATGCCTACTCATCTAAATACCAACCCACTTATATACCAACCCATCAATAAACCGACTCACATAACAACCTACCCACCTATATATCTACCCACTCATATACCTACCCACCTATATACCTATCCAGCAATGTGCCTTCGAACTTGCATACCAACACTCCTATATACCTACACACCTATATACCAACCTAGCTATATCCCTATCCACCTATATAACTACCAACATACATTCCAACCCAAATATATACCTATCAACCTGCATACCTTCCCATCCACTCACTTATGTGCCTATCCACCTATATATACACACAGCAATGTGCATACGAACCTACATACCTACCCATCTATATAGTTACGCACCTTTATGCCTACCCACCTACATACGGACCTATCTATATACGTGCCCAAGTATGTACCTACCCACTTATATACCTAACTACCTTTATACATACCCACCTTTATACATGCCCACCGATTTACCTACCAACCTACGCACCAACCAACCTATGCACCTACCCATCTATATTCGTACAAACCTACATATTAAACCACCTTAATACATACAAACCTCTATACCTACGCACATATATGCCTACACACCTATGTACCTTCCCATCAATGTGCCAACCCAGCCATATACCTATCCAACTTTACACCTACCGACGTTCATACCAACCTATCTACATACCTACCTACTCACCTACATACCTACCCTCATATATACCTACCCACCTATATACCTACCCACCTATATACCTACACACCTATATATCTACCCACCTATCTACCTACACACCTATATAGATACCCACCTATATACCTATTCACCTATATTCCAACCCACCTATTTACCTACCTTCACATACACCCCCCCTACTTATATACCTAAACATAGCTCTAAACCTATCCACCTATATACTTACCAACATTCATACCTACCCACCTATAAACCTACCAACCTACATACCTACCCACCAAAATACCTACCCACCTACATACCTGACCACCTATATAGCTACCCACTTATATACCTACTTACCTGTATACATACTCACCTATATTCCTACCCACCCAAATACCCATCCACCTATATAGCTACCCACATGTATGACTACCCACCTATATACTTACTCACCTATATACCTACCCACCAATTTACCTTCCAACCAACCAACCTGTCTAGCCTCGTTCTTACTCACACCAAGTTCTCACGCATGCATGCGGTTGCACGCATACACACCCAAGAAACACCGGTCAATAAAATACAAACGAATCGCAGTAGGTATACGTTTAATTGCTCTGCGTGAGTAACCATGGAGTTGTGTTTGACATGGACATGTACGTCAACAAAATTGCAATACAAACACGTCATTTCACCAGCGTCATATGCCATGCTAATGACGCCTACCATACCAAAGCGCTAGACGAAAACAACTTATTTTTAGATGATATTTAGGTCGCAACATCAGGCTAAATTATGGTGCGTATGGCCTTCATTACCCCAGAAAAAAACCCCAAAAAGAATAAAAAGACTGGAAATCGTATTGCCCGAAAGAGTTACTCGTGATAAGATGACACCATGTGCTCCCGTCGTTAGTGTGAAGAAAGTACATCGCATATAAAAAAAATACATGATTAGAGAAAATATAAGTCTTAAAGACGAAATAAAATCATCAATTCATAACTCATTCCTAGCAAATACATCTAATGTGATATTATATTATTGCAGCGGTATGAGGGCTCTGGTAATTCCAAGGTCACAACAGCAATGTCAGACGTAAACGTTACCATATTATTGAATCTTATAATATTTCATAATTTGGTTGTATTGTTCAATGGAGGAAAAAGAAACACATAGAACTGATGAATGTGGAATCTCATGTCAGCTCCCCTGACTTAGAGTAAAGCATAACATTTCGTGTGTGGGGCTCAATGGAATAATTCATCTTGACACCAACTAATTGAAAACATGCCTGGTTCCCTGACATAAGCGTTTCTACTGGCTGAGAGTAATGAACCCATATATTCTGGTTATATTCCGGGTAATGTGTTAGGGTGGGTGCTTTAATGTGCCTCCTGCGACACACGACATTCTGTATCAGTCAAGTGAGGAGCAGTAGCAGTCGAGCTGCGACATCAGCCTGTAATATATGTTTGCTTATCATACAAAAACAAGAAACAGAGGGAGGAAATTTTTGCTATCAATAACGCTAATTGCGGCAAAAAATTTCAATGTGCCGGTGATGACATGCAGTGCAGAGGATAAAGACGGGCAACGAAAGACTAGGGGAGCAGGGGTGGGTTCCCATCGAGGACTCTCTTTTGACAAGCAGCATCGGGTATGTAGAGGTTTAAACGAATCAGTGTGAACTCCATTGACTAAAAAACAAATACTTATATACTGTTAAGTCTATATTTCTGACGTAGCCATTTGGGTTAAAGTTGTACAAGCAGTATATCGCAGAAAGTTGTATTCCCTCGTTTAGGACTGCCAAGACATCTGAAACAAATAATTAAGTACGTCATTAAGTGCACCTGGTCTGAAGGTTTTCAATCATGTGCCCTAGAATTGCGTCATTGAATAGCCGGTTGGATGGCAATCGAGTAAATTAATCCAGACTTAGTCGAGCTAATTGACGGATCGCATTGGCCAAAATAGTAGGGCGTTTCATGCAACCGAGTAGTTCAAATCCTGTCTAATACCGTGATTAGCAAAATGGAATGTCTAATGGTTCATCACGGGGCGCACGCGTGGTTATTCAGCCGCTGGAGCGACAAACGTATTAAAGGGTAAGAAGTTTAAAATGTGATTCGAAAAAGCTTTGGTAAATGCTACACTTCAGAAGGCCAGATTTACCAAAGAAATCATACGAGAATACCCCCGTATATCCGTATACTAGCCAATACTGGATGCAAAAATGAGAATTCGAATGTGCATCGAAAGCATTTGTTCGTTGTTATGGCTAAAGGGTTCGCGGTGGTTGCGAATGCTTGCATAGACTTCTTTGCGTAAACTTATTTTCCCCACACTATGCATGAAATGATATATATATAATTAAAATATGCCGTCTCGAGCATAGACCAGAGCATTGCAACCCTCTTATATCCGCTACCTATTGATTTCAGACAAAATGAGTGAAACCACAGCGTGCATTTGGTTTTATAGAGTTTCACAAATAAAAAATTTAAATTACGTCAGCGTATTTCACTCTTCTAAAAAAAGGTATTATAACCGATAGCCTAACATGTTAAATAGCATTTTCACATTTTGGAGAGGGACGTGGTTATATATGAGTACAGCATCGGATACAGCATCACCGCCTGGCGAGTGTTCTTGTGAATGTCAATCAATGCTAATAGTCGACATATGATGTGCACACTAGTTATTGCGAACTTAGCATCGAATCTCAGCCAGGCACTCTCGCACCTAGGCCTCTGCTCAAATGATAGTATCTACTGATGCTGCTGAGTGTGTGAGTGGGGATGGTAGTAGGTGGGGGGGGGGGGATAAAACGTGGGTATTTTAATAAAACCAATCAGGTAGACGCATTCGTGAGAATAAACAGGTCGAAGCAAAATTAGTCTCCTTTTTTCACACCTCTGCTGTGTTTTAAATGGATTTCTTTCAATTTCGTTCTCATCCCGCCGTCGTCGTTTACGGCAGTAGAACTTCGGTTCACCCGATATCACTGGTCGGCTTGGACCAAGAGATGGCTGGTGGTTAAGGGCCCTTATTTTGTATTTTAATTAGAGACATAAACAGTCGAAGACTGCGCTATCGGGGATCGCCACATGGCTTACAAATATGGACTTGGGCCAGCATTCATTGTCTCGAAACGAGTTTATCATGATATCCAAACCGCCCGTAGAGAACTAGAAGCAGGTTGGCTACGTCTCCATATCATTAACCCGAAAGATCCAATCACGAGCATTCACAGATTTCTGTAATATGCATTTCATATGCGATAACTGTAAGCTGTCATCGAATTCTCTATGGATGTTAGGATCGCAAGGAATCTCCAATTTAAGGGCTGCTTATTTGTATTGCATATGGGTGTAGAATTCAAGATGTTAAATTACTGTTCTATATACACCATTGAAAGATCACGAAGCATTCTACATCACACGAGAATTGAAAAATGTATGTGAATTGGGACATCCTGTTGCGTTCGTGCTTTGCAACAATAACGCACGTGTGTATAACATAACACAACATGCCTCCAAACGTTTAGTGACAATAGAATACCAGAATAACCTGTATCATAAATAGTGGGTAGCGGTATAGTAGTTTAATATATTAACCTTCTTTAGATGTGGAAATCAGTGAAAGTTTATGAAAACGTACTGTGCTAATATAAATGAGCATGTGTTTTTTTGTCTGGAAAATCTAATAACCAAAAGTTGTTGGTACTATTTAAGATAAATATATGTTCGTAACTGTGCATGCATTCGAGACCATTTAAAATTCTAATATTACCAACAAATCATGGACCTTGGTATCTTCTTCATTGCGATAAACGCGTTTAAAAGTCATCGACTGCGAGAAACACCAGCGTTAATTTTAGCTTTTTCACGACAACGAACGGTTTGCGTAAATGTTTCTGCAACCCGCCAAGAGTTGGAGAGTATTGAATTCGTCCTGAACTGAATCACATGGTTTGGATAATTTAGGTGTACGCGGTTTTTCTTTGTTGCCAACAGATATTCTTGCGAAAATTTAAATTTCTTGTATTGAGCTTCAGTTCGCGCTGCATTGTCAACTGCAGCTTCACAAATGCTGAGCGATATCATAAGCATTTGTGGTACATCAATGATTCATTGAGTGTGCTAACATGAGTTACGCTTTTTAATTAGATACTGGTTTGAAACAGAGTGTGCAATGAACTCGGGAAAACTAAATCAAAGACCAGACAGAGGGCCTGGAATGGGCAGTGCTGTGCATTTGCACCTAGAGAACAACATCACAGTCCAGACGAAATACTTTTTTCTCTCATTGTGCAGTATCACATTTAGGGTTAGTTGTAATTTTGGTAACTGTGGTTTCAGTACTAAGGGTTGGGACAGTTACACAAAAACCATGTCAGCAGATATCACAGATAGGTCACTGTAAATGATATGGTGACTGACATGGAACTTACCAATGATGAAACTACTGCATATTTAAGTGACCATGAACCTATGGCTGGAGCAATGCAACAAGGTATGGTAACTGCATCATATCTGTTGAGTCTTGAAACTGATCATAAATTAAGTGACTGGGCTCTTGATGCTGCTGGTGAAAATCCATCATGCATTCTACAGTTGCATATGTCAATGGTAAAGCAACAATTAAAGGATGCTCTTGAAAATAGAGGTTTGACCTCTGATGTATTAAATGATGTATCATCGAGTGCTCCAGCACCACTCTTAATACAAAGTATAAGCGTGAGTGTTTTTATGGAGACCACTGTGGGCTAATACAACCTGAGGTCATTCAAGGATATTCTGTCAGCTTTCATGTTTGATGCATTTGTAGAGTGAAATTTTTTATTTCATGGGATTAGTCCTTGTACTTGCAAATTTATGATATGCTCATAATATTGTACACCGCAGATCTTTGATGAATTCAAGCAAGACTTGTGAAGACGATGGAATTGCTGTTTACAGTGACTTAAAGATCGGCATATCTTCAGATTGAAGCTGATGTAATTATACTTATAACTGTATACTCAGCAACTTAGCTATCTTGATTTTAATCTCACCATGGCCTCATTACTGCGAAACTCTATGCACCTATGAATTGTTATATTTATCCACATCAATTTATTATTATTATGTCTTTCTTGCCAGGGACTCTCCATGTGACCCCAGGATGTGCTTTAAGGGGTGGGACGTCCCTATGACCTTTGACTTTGACACAGTGACCTTTGTTTGTTAGGTTTCATTAAGTATATCCTAACCAGTTTTCATAAATTTATTATTTGTATAACATGGCATATGGTTTAAGGCTACTGATGAGGAATAGTCAATCTTGCTCTGGAGAAAATGGTGGCCTTAAGGAAAGGGAAAGGTGCCAAATCAAAGTCATTACTGCATGTTGTTGAAGTAAATAATATATGTAGATTTTGAATGAACACAGTGCATCAAAAAATTATGTATGCGATACACATATTTAAGCCCCAATTAAAAGTTACAAAAAGGTGTACAATTTTAGAAAATCGTTTCTGATATTTTTATCAATGTGGTTATTGAAGATTGAGGACTAGTCAGCTATTGATAACCATTTTACCAAGCCTTATGCTTCTTGTGAAGACATGCCTCCAACGCTGGTAGTCTTCATGTCAGAGGAAAAAACAAGTGGCATATGCCCTCAGTGGGGATACCACAGTAAACACAAATACGTCATCGATATTAGATGCTTTGTTTGTATAAATTGCAGTGTATTATGTATTTCATGTTGATTACCCAAGAATACATAGCCAGTTCTTGGGTATAATACAACACTGTGTTGTCAGTGAACCGTATGCTTCCCCCAAAAAAACCAGTGGTTTTCTGAAATTGCTTAAAGATTTCTGCCATTAACTCGATTAACTCGTGTTATGTTCATGTGATGAATTGAGGGATATTAGTTTTTATCTCTGTTAGTCACTGGCATGTGGCATCATGTTATTTTAATAAGCTTTGTTGTATTTGTAAGGAACAACTAATGTTATCAAAAGCTCGTTGAAGGATATTGTTGCTTCATGTTATTTTACAAAGGTGCTTCTGTACTTACCTCCGATATTACATGATAAACTTGCAGACATTCATTTTTATTTTGTTTTTTTAACATTTGAGTCATTAGTTATAATTTGTTTACTGGTCGCAATTTGCATTTCATTTTGTAGTCTTGCTGCAACGCTTGTCAGTGGCACTGCCTATATTATTTACGCAATCTTTATTGTAAATGTGTTAAACTGTTAATAATGTGTTAGAAGCTAATTCACGTGTCTTGGTATTTATGTTGGTAAACACATGAATATGTTTATTTATTAAAGGTTATTAACGCCTGAACATGTTTATTAAATGTTAGAAAGTATGGGTTTATTTATGTGTTATTTAATCATTACCTCTTTTTAGAGAGTAGTTAAGGCCTCTAGTGTATTGTCGTGCAGTACCCTCTCTCAGGCAGGATCTATCGTCGTTATCAATTTGCATTACCATATCGCAACTAACTGCACTTGAGAGGGGCAACACATGTTCTTCCTCACATTACCTGCCATAGTTAATAACTTCTCGTGAGGTTAGATTCAACAATCACACTGTACTGTTTCAAAGAAGATAATTGTGCACAGTTCATATGGTTTTTCGTTGTTGTCGTAAATCTGTGCCTGACATTCTCTTATAGGCGTGCTCACCACAAACATAATCTCATATTGGCGCCATGGCATATCCAAAATATCACAAGTCAAACCTTATGTATGATATATATAACTAATAGGTTTTCAGAGTGATATTTGATATTCAATCAATTCTGTAGCAGTCTCTCAATCTAGAAGATTGGTCAACCCAATGAATAGGTCCTGATGATGAGGAGGATATTGACGATGAAGATGGTTACTTTCCTCCTCCGGTGCCAGCAAGGAGAGGCGTTACCATGAACCATTGAGGTCAGTTAAGGCGATAGGCTTCACATGTCTTATTTGCTATGAAATGATAATATATGCATCGGTATTTTCGAATTGCAATGTAGATAACTTACACAGCCATTGCTCATAATTGTTCAAGCCGATGGGTTAACTGGCGACACTACTTGTCGGATGTCTATCAGAGTAAAATAAACGGAAGATAACGTTTTGCTATTGCGGCGGGTCTTTGACACTACCCATCCCAAAGTACTATAGCACTAGCTCACTCATCTTCTATAACGTACCGTAATGCTAGCCAACATACCCCACCCCACATACCCCACCCCGCCCACATCTCATTAAGATGAGGGTCAGTCGTGCACTTGTCAACAGGAGCCTCCTGGCAGCGGACTTTAAAGCTCGCACAGCCTCACGAAATATCTCAAGTTTAGCAATTGACGCTGGCAGGTTTGTTTGGAGTGTGCCACACATCGCCAGCAATCAACAGTTAAAAGACGAAATGGCGATGTATGTGTTCAGCCACAGGTCGACCTTTGCTCTGCCATACCGTTGATTAAGATTACAATAGGCTTACCCTGACGAATTTGCTGGGTTTAGGGCTCAGTTGTCGCCGATGATGGCACCACACCACTGTTGTGACCACCTCCAACGGAGGATTAGTAAAATACTAGGTCGTCAGAAGATAGACCTGATAAGTTATGAGTAGCTTATATATGGCGTCCAAAAGGATGGAACATTTGTTGTGATCTAGCCCTCCTCTGACTAATACCCATGAATTTGTGTGCTTTTTGGTCAATTTGCAGCTACCGTAGGATAATTGAACTTGCGGTGACCGGAAGTGACTTTCAAATGGCTTCGTGATTTTGCTTTTCTATTGGTTGATCTAAAAAATACAACCCCTCTGGATCTATTGAACTGGATAACGCAATGCAAACTTAGATTTGTCTTTTTTTTCGCGCCGCTTGACGTTTTACCTTCAGTGTACACCGGTTGTTCGATTTTTCGATCACTTGAAATGATATCAATAAACCGACATATCCGCGAGATGCTCACTAAGATTGGAGTTCTGATAGCGACCATTAATATTTCCAGTATCATTTCTGTGGAAAAATTATATTGCTTAATAGCAGCCACGCTATAGTTTAACGAATCCATGTACCTTCTGTAACATCTGTTTGTAATCACTGACATGAAAAAAACATCAACATTACATATCCTCTAAGGGTCACGACAGAGGCCGTTATTAGGAATTAACAGAAAACATCCCAACAGCCACTCGACAAACAGGAAATATTTATTTATGTATATAATGACGCTGTTGTCTCTCGGTATGTCCTATTGAATGGGCAATGAGCAGTTTAACGACTCCAAAGCACGAATCGTAAAGACGATTTATTTCGAATGATGGGATGCCTTGGCTCGTTATGTTTCACAAGAAGCGAAACAACAAGTTTGACGAATTAACAACATGTACAATTGTCGGGTAGGTATTCTCTAGAAGCACTTAGTTTTATCCCCTGCAAGCCGATCGGTCTTTTAAAATATCAATGGAATGGATCGGCATAGTAAAAGATCGCTGAACAAACTCACCTACTCACTTGATTAAACAATGACGGGTCGTCTATGTTTCCCACCAGAATGTATTTCTTCACAGCAGAGAAATATTTTCATCTCTTATAAGGCCAGTGAAATAACATGTATCCAGTGCTGACGTAAGTGTTGAAGTAAGGTGGCCGCCACATTTGATTTTGATATTTACTAAGTATGTTGTATACGGATTGCAGAGCTCGGTATAAGTATCCTCAGCAGTGCCAAAAGCAACGACAATCATTGCAGCAACTTTTGTAGTCATCAAAGTGACCGCACCTACAAAGTCCATAATCATGCAACAACTAGACGCACTTTATTTAGGACATTATGTTCACAGAAATCCAGAAAACCAATAATATTATAGTCACTGGAGTCAAAACTGCGAGAAGACGGCGATTTTATTTGTTGACTTTGATCGACATGCCATTGGAGTTCGGTCAAATACGGGGGGTTCTTTGGGTTTCTTAGATAGAACCCTAATCAGCTTCAAGCATTTTCAATGGCCCGATCCCCAGTGAGTTTTGACCTTGCTACATAAGCATATCAACACTAACTGAATATATGTCTAGAGCTGACTTGCTCGTTACCTGATTATGTAGTGAGTACATAGTAGTTGGGCCATTGTGTCATAGTGTTACTTATGCGAACAACGCTGATGATTTTACTTTGTAAATATTGGTACATTTACGAAGCATTTTGCAATACCGGAATTCAGACATGTAGTTCCTTTCAGGTTAGTGTTTTTGAAATTCATTTCCAACCAAAGTTATATCACCAGACGTCAATCCAATTCATTGTATCGGATATGTTGATGCAAATTAAGTGTTCAATATGAACGCCTTTGAGCATGAAAAGGGCCTTAATTGTCAATATGTCACGAATCGTCCACTATTTTCCCAGCCATTTGGCGTCAGTCGTGTCTATATATTCATTTACATGGTTCTCAGTGTTCCCTGTAATTAAGTTTAAATGACCCTGTTGATACCCATTGCTATTGCCACAGATCACCTTTGTTCATTTTTACGCAATTTAAGGTGTAAGAGGTCAAGGTTACATTGAATGCAAAAGTGGACCTGTTCTGGATAAAAATGATATCGCGCAGCACCGCCCTCACTCTCCTTGAGAGCATCGGCTTCTCTTCTATTCCCATTATTTGGCTATTAGCACATATTCCCCTTGTGAACGGATGATTTACATTACTCAATTTTGTTTTTGGGATTATGCCCACTCTTGGCATTGGCTGGAAAAATTTATAAGACCCTTTCTTGCCGGGGTAACACTCAGCCGTGATACGCTATCAAACTGTGTCAATGTCAAGCAAGCATAACCGACTACTACTACAGATGGACGTTGTCGTGAATATATGTAGATCGACCACCTAATCTGATATTGAAGTATTCTGTGAGACATAAAGAATTATTGCATCAATCATACGTTCTCGGATGACCTGCTCATCAGTTTATTACTCATAAAACGTCATGATATGCTAACATACGTTTTTGTAATATTTAAAACTGAATGATATTTACTATATTAAGATAAGTCACCAAATGATGTAAGTCTTCTTCTTTCTTTCCATGTGATTGTTTGGTAACCTTAGTAACAATATGAAGCTGATAAATGTTTCATTGTTGAGCAGTTGTAACAAACGCTACTTCAGGGTCGAATTTACCATTTAATCACAGGCTTATGTAAATATGTAAGAGGATACACTTTACAAGTGCTGCGTCGTCAATGAGGTAGCTTAATTTATCAGCATGATTAGTTCTTTCGGCGCAAAAGTCGGACAAGGTGTATCGGCGCAGAACAACCAGTAATCCACCTGCAGCAAAGGGCATTGTCGGCAGCGCGGAATAACAAAAGAGCCATGGGTACTTTGTTGGAGTGCCTTGCGCATATCACAGCCGATTGGCGTTAGCTACTCAACTACAACAGACGTTTCCGTTTTCCTGTACCATATGCAATATTTGAATTCATGAGAATCTTATCGCTTGCATATGTCTCCAAATGTGGGTGGTTAAATTGGACATTGCACGCAGCAATTGCAACATCTGCAGCCGATTTAGGACCCATTTGTGCGACTAAGACTGAGCGATAGCAAATGGACACGGAATACTTGCCGTGTCGCCTGGCATTACACGTGTATATTGGGTGTTATGTTGACCTAGTTAATCACGACATGGGGTACAGTTCAATTTATATTCCATGTACGTTGCTTGTAGAGTTAAAAACGGAAATGGAAATGAGAGCGGTAAGTGTAGAATCGGTGTAAGCGAGCAGTGAAGTAAAAACCAATACTCCTTGGGTAGAGGTTTTACATGTAATTGACCTCATTTCTCTAACAGCGTCGCTGTTGGTCGTCAGTGTCTAAAACTGACCAACGAAGTCCTTCTGGGATGCACAGAGATAGGGAAGACCATTATGTGCTGGAGTTACCAACATAGATATCTAAAGTGCATTACTGAATGATGCAATACGTCAAATTTTTAATCGAGCGTCGTAAATTGTCTTTATTGATAGCCATCTTTATTGATAGCAGCTTTCAATTTTGCCTCCCCCCACTACAGAAAAAGAGTCATCTGTAATGAGCGGATTTTATCAAGGGGGATAACTGTTTGTGGTCATCGGCATTGGTACGGAAACGTGCTATGATATTGACGTTCAGATGAATGATATGATAAAATGAATGATTGTTTTCAACTTGCAATAAAGTCTGTATTATTAATGGAGTGTGCTGATTAATGTTATTTGTTTTGTGATTGATAGGACCTCCAGCACCATGTTTTGCTAGTGCCAGCTCAACCCTCTTTGCAAATATGATAAATATTTGCCATTTTTATGATATGGATGCCCTGAAAATAATTAACGCATCGACTAGCTGTTACTGGTAGAATGGTTTGCGGTGCCTTCTTCTGTATTTCTTATGTGCTCCCATCCTGCAGTTCCAAAACTGGGCTGCGCACAAGGAAGGTGCAGCTATTTTATGTGAACATCAAGCAGAGTATAAGGAGTGCACTGCCCAAGTCAATACGCATAATTCCATATATGAGTGGAGATATGATGCAACCTTATGTGCAGGAAAGCCAGCTGGTGTTATTAATATTACCAACCACTGTCATTGGTCATGCAAAGTAACTTTATAGTAAGCACCAGTGCTTATTTGGAAGTAGCATTTCCAGTTGACCATGAGGACACGAACAAAGCCCAGTTTTTACTTATGGTTGAGTTAAATGTCTTTGATGGGCATCCGCACAAGCGTTATTTTAGTGGATGCTGCAGGCAGTGTTTTAGCATCAGTTGGCTTGTGTCGCGGGGTCGATGTAATCTTTGAGATCGTTGCAATGTCTGTTGCCAATTGCTTGTGGTTTTGGGCCGGTTTTCATTAGTCGTCATATCTTGGAAAAATAAAGCCGAAGTTCAGCAATTCTGACTTACAAAATCACAATCTAACTGACATTTTTGCGTCGAGATAATGATATCCCATTGCCAATCTTGTGTCTACCGATGTCAGAATATCCAATCATGAGTTAAGTCTTACTTTAGATGAGAATACTAAATATAATAATTTGACGGAGGAATAATAGTCACCGAGTGAGTATCAGCGACACATGTCACGTGCAAATCTCGTAGATTGGTCGATGGAGGATATTGGAGCACGAAAGGATTTTACGTGTCAGAAAATCTTACAAAAGTTTATTTCGTTGATTTAACTATTCACAGGGCCCCGTGATCCATGACGGCATGTTAGCTGACGCATCCTCGGCGATTTATTACAAACAAATGTATATTACAATAACAACGTGATTGAAAACTCACTCACTCACTCACTCACTCCTCATTGACTCACTCAATATTGGCACTCACTCAAGTCACTCACTATGCTGAAGCCAGATGAGGAACACTGATCACTCACGCTTTGCTCACTCACTATGCACTCACTCTGAAGGACTCACTCATATAGCTCTCAGCGGTCATGTAAGCTGCATAGGCACTGAAATGGCTTTCCATAGCTTACTCACTCACTCACTCATCACTGCGCTAAACTCACTTTAGGACTGATTGACAGTATGACGGTGTCGAGCCTCACTCACAAACACTCACTCACAATGGCCAGTGTCAGTTTATGAATGAACCACTGTATATTGGAACGTCGCGGCGAAAACTGTGCGGACATGGTGCGTGATTTGGGATAAACCTGATACTGACGGCTGGTCTCACTGGTAAGGTAAGTTCGAACTTGTGTCACAGTATAGCCTCATTTCACAATGATGAGGTTTGCACGGTAAATGTGGGATTCGAAGCACTAATTTTGTTTTTCACCGATGTTCGATTTGTCAGAATTTTCAATACTCGATAGTGTTATGACTGTATTTGTCTGTATAGATATACCCATAGAAATTAAACTCCGTGTTCCTGTCTTTAACCACTGTGCTGGCGCTGCAAACTCACTATGTAATGTTTCACAACTGCCGGCATGACAGACACCCTGATCTCATTGTGTAGATGACTGGTTTTAACTTTCACCATTGTGTATGGATCACTGTTCTCGTAAACTCCAAAGATGGCGAGTAGATATACATTCCCGACTGAGGTTTAGATCACGGCCCATGGAATTTACTATGCCAGAGGTATTAGCGCAGGGAACAATATTGCCTTTTACTTTTACAACACCCAGCATGTGTTTTCAACTCACTCACTCACCTGTCGTCGACAGAGCCACATAGACTCACTGTCATGTCAATTTTTCCTGTCACACTTCACTCACTCACTCACTAACACTGGTTGACTCATTCTCTTACTTAAACACTCACTAACTAACTGAATGAATTACTGACTCACTTACTCACTCATTCATTCACTCATTGACTCAGTCACTGACTGACTCACTTACTCACTAGCACTCACTCACACTCATTAACACTCACTCACTACACACGCACTCACTCACTCACAAACTCACACACTCACTTACGCACTCATTAATTCACTCACTCACTCATTCACTCACTCACTCACTCTGACTCACTCACACTTATCACTCATTAACACTGACTCACTTACTCATTGACTCAGACTCAGTTCCTGACTGACTATAGGGTATAGAAATTGAAATGTTGCCCCATCCACGAGACAGGCAAATTGTTCAGTCATCTGTCTCTATGATGACTGACTCACTAGCTGACTCACTAGCTGACTCATTGACTCACTGACTCATTGACTCACTCACTTTCTTACACACTCACTCAAAACTCCTCCACTGACTCATGGACTCACTCACTCATTCATTCACTCACACTCAGTCACCCACTCATTCACTCACCCACGCGCTCACTCGCTCACTTACTCACTCACTCACTCAATCACTCACTCATTCATTCACTCACCCACTCACTAACTGTTTGACTCACTCACTCACGCACTGAATGGATAACTAACTCACTCACTTACTCACTTACTCACTCACTCACTCACTCACTAACTCAGTCACTGACTGACGCACTAACTAACTAATTCATTCACTTATTCAATGTCGCACTCACTAAATAACTGACTCACGTTTTCACTTACTCACTGAATCAATGACTGTGTTTCACACTGACTCACTAACTCTCTCACTAACTTACTCACTGGCTCACTCATTCACTAAATATCTCACTCATCCACTCACTCACTCACTCACTCACCTCACTCACTCGCTCATTCACTCACTCACTCACTCACTCACTCACTCGCTCACTCACTCACTCACTCACTTACTCATTCACTCACTCACTCACTCACTTACTCACTCGTTTACTCACCCACTCACCCACTTACTCATCCACACATTCGTAAACGAATGAACAAATGAACGATTGCAAATTGACTTGCATTAGCCACCGTGTCGCATGTTGTCATGTGATTATTAGATATCATCTGTTTATCTGCAAATGTACACCTAGAACACGTCATGGCGTATAATGTAACAGACACATGTTCATTGACGTACCAATTGGCAAACGGATATAGAACAGATCACATAACAACATTATCGAGCGTCGTAAATTGCCTTTATGGATAAGCGTCTTAGTGTATATATTGTGGTTCTATCCATCAGCTGCAAAAGTCCATTAAAGCAAATCAGACTCCACCAATCAGCGGTTTCTGTGAAGGGGTCATTGATGTTTATTACCAATAATGCTGTAATTGTTAGTCATTAAGTCTATTTGGCATGGTAAACTGAACGGCTGCTATCAAATCTATGCAATAACGCCACTCCCCTTACTGCAGCTAGTGGCGTATTCATTTAAGGATGTTTGCGGTGATTGATAGTGCCAGTTCAAAACAGCCTTTCCGTTAGGTCATCATTGTGATCTGTGAGAAATGCCAGGTGTACATATAAGCCGGCATATCTAACGTGAGGACATTCGAATATTTGATGCATATAATGGCGGTACAGGGGTAGTATGGACGGCCGACTGTCACTTTTCACCGACACCTCAGTCGACTCTGCATTGTCGTCTTATCTGAAGCCTGAAAAGATGCATGTTATCCTTCCCGGTGTGGGGTATATTCCATAAACAGATAGCCTCGGTCAGAATTACTTTTTTTTTGTCATTGGTTAAATGGCATTCATAGAGCACCGCCAAGTCGCCTATTCATAATGCGTATGCATGTCATTTTCTGGTAATGTCGCTCAAACTGCGCCTACCTTACTCTAACTCTACGACGTGCCATAAAATTGACATTTATGCCAGACTCATCCCCGTGTCAATGCAACTTCAATGATATATTCATATCGAGTTCTTAAGAAGACGGCCCAAAGCAATGTCCGACTGTCGTTAAACTCACATGCAATACGAGATTGCATCATTCACGAGCTGCTTGTAAGTAAACAGCAGAGTTAATTTCATCCAGAACCTCGCGTTGAGTCGCATTGGGAAGAGAAAGAGAGATAGAGCGAGAAAGAGAGAGCGAGAACGAGAGAGAGAGAGAGAGAGAGAGAGAGAGAGAGAGAGAGAGCGATAGAAAGAGGGAGAGAGATAGAGGAGGGGAGGGTGTGAGAGAGAGAGAGAGAGATAGAGAGACAGAGACAGAGAGAGAGAGGGAAGAGAGCGCGAGAAAGAGAGAAAGAAAAAAAGGGAGGGATAGAAAGAGAGAAAAAAATGAAAGAGTGAGAAAAAATGAATGATTGAGCGAAAAAAACAGATTTTATTTGACCATCTATTGAGCTGAAATTTCACTTCAAGCGCGCCATACATTGATTGACAGCAATAGAGTCCATTTCCTTTCTATGTTGCGAGATGAAAAAACGCGCGTGGACCGTCCATTTTAATGTTTTGCATGTTAGATCTTCTATATGTGTGCTATCTCGTCCCCACTGATTTATATCTATTACTAGTGTTGCTGTAATAGTACGAAAGGTTTACATTGCAAATGCACCATAACTCGGCCTGGCATGCCATCCATCACAATTAGATGTAACACTTTAAAAGGGCCATACGCAAGATGGTTGCACACAATGTTTGCACTCAGTGTTGACAGCTTTTATGCCACTGAGTTGTAACTCGCCAAGGATAGCTTTCATACCTCCTTATTTGGTCTTAAATCTTTAATTGGTCTCATATCTTGATGTGAATGGTCAGCATCTGTTGGCGGTCGGTATCTCATGGGTAAATTGAGGCAAACTCTACACAGGTTAATTGTGCACATTATAGTTGGAACTGTTTTGAGGTCACCGGTTTTCACGCAGAATGTGCTTGTTGAATAAATGTTATTGAAATTCCATTGGGCGGTTTAATGTGAAATAATATAACGCTATTAGCTGTGACCACTCGCATATGGCGCAAACATGATAGTTGACGTAAAAGTTCTGATATGTGAGCCATCTGAATGCCGGTTTATTACCCATGAGGCTGTTGTCACGAAACTTACACTGTACATGGCTAAGAATCAACATACATAATTTGTGTTTGAATGATGAACAATTTCTGATTGCCATCAGTACGCTGGCGATATCCAAGCAGATGCCTTATTACCGGGTTTACCAAATGATTACTGGTGAAAAATAGCGGATGATTCATAAGGTTGTTGCGAGCATTCACATACGTTTCTCATTTTATGGCATAGGTATATAACATGGCCATCCTTAGACTTAACAGAGGGTTGAGATCCAAAAATACAACAAACGTGGAAATTAGATCAATACGTTGATCCCATAGCAGTATGAAGAACGTATTATTGATGATCGTATTTCTATCCAGTCTACCCCATATCCTGTAAAAATCCTGTTGTTAGGCATTACGCACGACGTCCAAGCTTCAAAGTCTAAAGTACATACGCCCTTAACTAAAGGGTAATGTTACTTTTTATTTGTGCACATTGTTGTCATCATTGTGATTTGATGCCACTCTTTGAGGCATGCAATAAGTGTCATAATCGCTTATCGTGAAAAGCTTATCTATGTTTATAAGAGCTTTGTCTTATGACGGCGAATCTAAATTGTATCTTCTTCAGATCAAAGGTTAACCGTTTACCAATTTCATATAATAACACAAATTCAGCAGACAAATTTAAGCTACATCCTGACTTGGTCGAATATCCACAGGGCAGATTCCCTACGTTGTAGAATGCGGTTTCTGTAGTGCTCCCCAGGTGTCATATGATGGCTATATTCAGACCTGATGTTGAATAACCACAGCAGGAAACGTTTTTGGAGTTTGTTTTATCCACAGCCTTCATTCAAACGCAGCCAGTGTTAATTACACATCTCCATTAGCACCACCACACAAGCACATAGACTAAAATGGACCTCAGGTCACTGACAGCTAACACTGCAAAACATGTTTCTCTCCGGCGTGCCACTACAGCAGCAGAGAAAGGAGTTGTCTGGGCATATAAACCAGAGCTCTAAAATATTTGTAAGTAACTGCGTTTGTCGGTCAATTCTCGACCAGGACGCCAGCATGTTTATAGAGGTGTTGATCAGACTGTCTGTCATTTAGACAGAAAGAATATGCTTCATTACTCAATTTGTATGCGGACATTTATGATAATCATTAAGCAGTCGATTTCGTTAAAGTATCGACACACCTAATCAGGTTGCTGTTTGGTTCCGGCGTTTCTTCCATAATGGACTACAAAAAGTTGCATATAAATGTAATGATTCAATGCAGGTAGAAAGTTGGCCATGACAAGCACGAACAGTATAGCACACGCGTGCTTTATTGATACTGTTAATACCCGTATACAAAAAGGTGATTAGCTGTGGTTTCCAACACAGGTCACGATTAAGAAGGCGGATTCTTTCTGACACATCCATCCGTTTACAATTATGGATGTGTTTAGTCAGTGACAACGTCCATAACGCACCTAATGAAGCATAGGATTTCAATCCGGAAACCTGTATGTCGGATATAAAAGGGGAAATATCAAGCACAATTAAATCTGCTGAATGTCGGTAGGTTGTTAATTAGGACAAGTTTACCGACAACAAGTTTATTACAGGAAAATTGGTTGACGTAAATGGCGCTTTCGTTGAATGCCCCCAGCGGAGAATACTGCTGATCCCCTGAAGAGCCTTGTCATACAAAAATAGCCTTCATTGGAACTATTTTCACAGCACCGATGAGAATAGTCGTAATTCACATTTTGCTCGCATTTCAGTCAACCAAAAGAAGCAGTCAAAGGATATAACACAATGGCTCTTAGACTGGCGATAACAGCCCTGCAAACTATCGTGTTAAGAAAGGCAGGCATTTCTTTCTTATCTACGCATACAGACTGTCAATAGCATGTTGTTTGACTTGTAGAATGGCGATATCTTGTTAAGAAAGTCAAACATTTTTGTTTTCTAATTGTTAACGCATACCGACTGTAAATATCAAGTTGCTTGACTTAAATATTTGACCGACACCTCGATTAAAGAATACAATACTGACGAGGTGTATGGTACATTCCATGCCTACTGACGGAATCGAAGCAACTGTAATGGCGTTTTCCGGACTCGGCTTTACATGGTTCTGGTCGTCGATCATCATCATCATCATCATCATCATCATCATCATCATCATCATCATCATCATCATCATCATCATCATCATCATCATCAACATCATCGTTATCATCATCATCATCATCGTCATTATGATCATTATCATCACCATTACCACCATTATCATCACCACCATCACAATCATCATCATAAACACCGTAAAATAATCATCATTTTCATCATCATCATCTACTCCATAACGAACATAGCTGTCAAACATGACCTCAAAATGGCGTCTGCATTTTACGCTCCAATAAATTCAAGCAAACAAGCATGAATGATACATATGACTGTTCTATGAAGACCATGGAAATTATGAAATACGAGGTGTCTACAACACTGCTCCAATTTATTGGCAGGTGCATCTGGGTGGCAAGACTCTTCTCCTTAGCATTATGTTCGCCATTTCAACACCACGTGAACATCATATGGCAATACAGGAGACAATGTGTGTTCAGAAACCAATATATTGTATCGGAATAGAGTATCTTATTAAGCACCATATCTTGGTGATAGGATCGTCATATGTTTACTGAAGAAGGCAGCTTTCGTTGCAACTTGGTATCCAACCAATCCACCACATGAAGCCAATATACTGTATAGGAGTAGTTGATGCTAATCAAGTGTTCAGCATGAAAAGTAAAGAGCTCTCTCCAAAGACCGTTATTGTCAATATGTAGCAATTTCTCAGCCATACTCTATCAGTCGTGTTTTTATATTCAGTTACGTGTCGATCCGAGTCAGTGTTTGCTGCAATTAAGTTGTCATTACCATATTCATACCCAATGTTATTGTTTCTAATCACCCTTGTTGATGTTCATGCAGTTTAAGAAATTTGAATACAAAGTGAACCTGTTTGGGTATAAAGATATTGCGCTGCCACCGAGCGATTTCGAACAATCAAGCAATGTAGTACTCAACTTAACTCCATCAATTACTGCAAACTTGAACGCACAAACAAACCTCGCACCTCGCACGTGTGATAATCCAACAAAAAGTTTAACGAAATGGAAGAAGTTTTGAACAAAATATATCACAGAATGAGTCAGAATAATAAGATGTTGTTATTTAGAGTTTTTTTCGTGGTTAATTCCCAACCCACTATTGTAAGGCAAGGACAGGTCCACACAATATTTTATGACGTTCATTAGATTTTCGTAATAAAGAGATAGTCGGGGTTCATTGATCGGCTTAGCCAAGTTTTCAAAAATGATTATGCGCATTTAAGAGCACATATGCTCTAACTTAATCAATCTCCCCTTACAATAGCTCCAAATGCTGATTGAATAAATCGAACGACTGTTGTCATACAGAGAGAACTCTAATTTCCCTAGCTTCTTGTTGGTGATTGTAAATGCAGCATGTCACCCCACCGAGCGATATCAGTAGAGTTAACTTGTTCTGCTAATTAAGAAGCACCCTTCATACTATAGTTACCGAGAGCTTCAGCTTTTGCCCGGTTTTTCTTCGTTGGCTATAAACACACATTCCATTAATCTGTATGGGAACGGGGGATTGTCTTTCATGAATAATGTATTTTGTTAATGTCAAAACTATTCAGTGTCGGGAAACATTGGTAGAAGCCAAAAGGTTACCACATGTCTTCTTGTACAGCAACTTTGTGTGACTGCGTGGCGTGTGAAGGTTTCTAAAATGACAAAGTTCGGGATTTCATTACCCCTCAGTGGCGGAACCTGTCATTACCACATGCATGAGACGACGAGAATGGAATATATAAATGCAATTAACAAAAAGTTGATATTAGTATCTTGTGTGTTCCGTGTCAGATGGGCTCTCACGGGGGCTGCTTGTTTTAAGTACAATTCAGCCAATTGAACTGTAGCAGAAATTGGGTGAGATGGGGGAATGTGGTGGGATGAGAGGGTCTGAGATGGCAAATATTTTTCGATATTTCAATATTTAAGACACATCTGGCATTTACACTATGCATGTTTGTGATAGTTACCGCATAGCTAGTTATGAGGAGTATTTATCAGATCTTACAATATTCATTTAATGCGATATCATTTTGTTGTTACACCTAGTGCGGGTGGCATGTTTGTGGCAAGTAGGCGAGCGTGATATCACAACATTGTTGTGCGTTAAAACCGTTTCATTTCATGAACCAATTTTGTAACGGTTTCGTCTACAAATCAATATTAAATCAGACATGAATGATATATAGACACGGGTGTCATAAATGTCGCCAAGATATATATGATTGTGTCATGTAATTGTCACCTGGCGGTAACTCCCTCATCCCATAGTTTCGTAGGGGTTCTTCCAATTATCAAGCCCGTTTGAAGATTATTTGTAGTGCCTGAATGACAAGGGACAAGCGAAGCACCACAATACCATGTGTATAGGCCCGGTGAAATTTCAAATATACAAAAGCATTATCATATCCACATCATACAATAGAAACATGTTTGAGTTTTAGCGACGCCCACACAATTTAGTCTATTAAATGCTTAAGATAATGTAACAGCGATACTTCTCTCATCTGAGCTTCACATCCACGCTTGTATCAGCTTACTGAAATCGTCATATGGTGATATAAAGGGAACATTTTACAAGCGTAATCGAGAATAGTTTATATAACTGTGTTTCTGTCAAAGAATTGTTAACGAATTTATTATTGATTGGATAGCAATACGAAATCGTCCATTGGTGCGTCCATTACGAGTTATGATTACATTAACCGTTTTCAGGTAATGGTTTTTGTTTGTTGATTAGCGATTTAAAACATTTAATATATCAGAATTATGACTGTTAACTCTAACTGTGAGTCATTTTTTAATGCCCAAACCGACCAACTGCTGGATACAAGGATTCAAAATACCATGTAATTACGATGTTTCAAACAATGTTTCGTCAGCGCCATGATCCCTTTATGTGTGCCAGAATGATGACATAATGATATATCGAACAAATCACCACAAAGCACCCTGCGCATCAAAACGTCACTGTCCCTAGCTGCATTGCCAGTACTCATGAACTCTCAAATTACGATCTTTTCATTGAAGCCAACATTTCAATCACATGGACACAATAACCATACGTGAGCAATTTTACAAGCGGGAGAATAACATTATGATGGAAGTCACAAGTATACATATCGTGACTGTCTATACATGGAGTCATCTAATCTAATATCTTAATATTATGAGGGACAGCGCATTATTACATCAATCATACGTTCTTGGATGATTTGTTTATCCATTCTTACACACCAATTGTCATGCTATGCTGACATACGCTTTTTAAGATCTAAACCTGCATTATATTCATCACATTTTGTTAAGACACCAGATGCTGTAAGTCAGTACACTTCAGCATGCTAGCTATGCGGAGCACGCGCATTGTATTGTCAGAAGAATTATTACATGCGTGATAAAACATTGGTCGATGTCTGTTATATCAATTCTTCCTTTCCGTGTGATGGTCGGGTAATGACGTCAGTAACAATATAAAGCCACATATTATTGTGATTAACTGGTGCGTCACGGTTGAAGAGTCGGAACGTAACATACGCCATTTCTCAATCGGTTTTAGCATTTAATCACAGGCTTTTGCAAGGATACGTGTAATTAGGGCTTCATCATACATGAGGCAGCCATATGTTTCATTACTCTTAGACGTTGTGTAGCATATATTCTATTTGCATTACATCTGTTCACTGGCTGTCGTCTTTTACAGTCAAACAAAATTTACATCTTTATTGTGTCAATGTGCTGTAAGAAATATATGATCAACAGTGCAATTTAATATGGCGGTGACACACTCGGACCAGGTGTATCAAAGCATCAAAAATTTACCTCACAGCCTGTAATCTATCTGCAACAAAGTTCGTTGACGGCAGCACGGAATAACAAAAGTGCCATAAATGTTTATTGTTTTGCCTTTGCGTATTCCGGCAGAATCGTGCTAGTTTGTCGCTAGTCATTCAACATGTAGGAGATTTATCCGCAACGAGAGAGAGAGAGAGAGAGAGAGAGAGAGAGAGAGAGAGAGAGAGAGAGAGAGAGAGAGAGAGAGAGAGAGAGAGAGAGAGAGAGAGAGAGAGAGAGAGAGAGAGATCGAGAGAGAGAGAGAGAGAGAGAGAGAGAGAGAGAGAGAGAGAGAGAGAGAGAGAGAGAGAGAGAGAAGCTAGTATAATAACAGAGTTTGGGATAGATCACGATAGCTCAGGCAAATCTGCCGACAACGGCGAAACACCTACCTTTGTCTGAGGTTGTCTAGAGTAAGACAATCGTGTCATGTTCTTATAAGAGCAACAGAAGGATATCTTTGGTTGTGTGTTTCTGGATCGCAAGAAGTTGTTAAACACCCCCACATCCCATTTTGTCATCTGTCAACATACACATTACTGCTTCATTAAAAGAAGTTGCTTATCACGAAACGCCATACGTACAAAGTACTATCTGTTCACATTGTTACTGTTACGTAAGTTGATCATTGTCTTCCTAATAAAGTCGTACTCAAAAATAATTTTTAGTCATCTTACGGAAGAAGCTTACTTACATCGGAATTAACGCAAGCATCCTATGTGGCGTTATGCCTATCCATTTGCCAGTCCCCTGTTCCACACAAACATCCCTGCCATACTGATGCGAATATTAACACCAGTGCTGTCGTAATCGTATATACTTTCTATTTATTTCAGATTGCATTGCGGATACAGCCATACCACCATGTATCGTTTACAACACCTGTAAAACGAAAGAAAATTTCATAACCTTAAGTCCAAACGAACCAACATGGTATGTCAGCGGTCTACAATAGACGCCATTGGGCATATCAGGGCGATGTCAAACAAGTTACGAGAACAAATTAACCATGTCATATCAATCCTACCAAATATGTATTTTAACGACCAATAGTGATGATTTCCATACGTCTTATTTACTCATATAGTCACTCAGTCACTAAGTCATTCACTCATGCACCGACTCAGTCAGTCAGTCAGTCAGTCAGTCAGTCAGTCAGTCACTTAGTAACTCACTCACTCACTCACTCATTTACTCACTCGCTAACGAACGAACGAACGAACAGATGATCGATAGCAAGACGATATTCATTATTCACCGTGACACATAATGTCATGTGAGGATTGGATATAATATGTTTGATTTGTAAAGTTAAACCTAGAATTCATCATTGTGGATTATTGGTACAATGTTACAAAGTGAACATGCACGTTGTCCCTCCAGCAGGAGAACGGATTTGGATGGAGACTGCCCTACAATGTTATCGAATGTCATAAATTGCATTAGTCTAAGTCTATTGTGGTTATGCCCATCAGCTGCAAAATCCCCTTACAGAACATCAAACATCATCAATCAGCGTTTGCTTTGAAGGGGTCATTGATGTTGAAGAACAAAAAAAGCTGAAGCCAAGTACATTTTAGTAATCAAGTTTATTTTGCTGTGAAATCTATGCAATACCCTCGCTTCACCTACCGGAGTTACGATGTGTGTTTTATATGGTTGATAAAAATACCAGTGAAATGGACCTCCTCATTATAGTGAACTGTGCCAAATGCCAGATGAATATATATGTCGGCATATCAACCGTGTGCATGTTCGAATAGTTAGGGTATCTAAAGGCGAAAATGTGATTATCGAATAATTATAATTGAGATTTCAAAGGGCTCTGTAATGTGAAATTGTATGGCGCAATTAGCTGTGACCATTCGAATATGACCCAAAGATGATAGTGGATGCAACCGTTTTGATATGCAAGCCGTCAAAGCGCCGGCTTATTACCCATGAGGCTGTAGTAACGAAACTTTAACTGTCCTAGAATCAACATAACTTATTTGTGTTCGAGAGATGTGCAATAGCTGATTGCCAATCTGTATGCTGGTTACAAGAGTGGCGATCACTAAGCAGACGCTTGATTTCCGGATTGCCATAGGTTTACTGGTCATCTTCAGAATTGC
Organism: Urechis unicinctus; assembly: GCA_034190875.2. Classification (NCBI taxonomy): domain Eukaryota; kingdom Metazoa; phylum Annelida; class Polychaeta; order Xenopneusta; family Urechidae; genus Urechis; species Urechis unicinctus. The sequence continues at coordinate 38,219,454 of CM067347.1, read as the reverse complement.
GGTTTCATAATGTTGTTGCAAGGGATAAAAAGAGGTCAGTATTATGGTATATAACAGAGCCCTCCTTAGACTGGTACATGGTTTAACGGCCACAAATACAGCAAGCGTAGACATTAGATCACGACTGTTTTCTATTGACCACGTAGCAGTATCAAGAACGTATTATTGATAATAGCATTTCGATCCACAATAAAAGTGACGCATGATATCCATGCTGCAGAGACTAAGTGCCGCATGATATCCATGCTACAGAGACTAAGTGACGCATGATATCCATGCTGCAGAGACTAAGTGACGCATGGTATCCATGCTGCAGAGACTAAGTGACGCATGATATCCATGCTGCAGAGACTAAGTGACGCATGATATCCATGCTGCAGAGACTGATTGATGCTTGCCTTCAACTACGGGTGGCGTAGATTGCAGATTGATGTCATCACTGAGTCTGGCTGTCACTCTCTGGGGCATGCAATAAGCTCAGTTGATGTCATCACTGAGTCTGGCTGTCACTCTCTGGGGCATGCAATAAGCTCAGTTGACGTCATCACTGAGTCTGGCTGTCACTCTCTGGGGCATGCAATAAGCTCAGTTGACGTCATCACTGAGTCTGTCTGTCACTCTCTGGGGCATGCAATCAGCTCAGTTGACGTCATCGCTGAGTCTGGCTGTCACTCTCTGGGGCATGCAATAAGCTCAGTTGACGTCATCACTGAGTCTGGCTGTCACTCTCTGGGGCATGCAATAAGCTCAGTATAGTGAACATCGCTGAGCTGAATGAACAAAAGCTCAATATCAGCAATGACCATTACAAGCATGCATCGATTCCGAAAGCGATGACGTCATCGGCTCGTTTGATGGGTTCATATATTAGTTATTCAATAATCGTTTACCATACGTAGTGGTTCTAAAGAAAGGTCATAATGTTTAGTAAGATATATTATGCTAATATCTCTGCTGATATGATCAATAACATTACACTGTTTGATGTTATTGTGGGTGCATTGTGATTATATTTTTCATAACCGATGATGATAGTTGTTATGTTTACTCGCATATTGTCTCTAAGTTCCAAAGGTCGTGTCGGCAATAATAAATGTTGCGTGTATGCCGTGAATGAAGTGGCCTGTAAAACCTGAGCGCCTTAGGGTACTCAAAAGAAGCCCCTCAGTAATCACCCCAAGTCGCATCCAATTAGAACGCGCGCCATGTTGGAGCACTCGAACGGACATCTGTCAGAGCCGGTCCTCCTTGGTCGGCGAGATGGCTGTGGTGGTCGGAACGCGTGATGCGATGGCTGTAGGAATCATGTGTTATTATATCTATGGCGTATGTGTATTGCATAGATGTCATCTTGGGCTTTTAAAATATATGCATCTACAAATACCTCCTTTTCTGGGCTTGTGATTTATTATCGCCTCTAACAAACATTGAGGGTATTGTAGGAACGTTATTATTGTATGGCATTTTAGGCATGAAAATCCAATGTGAAATGTGAACAAACAATTGTAATAAGAGCAAAAACTGAAAAAACAAGCGCCGATTTTAATTTGTAGACTATTATCGGCATTGATGTTCTGATAATTGTTTTCCCACTGAATTTGGTTCAGCACACTGGGAGCCTATTAGGGCCCCTTAGATAGCATGTTTAGGGGCCAATGCCCCCCGGGTCCCTGTCGCGTAGGTTCGTACCACCAACCCAGTAACTGCATATGTGTCTACAGCTGGCATTCTTATTGCCAAGATATGTATTGAGTGCATTGTATTTCGGCTCGTGTGTCATACTGGTACCAGTTGCACTGGTGAGCCTTGCACAAGTATATTATATCACTGAAACAACTACTCATTAACCCATTAGTTCGACTAGAACGGTGTAGATAAATATCGAGTGTGTGGAAAAAACTGCACTGTATGGATCACAGTCCACCCAAACGAAGCTTCCCATACCTCTTGTGTGTTCCATTGGTCAACCACCGATATATACATCTGTCACGTTGGTAATATCTTACATCGTATGTATCTTATATGAAAACATGCTTCCGGTTTTTGATGGATGTTTACTTTCGCATGGATAAAGTGGACTATAGGCTGCATAATGTTATTCAAATGTTGTTTTGCGTGACTTAGTAGTATACATGACCCGAATCCCCATAGTATAATTTACAAGAGCTATACCATCACCTCCACCCAGTATCTGGCATAATAGATTTTAGTATAGGTGCTGTTAGGTACTTACATCAACCTAACTCCCTGTTATAATAAGTTATGTTATGGCAAGTAATTGTAGAAGGCTTCCTCTGGCCTTTTCTTTTCGTCGTCAGTTGGCTACGTGTGATCTACTTAGTATGTACGGCATCTTGTTGACAAAACGTATCTGAACGATAACTTTTGCTACCGTATGTCGATAAAGACGCCCATGGTTTGGCCGCATCTATAGAACGTGGTGAAAACCTCTAGGCATTAGCATTACTTGTACTACGATAAACATGATATACCGCATATTGTGTCTGTAAAGCAATGTAATCGGCTTAGCCTGCTATCTGGTAAGTCTATAATGTTTGGAAAGCGTTTCGCTAATGCAATGGCAGCGTGATTAATGATACAGTCATCACCCGTTCTACTTAATCAAATTATTCAAATCACTGCTGCAAAAGTGTACTGCGAATATTCAATGCACGTTCAAGAGTACACACCGTTCCAAAGTAACTGTTTTACGTGATATCAATTACAGGATCGTCAGCACATGGCCACAATGCAATTTTAGACCTACGCAGTGTTCTAAATTTTTATCTAAGACACTTGCATTTCATCAGTCTAAAGGCTAGCAACAGCAACAGTCCATGCATAAAAACTTCATGCTATTAACGACCACCTATTTCGACGGTACAGCTTGAGCAGTGGAAAGGCGTTGTTGATGTTTTACAATAAGCGACTGCATCATCGAAAAGCTTGATGTTGATTGCATTATATCCTGAACAGTTTTAAGCGCTGCTTGGGGAATAAAACAGAAATATGAACTTATGAAATAAGAGTGGCAGAGATCTCAAGTGATATTCTGTCATTTATACGCAGTGAAACACCCATTAAATCAGATGTAGTGTTTCATATCGCATTATTCTATTATAATTTGTTTTTCTGCACGAAATGGGAATAACATATTTATAGAAGACCATATACTGTATCGGATGAGTTGCAGCCAAACAAGCGACGCATCATCTCAGATAAAGAGTAGAAAGCAGCTGTTGGGCTTCGATGAAATCTACATCTAACTGCTTACATGTTACCAGACAACAATATACCGTATGGTTAAGTAGCTGCAATTTAGGTCTTCAATAGGAAAATCGCTGAGCACGAAAAGGAAATGTCTCCTTACCAAGGCCGTATATACGATTTCCACAGCTCTATTCGGTCTGCCGCGTATGGATATTCATTCATATGTCGCTGCAAACGAGTATTTGGCGTGATTAAGTTTGAATTAACTTATCCATACCCATGTGTCTTTTCAATTGCAACGTACACGTCAAAAACGTTATAGATCGCCCCCTACTCCGGCCATAACGTCCGCCTTAGTCTGTGGGTGGTCCGTCGTAACCTAACTCCTGCTATTGTTCAAACTTGGCCTCGTCCCCATCACATGAATCACAATTACTAAATGTCAAGAACCTTTATTTCATACCTGGCATATTATTCTGTGGTAAGTCACTGTTATGTAGCTACGAATGCAGTCATAAACGATGAAAGGGACAAGTATTTAAGAGCTATGGTGTGTGTGTGTGTGCGGTCGGTACAATGCTGGTTGTAATACCCTTCTGTGTTCAGCTGGTTCTGTTAAATGTCAAATACCGAACGTTGGAGGGAGAGGAGAGGTGGGTGGAGGTGGTGGGGGGTGTATATTCATGGAAGCTTATTTGTATGACTCATCGTGTAGCACATCTTATATATGCGAGAAGCTTGCTCGGCGCCTGTCCGGAAGGACGATGGACATAGACCAGAGTTAAAACGTCAATTTGTGCATGGTATGAATGGGGCAAGAAGCTCTATTACTGCTGTCCTCAATATGCACAAACAAAACGGTTGCATTGATCAATCAACGATGTGCGAATTATTCGAATGACTTATATTTGTGCAATATGCCGTTTCTGCTACAAAAATCTACTGTTATACGCTGTGTGATGTGAATCGTCACGCAACGAGCTGCATATTTGTCAGTTGATATTCAATAATTATATTTAGTGTTGCAGCACTTGATTTGTACATCAAAACTAGATTATATTCGCGGTTGGTGGTGATAATGTACGTCAATTTAGTTAGTGTGCAACGTTAAATTACTTTGTTGATCTGTATTTCTGGTTCCGAATCACATCAAATCAGCGACACCAGTTTATTAACAGGAATGCTTAGAAAGATTTAGAAAACGACCGGTCAAGACCATTTTATGGCCAAGGAAAATTCTGTCTACAGTTTGCTTGTTTAAGAGTTACAAGTAACTTTATTTACAACCTTTGTCGTTTAAAATTTGATTCAATTATGTGATTGGCGATGCGAATAATGTGATGCACCTACGACTTAAAATCATTCGTAGATTTTAATTTTACGTAATATGTTCCTAACGTGAAACGTACCTCTAATCATTCAGCGACGGGTATCTCAATTAATTCAGTAAAAGAGTCCTCTATTCAGTAAAACGTTCATCTATTCATTATGTATCATGTATTTTGATTAATTCAGTACAACGTACCTCTATTCTTTCAGTAAAACGTATCTCAATTTGTTCAATGAAACGTACCTCTATTCATTCAGGTACCTCCACCAATTAATCTAACGACACATAAGCGAGATGTTTGGCACCAGATCTAATGTTCTGCTCTGAGGATGAGCACAGATATTTCCAATTATTGGGTTAACTCACATATTCATGAACGCGATTATTTGTTACGTGGACCATAGTACTATTCATTATCACAACAACGCTTAATGAGCTGACTGCTATAACTTGTGAATGTGGTTGATATGCACCTTGCGTAATGGAACATCTTTCAACATAATTATACAGCAGAGTACTTTGGCCTGGTCAATCTATCACAAATCCGGGGCAATTATGGCTCGTACATTGGGAATAAAATCAATTAGTTCCGTGCTCTGGTACCATAGTACAAATAACTTATCTACCTTACATAAAGCACAGAACGACAATTGTTGCTCATAACTGAGAAATACCCGTCGATGGTGTCCGGTCGATATTTGACACGTATGTCTAGTTGACGTTAACGACAACACATCACCCAAATTCATTTGCCGCTGTATAATAATATAAAAGTGAACATTGCAAATCTCATATAATAATTTAGCTGCATTAAAGATATTGTCTTCTCTGGCACCCAAACCCACCTAGCATCATTTTCTACTCACAGATCAAGCTACAACAATCAACAAACTAACGAAAATAAGGTAACATACCGATAAGCCTTTATAAGATAAAGTCTTAATATACCCCATACCACTAGTAACGAATTAATTGGCAGTGGCATTACCAAATTTGTTGACAACGAGCAGGTTTTTATATCGAATGAGTTACCAGGCCAAAATGGCCCTTTACATTGCCGACAAACACCAAACGCAGCGTTGCAGGCGTATTAACCAAAGCCAATGTAAAGTAGGCAGCTTATTAGCTCACCCTTGATTTATATGAACGCAGGCCATTGGTGATTAATATGGCTGAAAAAGGGGATTTCAAAAGCGATAATAATATTTGCTCATTGCTGTTAAGACGCCTCGCAATCAACGCGACAGCCTCGACTGTATTGTACTAAGATATAGATAACTGGCCCTTCACATTCAGCGTTGAGTCATCTTATTGCATGTAATTGCATTTGATCAAAACATTGTGAAAATATTTATTAATTGCCACAAGACCGAATATTCATCATAATTCATGCTTTTATGTTTTGAATGGGTAAAGTTCATGACTCACACCACAAAACAGCTACCAGAAGCTTACAACCGCAAGGGCAGTTGCTTGAAAATCAAACTGACGTTGATTATCTACGACCATCTTGAATCTCCATGAGCGTCTTCATAATTTATTGTGCTACCAGATTGAAAGAATGACGGCATGATATCAACATGTGCCGGTTATTCCTCGGATTGTTCACTACCATGGCATATACTTCATAATGTTGCTGTATATTTACGTGTCATACTATTAATGACATGATATAAATTGTTAAGGGTAAGCATTTAGTACTTAATGATATTTTCCTGGAGTAGCTTTGCACAGATTAAAGTTGCCAGGTAAGATATATCATCTAATAGCTAAATTACGGACAAATTAATAAACTCATCGAAGGTTATTGGCAACGTAAGTTAAATTCTCATCATGATTTCAGTTTGACGTCAAATTAGCGTAATCGACAGTAGATTGTGTGTTGGTTGGTCATGCGGTGGCCATAGCTCATACCAATTCGAACCCTGAATAATAGCTACTGAATAATTAATAAGCCCCGCGGGAAGTCGTATTTGACGTACCAACGCCCGGTAATTTATACATAAGTTGCAATCATACTCGGCGCTCACACAAAAGTACATATGAAGAATGAATTATCACACCTATGAATGTTTATGAACACGTTGAGTTTGTTTACGTGTGAGATTTCGTCAAAGGCGATGAAATTCGGCCACACAATGTTTGATTTGAAGGATATGAACGGTCGCTGCACGCACGCGCAGACAAGGTTCTACGCAAGAGAACCGTAAGGGCATGAGTAGTATAAGTAATGGTGGTTCCGGCGCAGGCCACGTTTTTTAGACCACACCAACCCCCGAAGCAAATGTCCCACATCCAATATATCCAACCAGCCAGCAACCATATTTCCAACAGACTGAGTTTCGGGCAGCAATGAGTCGCGGGGGGAAGGGGGCCACGAGTCGCAGGGGGCAGGGGCAGGGAGCGCACCCCAATTACCTACACTACAGTGGTCCCCAACTTGGGACCAGCCACCCGGGCGAATTTGGTTTCAGTTTCGGTTTCGGCTACGAGTTGTAGGGGGTAGGGACGCAGGGGAGCTACCATCACCTATACTACCAATCTTCAGGGTTTTATCCATAGAGGTCTTTAAGTGTAATCCTTCTGGGGCGAAGTCTACCTGTGTAGGTTCCATTTTTCACGCGGTCGAGGTCCTCTATAAACTGGGCAACCTTAGCATTGTTTTGCTCGATAAAGTCGGGATCAGGATGAGCGGTTATCAATCTCATCGTAAAGAGCTTCTAACAGTAGAAAGCCCCAGTCGGCCTCTCCGCGGTCCCGCTCGGTCTACCCAGCCAAGGACCTGATGCTCCTGTTCCACGTCCAGGCAACTATTAAACCTCCCGTTTGCGCCATATTCGCCGTCTTTGAGGCCCCCAATCGACGCCCACCCCCCAAGCTACAGTCTTCTTATACTTCTTCCGATCCTTGTGATACACCTGGTTATACACCTCAGCCCACCCCAGGTCCTCGTAGGCGCTCAACCTGAAGATGCAGTCGGCAAATACCCCTATGATCGCCACCGGACAGTGGTGCAACCCCAACAGAACCTGAGGCTTATATATATTCGGTATCACCCTCCCGGGACTCCGAGTGTAGGGGCGCTTTATCTCGAGCAGCACAACCTCCAATGCTTCGTCTTTTCCACGTTTGATCAGTGCATTTTTTTCATCAATTGAAACAGTCTGGTGAGCTTTTACAGACCTAGCCTTAATATCGCCCTTCATTTTGGTATATTGTGTGACCTCAGCTAAAACGAGTTTAAACTCGTGATCCGAGATATTACCATCTTCAAGTGCTGTCGATACAATGTCAGCAATGGTATTCAATTTGCTCTGCGCTAGAATGCGGATCTGATCATGTTTTTTCACCTTGATGGTCGGTCTGCGACTCACGAATTTTCCAGCAATTCCAAGTAGCTCACAAGCGGCTCCAGTAACACCCAAGACTGTGGCAATAGGAATAGCAACTATTGTAGACATTATACCTACACCACTTGCACCAAGACACATACCAACAGTAACTAACGCAGTGTCTACTGCATCCACCGAGTTCACTGCACGCCTATATTTCTTGTACATAGCACAATATTTTTCAACCTCTTTCTCAAGGTAATGCTTCTTGAGGCTGATCTCATTCAACCGATAGGAGTGCCCTGGATTCTCATCAGGCAGCTCCGGATATTACGGTGCAGTCGGAATGGTTGGTAGTTGTTTCATACTGCTGCTTTATACGTAAGTCTACAGGTCAAGTTCCATTAGGAGTGAAGCTACAGACCAAGTCGCCCCTCTGTTTAGTCTACAGGTCAAGTTCAATTAGAAGTGAAGCTACAGAACAAGTTGCCCCTCTGTTTCCAGTGGTTGTAGAAAAGTTAATAACGTCACCTTGTTTCAGCTGTAAAGGTTGGTCAAAAGATATTACAACAGCTCGTTGGTCAGCAGGTTTGTTTATCCCTATCGATTGATTTATCCCATTTATAACAGAAACGACTGCCATAACACCAGTATCAGTGTCCACACCAGACGACAAACACATACGGTTGAGTCTTGAGAGGTTCGACCCCTGGCCCCATCACAAAACGACCACCCATATCCTGTGCGAAGAGTGCCACTTGCTTCTGCCGAAATAGTAATAAGGGGTTTTGTTTTTTCAGCTACGTGTTGTCTCAGGTCACTGTGCTGCTGCCTATGTCAGTCATCAACATACTTTTTATTAGCAGCATCTGTAGGCGATATTGGGTCTCCCAACTGAACTATTTTATTATCTCCCATTTCAAGGTCTCCAGTCATAGTACCCCCACTTTTATCAATTTTTTGTGAGTCACCAATAGATACATAGGTCTTTGTGGTATATTCCGAGAGGTTGGCGCCCTGAACAGGGCTTGCCGGTTTTTGCCTAGGTCCATAAATACTCGTTTTTATTGACATCTTATAAATTCAAGAACAACGCTAACAGGTAAGTCGTGATTATACAATAGACTTCCTTTATTATCACGTAACTGAATCTTTAACTCATGCACTGTTCCGATAGTGACACGCTTACATACAGGATTAGTGATGTTCGTGGTTATAATATCACCAAAAGAGCCACCCTCTAAGCCAACAACTTCAAAAAGGGTACCATCTAGTATGTTGTGTGTGGTGCTGACTTGATCGAGGTGAACATAAATTGTGCAGAACATGCTAAAGTTGATGGTGCGGTCACCAGTGTAAGTACCTGAATAAATTCACTGCCTTCCGAGACCGTCATCAAGACCCAACATTGTTAACACTCCGTCTGATATACTCACAGTCCCATCAGGAATTTCGAGGGCAATAACCCCATTTACAGCATCAACTTCCAAACCAAAACCTAATGATGTAATTTGCTGCTGAAGAAGACTGAAACTCTATAGGCCGGGTTTTAGTTGGATTCTTCCTCCTTTCCCAGCAATTTCAGACCGCCATGCAATTTTCCCGTCTGTTTCGAGATTGTACCAGCCCACAGTATACGTGAATGACCAAAGACTTACGTATAGATCACCTGCATTATTGTCAATAGGATTTTGCAGGGACACAACCTCACCGCTTTGAACATTAGACAGAGTGTGATACATAGCAATATGAATAAAGAAGCCTTTACATTCAATACGAATAAAACGTACAAAACTGGGCCGGTCTACCCACTTCATATTGATCCTGAGGATCTGACACACCTTCTCATCCGGGTTAAGGCAGGTAAAATTACAGATGCGTTTGGGGTGGAGTTCTCCAACCTGTTTGATAAATACTTGGTGCCAAACATAAGTGATGACAGCCTTGTAGTTGGCTGGAGAACCAACCACATGCAATACTGCCAGAACCAGGTAAACTTTGTTGTATGGTGCGCAACCAGTGGCTGCGGAGTTTCTGCCCTAGACCACCTCAAATCTGACTCCCCAGCGCTAAGTAACCTCTACAGGTTACACGTCTACTACACCATCCGGAGACTTTTAGACGAAATGAGAATAGCACTGCCGGATGACGCCACATGGTCGGCCACCAATAACACCTTTGACAAGAGAATCTACCACAAGCTCTGCCACAAGTTTGGGGTTGACGAAAACAGCGACTGGAGGATAAAGGTTGGTAACCAGGGCCTAGGGCGGGTCTACTTCACCGACCCTGAAACACATGAGGTGCGGGTGATCACTCATTACGGAAACACCCACCTGTACGAATCCGTTAGGCAAACATTTGAGAAATCAACCGACGGCTTTGTTTTCCAGGGCGGCATGCTGCACATTGATTTTATAAAGCAAGACCAGGATGGGGCAAACATCGCCTGGAGTACTTTCATCCTGGAAAAATCGGACGGTCAACATCCCCAGGTATCTCACGGATCAACGACAGCATTCGGATCTATATCTGGGCCATTCTTGGTGCTCAGGCGCAGACCCGCTCAGAGATACTAGGTGTTGGCACGTCCTTTGATGCTCAAAAGCAATTTCAGGCTAACGTTGAGGATGCCATCAACTCCCCAGTGGACATTCCGTCATCCATCCGCAGGTATCAGAACGTCCTTCAGAATGCTTCCTCAAAGGTTGATTATGTGTTTGGAACAGGCCTTTACATGGCTCCGTCGGATATGAGCCTCACCATTGGACACGCTGCTGCCTTACTGGCTAGGCCTTTCAGGGCGTTTGCCAAGGAGTTCAGCTGCTTTTTAATCCACTCCTTTAAGCCGGGCTTATTAGCTGGCGTTGGTGCCAGGGTTGGACTGGTGCTTCCTCCACCCGTCAAAGCAACTACCAGGGTCGAGATTGCCGGCAGTGAGGATGGAGCCGATTGTTATGCCTTGCTCCCGGAACAGGGTGCGCACACGCTCAGCTAGCGTTGTGTCCTCATTAAGAAGTCTGTTGATCGTTTCCCTGATACGGTTAATCTTGGTTCGCAGATGTTTGCGGTTTACAGATGCAGCCTCAACACGGACACGCCGCAGGTCCTGCAGTTGAGCAAGCTCATTTGCTTACAATTTCCATGCTGGACTATCACCCCTCCCTGCCTCCTCCAGGCTTGCCATTTTAGCTTTCCGCTGGTCTATATCCTTTTCTATCTCAGTTATCTTAGCTAGGTTGTTGACCAGCTCACCCCTCTGGGTCTGCATAGCCTTGTCAAGCCCAATAAGCTCTCTGAGTGGTAGTTCGTTGTCTGTTTGTGTACCTAGGTCTTGGATGGTATTATGAACGTCCTCTATAAAGCTTGTTTCTTCCACGCCACCCCCCGTCCCGGAAATGGCTTCAGGGCCCCTCATTTCTAAATACTCTGCAGCTATAGCAGCTGCTTGGTCAACGCCTTGGAGGGCTGTTGCTTCCTTTTTTGACACTGCTTTTTGGTACCACTCAGTAAACCCCAACCCATCACGGACGGCCTTAGATCCCCCTACCCTGTCTGCTAGCTATTGTTTGAAGTGAAAGCGGGGCCTTAGTACGAGAATGTGTAATACTTAGGTCAGGGTAGTCCTTCAAACGAAACTCTCCTCCAACAAGTTCAAACTTTGTATATTCACGGACGAGGGGGGGAGTCTGTAACCTTTTTCAGCCAATGCATCGTAATATTCATAGACAGCGCCCACTAATCGCCCTCCCTGTGGTATCGTAATCTATCTCATCCTATAGCACCCTGAGCTAGGGGGCCGCCTGGAGTGTCTCAGCTACGGGCCAATCCTCATCCTCTCTTCCAGGGTCCCCCTCCACTGCGTCGTTAAATGTTGGGTTATCAAACCCCATGCTTGCGTGTTAAAGATATACTTGTAGATAAGAAGTTTAGCATGACGAGTACTTTACGGACGCAAACTAAACCCACACTACTGGATACGCGAGCCCCTCGGGGTAAAGGGCGTGCGACAGTCTGTAGTTATTACAAACAATCCAAGCACTATTGACCAGAACCAACAACTGCTGGTTCGCTTCCCCAATCTAGGCGCAGACGACGTCATTGTTCCAGGGACAGCACGGCTGGCCTTTACAATCACGCTGACCTCGACTGATGTTAACCGCAGCGTTGTGAAAAACCTGGGTCACGCTGTGGTTAAGAAATTGACAATCAAGATTTCTGGCAATGAGGTCATGTCTATTGATGACAGCGATGTGTACCACTGTTACCACGACTTGTGGCGGACCGCACAGGAGAGACAGGGCCTCCAGTACCAGGGCTTTGACACATCAGATGACAGAAACACAACTAAGATGCGAGTGGGGCAGGAGACAAAGATGACTTTGAACTCCTCGAGAGCCACATGCCGTTCTACCAGAGCGCGCTCAATGACAGACTTGAATACAAGCTCACGTTCAACGACTACAACCGCGTAATTAATACACGCAACAGGCGACATAGCTGCCAGCTACAAAATTTATGGCATCTCGCTGGAGTATGACATGGTTACCCAAACAGAGTTGGCCGCATGATACGCACCCAGTACACAGGTCGGCTCTCAATTCTGTACGACCGTGTACTTCGTCACAGAAAGCTTGTATACAATAAAATAGATACACTGTGGAGCATCAATCTGAACGTGCCAGCTCGCAGCATGAAGGGCATCTTTTGAAGACCCCCAGGGCGCCTCATTTGCCAGGAAAACAGAGTCGCTCTACAACCCAAAGATTACGAAGGTCGAGGTGACCATTGAGGGCATCCCCAATCAACTCTATGCCCAGGGCATGCGTGGCTACCAGCAGTGGGACGAGGTGAAGAAGGCCTTTGCAGCAACGAGTAAACGAGACCCCAGTGTAGCAATAGCAGTAAAAGACTTGGCATTGTCGGACGTTTCCCTAGGAGAGTATCTAACCAGTAAGTATGCTCTGTGGCTCGACTTAAGGACGAGTGATGACGACCAGCTGCTCGGTAGTGGTAGGGCCGTGGAGAATGCATCTGAGGGTGTCACCATTCAGATCACAAAAAAGGCAGAGGCGGCCGGCGCATTGAACGTCTATATGTATATTGTTATGGATGCACAGCTTTCCATTAAAGATGGCAAATTCGTCAGCGCAGTCTACTAACAAGGTTTTGATGAAACAGAAAACTGAGTTCACATTTCCAGATGGTCCCTGTTCGGCAATTGTTTGTGGGCAGACAGGATGTGGGAAAACCGTATTCATCCTCGACCTACTTGAAGGGCCCTTCTTTGGTGCCTTCGAGCATATTGTAATTCTCTGCCCTACCATACGTTTCAACGAGGCCTATCAGATGCGGTCATGGGTGTGGAACGATTCAGAGGTGTACGTGGTTGACCTGGCTCCATGACCACTTGAGGGCTTTCTACCACTGCTTCAAGGGCGAGCCTACCCTCTACATTATTGATGACTGTTTGGCTACAAAGGCCCTAACCAAGAAGAAAGACATGTTATCCGAACTGGCCTTTAGCTGCTGTCATGCACAGCAAAGTGTCTGGGTCCTCACCCAGAAATTCAACGCTGTGCTGAAGGATCTACGTGAACAGACCTGTTGGATGGAACTTTTCCACACCAAGGATCGTGACTCGTTTGAAGACGCCCTACGAGAGAATGATGTGATTCCAACGAGTGAGGAACGTGCCACAGTACGCCATCTACTAGCAAAGACCAAGGACGCAAAACTGCTGCTGAAGACTGATCAACCCACTGCATATGCCGTCGATTTAGGTGATGCTGGGCTGCTGCTTCAGTAACCAATTTAGGTTTCTTCGTCTGGGGAGCAGTGCAATATATTAGACTTCGAAGGTGTTTACGTATATTCATGGATCCTGATACCATTATTGATCACTCCTTGAACAGGACGCAGAGGCTCTGAGCGAGCCGTTGGGTGAAGATAGCTTGATGCGAGACTAGGCTTGGGCAGTCAGTTCTCCAACTGCGATCAGCAGCGTTGCAAAGATTGAATCAATGTCTTTGAAGAGATGCCTGGGCGCTAGCCCCCCAGAGACTCATCAGCCAAATAGCTGCTTGTATTTTTCTGGACCTCGAGACATGAGCCAAATCTGATTACGGACCTCAAGATTGACCCGTTTGTTGGGCAGGCGGTAAGAACTGCCACATGTGAACTTTATCATCGCTATGGTATGATGTTGGCTGCGCTTACCGCGGCCCTAACAACCGCCAAGTACTGCCAATTTGGAGCGAGCACCCCCGACCTCTGGGACCAGCTGGCCGACACCCCTCCTGCAGAGGACCTGCCTGGGTGCTGTCAATTGGAGGAACACAATTAGTAGGTAACATGGATAATGCAAATCAAGAGATAACGGCGGTGACTAGTGATCAGCCTGCGCAAAAGTGCGCTGCAGCTTGAAAAGCTCATCAAAATAGACTTCTGAGAGAGCTGCGGGAGGCTAAGTCCGCGCTATAGTCTGAAAATCGGCCCCCTCCTCCTCCCGCCCCGCAGTTTGACCGGGGTCCGCCGCAGGGCAGATGGGTTTGACTCAGTCTTGGCCAACGTGGGCGACATCATCTTTGTTTGTTGGCGGAGTGGGGGTGTTTGGACTAGCATTGTATTGTAAGAGAGTTGTAGCCTCACACCCTAAACAGGTTGTGGCCAGGGGAGAGCCAGCGAAGTCAGTACCTCCAAACGCGCATTTAAAGGATCCGTTTTACATGGAATAAGATGACAACACCAATTACTGATGGAAAAATGCTCGTCAACGTGCTGTACCACGGTGCAGTTGTTTCCGGTATATCAATAGGTTATGTCAAGCTTGCTAAGATGCTTCTGGGTGGCGGGACTCCACGTCTTGATTTCACCCCACGCGACCTGGCTATGGATATTGCCGATGTATCACTAGCTATGGCCACAAAGGATATGCTAATTAAACAAGGAATCTTACCAGTTGATATACTGCAGTAATGGCAACAATCGCGTTACTTGTTGGAGGTGCTCTTGTTAACGCCCTTGCATTCTCTGGGAGCAACTTTTTATTCTCTAAGTTACGAAGCAGCCAAGTGGCCACGGAGCGTAAGTGTCATGATATGGCAATCGAGCAGCTTCAATCTGCTCAGGCAGCATGGGCCAAGAAGCGAACTGAGCGTTTAGACTTCATCAATGAGCAACTCCGCCCCCAGTGACATGCCGAGCATACTTTTGGGGATGTGAACGAGGCTATACGTGAGTACTACATATTGACGGGTAAATCCGTTGACAAGCAACTTTCAGACTTCTACGAGCCCTCAGATGGTCAAAAAGGGTGTGTAGTGGCGTTCATTATACTGGGTATGTCTGTGACTGGGCTGGTTGCATACAGGCTTGCTAAGTAGGTCATTTGGAGACTCGGGCGTTTACTTTGTATGGATTGTCGCATGCAGAAGATCTACTATAGTCCTAAGGGCTACTGAAAAGGCATTACAGCTATCAAGAAGCTTGCAACAGAATCGATGGTTTCTGAGGAGGTTGCCAGGGGGTGGCTAACAAAGCAAGCTATATGGCAAATCTATCTGCCAGTACCAAAACACATTCCCAGGCCGAAATTGGATGTCCCTGTCCCTAACGAGGTTCACTAAGCCGATCTCTTATTTCTTCCTCATGACATTGTAAAGCGCCAGACTTACAAGTATGCCCTAACTGTGGTGGATGTGGCCTCGCGCTACAAGGCAGCCAAGCCATTTACTAGAGGTCGCAGGTGTACTCGAAAGGATTTACAAGCGAGGACTGCTACATTGGCCTAAACTACTTCAGGTGGACCCCGGGCGGGAGTTCATGGGAGCAGTGAATCAGCTGCTAGCAAAAGATGGAGTATCAGGCGCGGTCATGTGAATATCCATCAAGACCAGGCTATAGTAGAACGCTTTAACCGAACACTTGCTGAGCGGCTCTTTGGACACCAGTATGCCGTAGAGTTAAGAGATACTGGGAAACGATCGACTGAGTGGGTTCTCGACTGCAGGCTGTAGTCTCTGCGATAAATAATGAGGTAACCCGCTTGACTGGAAAAAAACCTAAAGATGCTATAAAGGCAAAACGAGTTGCACAAAAACCCTCTTCAGTCGTACCAGGGCGCCCGCTGGGGGTCAAAGAGCAAAAGCTTCCCTCTGATGATGGCGTTTGCTACCTCTACCAGCCTGGTGAGGTTGAGCAAGACCACCGGCGGCGGGAACTCGATGTTTATCGGATTGGACGCTCTGTCACTAAATCTGGTGAGCCTGTACTATACTATTTATTGGATGGACCGCTCCGTTGCTTTGTAAAGGAGGAGCTGCTTGTGGTGCCGTCCGATTCCCAGCTGCCACCAGAGGGTATTACCAATTAGACAAAAGGGAGGGAGGTAGTAATGGAAGCAACTGGAAAGTGCCCCTGGATTCTACTCGGAAAGAGAGACCTTTGTGACAGGCCCTGTAAGTTTGACTTTTGTGCAATGCACAGGTTTAAGATTAAACAGGGGATCGTAAATTGGCTTTGTGCAGAGTGCCAGACGGGCATAAAAAATAACCTAGGGCTGTGTATAGATTGTGGATACGAAAGGGTTAACCACAAGCGCCTTCGTGAGAAGAAGATGCTTAAGGGCGGGGGGAAAGGGCCCAGTCGTAGGAAGGCCAGGTTGGCGGCTCACGTTGAGACTGAGGAAGGGGTGCTAGATAACCTTCTCACGCTGGGAAGACCATGCCCCACATCCGCCAGCTGCTCCAGTCATAGATGGTGGTGCCACACCCGAACCCCCTCAGGCTAGGAAGACCACTCCTTTATGCTTTCACCTCAGGAAGGCCACCCCCAGTCTCAGTATAGCCGGCTTATGTGAAAAGGTGGATGACCTCCTGATTGCAGAGGGTGAGGGAGAGGTGTCCAGCAGTGGTGTGGGAGAGGTGTCCAGCAGTGATGCGGGAAGTTCACCATCAGGAATCAGTGGCCGGTCGGAGGTGGAAGGTGTGGATACACTCACGGTTGAATACGATACAGCCCGTCTGCCGGCGATCTATGCCGAAGGGCAGGCCTGGGCATGCCAGTAGGCCGGGGTGTGTACACCACCCGGAGCTATCCATCTCTTTGTATCAAAGGGGGATAGAGACAACTTATTAACATACATCCCATATATCTTGTGGCTGTCACTTCGGATCATGTTCATCCCATGGCGGAACTGCTTCTGGTCGAACAGCGATTCAAGGTATTGGGCGTGGCACAGGCGTTTCTTGACCACTACCTTTTCATCTTTCCTAGAACCTTCTTGTTCTCGTTGCTGTGGAGTGGGTGGGCTGGGTCGTAGTTGCTGGTGTCGAATAGGTCACTGTCAGCGTAGATGTCTGGTGTGCGGATCTCTAGGAGGAGGGAGTCAGTGTCGGTGTAGAGTAGGTTGAGGTCGCTGCCGTACCGGGGCTTCATGGTGTTGTAGTAGAAGTCGTACATGAGGTGCTGGTACAGGTCGAGGATACACATCCCCACGTAGACTGGGCGGTTGAGGACCAGGTGGGCCTTGTGGATGTGGATGGCGACCAGGTCGTCGTCGAATATTTTCTGGCGGGCGAAGGCAGGGCTGGCGATGAGCTTTCTTTTTTTGTTGCCGTCTGCGGCTCAGACCAGCTTCACGTCAACCCGCTTGCGGAGGTTCTCCATGGTCTTGCCGAAGACGGAGTTGTTCATTAGTTTGTATAGGTCCTTCTCGAAGTCGCTGGATGCGGGCTTGCGGAGATCTGTGTTCTTCCGGATATGTATGGCTCCATCCAGGGGCTTTGGGTGAAGGAAAGGGCGCGGCGAATCTTGGTCAGCGTCATCCCCAGGGCCAGATACAGTTTGAGGTTCCTGTAGTGGAGTACGTACTTCTCCTTGTTCCTCAGGTTCGGGACGAGATTCTCAACACCGTGGCCGCCGTATTCGTCTAGCAGGTTTCTCTGGTAGTCTGAGGGCCACTCGTTCTGGACTAGGAGCCGCTCTGGGGCCAGGGGGTAGTCGTTGTGGTTGTCGTGAAGCTCAGCTGGATATTTCAGGTCGACCTCAAGGATGTACCCGGTCTCGGCGTCATCAGAGTGGGTGCGGACTATTCTGGAGAGCGACACTGGCCGGTCCACCCACTCAATGTTCGAGGTCGTTAGGGCCTGGCTCATTGCCCATCCATAGAGGTTGTTGGCATCGAGGTACTGGATATAGCTCATGGGCTTGTCCTGATCGAAGTCTCCTACGTAGGGGTTGTTTGCCTTGGCGTGGCGCCGCGAGACCGTACTTATGCCTCCATGCAGACCCTTCTCGATGAAGAGGTGTTTGTCGTAGTCAGTGAGGAGTTCGAGCTTCACCCTGTGCTCTTGAGTAGAGCGTCCCACGAGAGGCCTTGGCTGGTGTAGTAGTGGGCCGGGTCCAGACCATACTGCTTTAGGCTGGTCTTCCGTAATGTTTTAAACACGTCTGCTAGTAGGAGGACGTCTGTCGGCCGAACGTGCTCGTAGGCGTAGTCTTTGGCTGATATGCCCTGCTCCGAGAGCTTGCTGTAGAAGTCTTGGATGGGCGGGAGGGGAAAATCAAACTTATCCCAGCTGTCCATGAAGTCGTAGGGTAAGACTCCCTTGCGCTATAGTAACCCTCGCTTTGTCTGGTCTGCTTCATACTCTGCCGTCACGGTGAAGGCGTCTGGGTTGTTGGCTGAGACCAGCTTGTCGAGGGAGGCCAAGAGGAACTGTACATTGTCTATGAAGCGGAGCTGTCCGAGGGATAGGGATATGTACTTCTCCATATTATTGGGTGTACAGTTGATGTCTCCCTCTACCTTGCTTATGCCCTGCATTAGGAGATGGGAGTCATTGCCCCTCAGGTTGTGGAAGACCACGGGGATGGGGGTTGACTTGGGGCTCAATCTAAGCTTTAGGTTGCAGGCGCTCTGGGCTGGCCCTCTGTACTTGCCGGTTGTGTGGCAGTGGTCACAGACCTGCTTTGATCTTTTTCTCCTACCTCTGTTAGGCCTTGGGAAACTTCTCCACAGCGTCTCTTCCCGTGTAGATGACTTGGGGTGAGGTCTTCTTGTCGCATCGGACTACTATGCAGCCGTAACCTTTTCGATTTTTTTGGCGTGGGAGACCGGGGTGGGGTGCGCCACACCTGAGCCCTTTAGCTTATCTATGAGCCACTGGATGTTGTATTTTGATGGCCGCTGTGGGTCCTTGGAGATCGGGTAGAGGGCTGAGATGATGGACCATTGTATACATAGGTCGTCCCGGTTCTTTACGTTTATGATGGCCCCTTTATCTGCCAGTGGTGGCGGTAGAGGGAGGTAGGAGCCGCCTTTGAGTGGTTGATATTTTGCGATGTCGATCCAGATGGTTTTTACCACCTCGGAGACCCATCCAGAACCTTGGTTAACCCACTTCTCCAGCATCTCCTGAATTTGAGGGGTGGCTTGGTTTAACGCGGGGTCAATGTCTTGGGTTTGGAATCACCTGCTGCTTATTTCGTAGGACTGGCTCGACATACTCCTCGGCGCCATCTTTATCAGTCTTGTAGAGGCATACCTTGATTGCGAACTGGGTCTTGAGGCCGCCTAAGATATTCAGCTCCTCGGCTAGCATTTTTGGTCGCACGCCTTTCTGGAAGATCAGGAGGTCTGAGGCAAAGGGGTGAGCCTTGGGGACGTTCATGACCCATCCTCGCAGTTGGTTCTTAATGGCCTGCTTGGTTCTCCTGAAGTTGAGGCGGGGGGTGGGGATGGGTCGCATGGTGGTTGGGTGGGGTGGGTGTCCTTGGACGGGGAGCCGGCGCTTTCACCACCTCAGACCAGAGACGCAGTCGTGGGGTTGGAGGAGGTAGTTAGACTGGTTCACCGTCTACCTTGGTCCTCATTCTTGCGTAGATCTCCTTGTACTTCCTATCGAATGCGTCTTTCTTTTTCGAGTGCTGCGAGGGCGACCTTCGTGCGTGGGTAGGGTGGTGGGGCTTGGCCGTGGATCTCAGTATAGTCAGCTTGGGCCTTTCGGGCGCGTGTATTGTGGGACGTCATTACCTATACTGCGCTGTTAGTTTAAAAGGGGTGTAAAAATGACAAAAAATCAAATCGCGACGAAATCCCCACCTGCGCCTCGTGGCCTGCTAGGTCTCTTAGCTGGCTGTTCCCTGCGCCCCTGCCCCCTGCGACTCGTGGCCCCCTGCCCCCAGCGACTCATTGCTGCCCGAAACTCAGTCTGTTGGAAATATGATTGCTGGCTGGTTGGATATATTGGGTGTGGGCCATTTGCTTCGGGGGTTGGTGTGGTCTAAAAAACGTGGCCTGCGCTAGAACCACCATTACCTATACTACTGCATGTATCGTTTTGTAAATGATTATCATTTAGCAATACCTTCCATACAGGAGGAAGATGTATTCGAAACTTTCTGGACTGGCTGGTAGCTGTTTCGAACTAGCCGATTAACCTAGGAGATCAGATTGGCTGGTAGCTGTTTCGAACTAACCGAGTTACCTAGGAGATCAGATTGGCTGGTAGCTGTTTCGAACTAACCGAGTTACCTAGGAGATCAGATTGGCTGGTAGCTGTTTCAAACTAACCGAGTTACCTAGGAGATCAGATTGGCTGGTAGCTGTTTCGAACTAACCGAGTTACCTAGGAGATCAGATTGGCTGGTAGCTGCTTCGAACCAGCCGATTTACCTAGGAGCGGCACAGAGATCACCAACTCAAAGTTATATTTGAGTTTTTGTACAGTCATTAATTGTCAACAATGCAAATGATATGGATTGTGCTTGATCTTTTTTCACGGAAGGCGTCAAATGCTGTGGAAAGAACACAAGAAAAAGTTAAGAAGATTGCGGAACTGAATTAATTCGGGAATATGTGCTGCTTAAACAAATCCAGTGATCGGAGGATAAGGAGGGGTAAGTGATGAAGAAGTGTCTACTCCAAAAGGACAATATGCATGACGAGTCCAATGATGAGGAGGATGACGTGTCATGGGCTTATTTTTCTTTTTTGAACATCAAGGTATTGGTATTTTTAGTTTCCCCAGTGACTTCCAGTTTAATTACTGTACATTCTTATGTACTACTTAGAACTGTCACACATGTAGTCCATGATGACTTTGAAGACCTAACTCTGGTAAATATGAACAAATAGTGGGTTCTATTTCACCACTGGTGGAAGCATTCATTATTCCTCAGCATGACGTGATTAAGCAGATACGTTTTGCTGGTTCGGGGTCTGTATTATGCAATATGGCGATGGTGATGAACTGAAGCTGACGGATGTACCTATAATCTAAATTGTCGGGATGAAATAATGTGAAAATGATAAGGATTGTGCTAGATTGTCGGATCACATTCACGTGTTTTTAATACCTCTGCCTGAACCTGTGATGGCGTTACTTGACATAACGTTCAAGATAAGTTTAAGTGTTTATTAGGCTATTACGCTTACATTATTGAAACATATATCAACCCCTGTGTCTGCTTGAGAAAATAGTTATTGTTTTTGAATTTGTATATCATGTGGGTGCTAGACTGAGCATGGGTTCGATGAAAAAACAATGAACCCGGTGTATATGCACAATGTTGCTTTCATGTTTTACAGTTTATTGTGTGGCAGTATATGATCTAGTTCCTATTGTTGGAAATCTGAAACTTCTTGAACTTTAAGAAGCAGCTTATATCACAGAACGTCTATGAGGAAAATGACAGTATTTTCAACTCGCTTCATGCATCAGAGAGGGATGATATTTTACCAATTCTCCAAACTATGAATCATTTTCATATTGACATCTTGGTTATATCCTGATTGAGATTTCTCTCATTGCTAATTGTCAGTCATACAAGAAAGGCTGGCAATACCTTTCCTCTCTGCCAGTAAAGCAATTACTTTGACCTTACGCATAAAGTTGTTACTAGTATAGCATAATCGTGGTTGAAATGACACGTCCCTATATTGACACCGACCAGCGAGCCAACAGCACCGTCGCCATTGCAATAGCGTAAGCTTTGTGGGCAAAAACATAACCTCAGACAGCGTCCGTCACGGGATAAATGGCTATCGATTCCGGACTAAAACCATGGGCAAAGTTCTTGGTCTATTCATCAAAGGGGACCAGGCACCAATAAATGAATGACTCACTAGCAATCTGAAGATTGTTTACCATCAGTTGATTCGCATTGTTGGGCGTATGAGCTGTGATGACAGTGGTTGCTTTAGTGTGAGACTCACAGCTAACAGCAGCGATAATTGGGTTCCATTTACGTCAATGCAAATAGTATCAACCATCCCTGATGTCAAGCATGCATTCCTTAGTCAAGTTAGCTGATGCACGATCTACGGACCTCAGGTGATCAATCAAGTTGTCCAAATGAATTGGACTTTGCTTTTGTGCGTCCTATGAACTCGGGAGCTGAGAAATATTATCAGGTTGACTGTCCAAGCTTGTTAAATCGGTTTCAAAATAGCAATCGGGATGTTATAACATACATGCATGATAGCAGTGATCAGATTAGCAAACATCGACACTATTGTTAAGTCCCGACGCAGCGGCCATTCGTGAAATATCAAGATGGTAGGTGAAATTATAAAAAAGTACGATCAATACGCACAATGCATTATTTGACGGAATGGATAATAATTGTGTCCTCCTCTGTAAGAAATCTTGTTGCTATTAAAGTGAGTTGTCTAACAGCTCAAAGTGATTCCCCAGCCAACTGAACGAGATTATAATATTATGAAGTAAACTCATTTATTAATTTGTTCGTACTTTTAAAGACGGCAAAAGCTATCGAGCCGAAGAAGAAGAGGACGATCGGTTCGGAAAAGCGAAAAAGAGAGGCAACTGAAAGTTGTAGAAAGCCCATGGGACGGGAAAGATTTCGAAATGGTCGGGCGACGACTTGTGTAGAGGGAAATTATGCTACTATGTGCGCACGGCGATATACGCAGAGATGCGTGTTTCGACCCAACTTGATCGTTTGTAACAATATAGCTGTACTCGTATAGTCTAGAGATCTTGTTGGGAATCTTTATGAACCTTTGACTTATCATAAGCCGATATGAATATAGCTGTCTTGAAAGTGGATTCAGAATGAATCATTGATAGATATGAATTATCATGTCTGTACAGAAGCTTTTGGAGCCCACTAACCAATCCACTATACTCAATAAATCTTGCCGTGCAAGAAATATTACAAATCAAAATAGTTATCCAGGATTTCATTATCATTGACAGTTAATGATGACATGTTGGCACAACATAGATGGCACAACCAATACAAGCATTTTTCAAATATTGTGAAGAAATATGAATAGTTCTTTGGCATCACCGAACATATGAGCATGGGATTCATTCACCTGCATACCGCTTGTATTTGATCAAGCCACGTAAGCATTAGTCGACGATTCGGGTGAAGTGATCATCAATTGGAAAATAATAGCGTATTCACTCATCAATGTCAATTCCAGTCATGATAGATAACACCGAATCACATGCAACATTAATGCGTAGTCACGGTGGGCTATGACAAAAGAGAAATATGCTTCACTTTAACAAAGGAAAATTTATTTTCTCCATTGAAGGATAATATGTTTAAACAAAATGTGGTATTACAACTGTACAAGTCAGGGGAGATAGGGTCATCCATTACAAGGCCCTGTAGCATGCCCTCGAGCTTTTCTGGACAATAACACGTAACTGTCGCCACAAATCAAGACAATGGAAACCACCGCATATATGCATATATTAACAACTGCCGCAACACATACATGAGGTCTGAAAGCAAATGAGACTACAAGCTGATAAGCGTAAGATGCTGTATGCCTGAAGCACTGTAAAAGCTGCAACCACAGACATGATAAAATGTAAGTTCTAACTTCATTTCTATTAAGTTACACTTATTGGCATTGTCCACAATAACGGATTTTCCTGATAAGTCACCCACCATAAATATGACTTTAGCCAAGTTGCATGACAGCTCCACACTAACTGCATAATAGTATAGCAGTTTTCTTCAAGATAAAATGCAAAGTCCGGTTAACTGCATAAAGATAACTTCATATATATCATAAACACCATTCAATCATCATGATTGCAAAGAGGGGTTCTAATAGGAATAACAGCTGTTGATCCGAAATTAAATGTACGTTGTACACTGTCACTGTCCGACGAGACCGGATTTTGTCAGCGTTTTCACTGGTCTTAACTTGGAAAACCAGACGGCCTTTTGTCTTCGGTGACTTGAAGATCTTAATTCAACATGCGTTTTCAAATGATGAGGGTAATCATGGTAGCCATGACAACAACTGAAGATGATATTTCTCTTCCACTGGAAATGAATGATGGCGAGTGGATGGGGGGAAACCTATCATGATTCTACCTTCCCGCAGTATCAAATATAACTACTGCTGTGTGTGATCGTAATGGTAGGATAGTAAACAGCAAGCAAGCATGGAGATGATCTTTAAAATTATAAGCTTAAATATGCCCCTAGTATAATTAAGTATAAGTTCAGAAAGGGCGAAACTAGGTAAACCTTCAAATTCACCCACTCGGAGTCGGAACTAAAATCCGATACTTCATTATAAAGCCTCTTTAAGGATCTTTGTCTTATCATTTAGTAGCATCAGATAATGATCAACTGATTACAATGTGTTACATGAACACCGAACAATTGTTAAAACATTAAAAATAAAATGTATGAAAAATAATGAAATACTGCGACTAGTACCTGAGATCCACATGAAGAGAGGGATTGTGGACAGAGTCACATGACGAGAACGGTCACGTGATCTGTCAAATGAGGCTACGAATTTCCAGCTTTAACTTCTAGCGGGGTTATAAGACAGGTGCTCTTTCAGACCAACAATGCTCCATACAAAAGCCAATCTTACACAGGAAAACTAATAATTTCTTTTATCGCTGTATCAAGGTTCATAACTCATGCATTTTTGTCCACAATAACTATCGAATTACTTTGTGAGCAGCCACACCAAAGAGCTTATTGCTGCACTAACAGGGCTCATACTATGAGGCCTATTGAGTCAGAAATATCTTGAAAACCTCAGTCCATTCTTAATCTGTTGCATCCAGAACTATCCCGGTAGATTAATACATACAGTTCTCTGACAGTGAATACCCATTCTTCTTGTTCCAAAATCATGCTTACATAAGCCATTTCCTGAATCACCCTTCCCCGACCTAACTCTGGTAGAATCTAAAAATAAAATCATGATTCAATCCCCTATCCCCGTCCTGGTCCACTCCCAAGAACATCCGTGAGATTCAGTCTACCATACATCGCTCTGATTTAACCTCCTCAGTACTGACCCGTGTACCACCATCGCACATTCTGTCCCATTACGTCTATCATAACGTTCAACATGTCTTGAAACATCTGTCAAACTATTGGCAAGGTAAGTACGACAAGTAAGTAAACGGTGTAACGGCGTATCCACACTAATGAGCTATATGGCGCCTCGACAGTTGAATATGAGGAGATTAGATTTACCTGATTCAGCAGCCACCTTCTAGAAAAAAATTAAAAACTAAGGATATACACGTGAGTGAAGATAAAAAAGATAAAAATGCAATCGATTGTCCCAGGGCATGTCACCACCTGCCAATTGACTGGACCAGGCTTTTTCAGCCTCTCGTAACCACGGCGGTGTATTGCAGATATTACCCTCGCAAGGACCTCTACACACAACCACCAGGTTACGTCATCCAGGAGCCTATTCTACCCTCGGACCCACAGAGGGTGGGGCCAAACGTGTGGCTTTAATTCCAGACAACTGAAGTAAGACTTCAAGTTCAACTAGTGTGATCAGTTAAGGCTGATGTTCTTCATAAAAAGATGGGAACAGCAGATTCCATGTATCGGGGTTACTCAAAGTGCGCTGTTATGTATTGCATTCAATTATCGATTGAAAGACTTCTTTGCGTCGGAGAAGTGCCTATTACACTAATATATGCAAAAAAACAGCAGGGTATAACAATATGGCATAACATCATTTAGAATAATTGTGGCATGTATGGGATCGGATAGAACACACTCGATTGGACTATCACTTCCAATGATGGAAATTCAAACTTGAAACTAACCGGGAGAAGGGAACTTTGGCAAGGGTGGGGTGCGGTGTGTTCTCATATGAAATCTGCAAGCTTCTGTCAACAGCAATTCATGACATAGTGACATGACCCTTGACCCAAACTAACAACCACTACCAATCACCATTAACTGTTTCGAAGGAAAAAGTAGTCCTGAATTCGAGAACTCAAATCACAGTACAATATGAACCAACTCAAAATAAAAGAGTTGTAATATTGAGCTTGAGGATACGTTTTAATATGCGGTCCAAACTTTCGTGTTTGTTGCAAATATATAAACCTTACTTGTGAGCTCATTAATGAGCTCCAGGATCTATTTTAATTTTTACTGCCAGTTGAACCGAGCGCCATTTTGATGTTGTGCATTTTGAAAGTCGCAAAATATATCCCAACTTTCCGAGGTAAATCATTGTTCTATGCTACAATATAGAGCTCGAAGTTATTGATTAATTACATTATGTTGCCTGTATTATTGCAGTCAGATTTTTTAATTGTAACTTGGCCATGTTCGACTTCGGTTTGTCTGAACTTCATTTTCTGTCAAGAATACGCGGGTTTGTCATCAAGGCGCAGTAACTTGTTGCTTACGTAAAGATCAGCGACCAGTGTTTGATATGATATTCGTCGCGACATTTAAGAATTTGTCTAGTTCGGCTCTCTCGTCAATGCTTGGAGTATATGTTTTTATTGAGGAATAATTTGTACCCGCTACTTGATAGATATGTGCATTAGTTATCATCCGCATCACAACTAAGCAACATGAAATCTGATTTTAATGCTCATACCTCAAGGACAAAATGAACTGGTTTTAACCATAGGACAGGATTAACTTGCATAGTACGTTACGTTCATTTGATTTTTTGAAGATATGACATGTAAGAACGTCTTGAAACATTTGACAACAACGAAACGTTTGTTATGTAGCACAAAGGCGATATCCACAACAGCCCTTGGATGCTTTGCAAACACAATAGTTTCATAATGGATTAAATTGAAATAAGCATGGAATGGTCAATTTGAAGTGATTATTGTGGAAACAACTGAATCGAAAACTGATTCCACTAAAACGACATTGTTCTTTTCGCAGGTGGTGACCTAACCATATGGTAAACTTATCGGAGTGTGTCATTTGAGAACGAAGTGGTCACTGAGATGAAATCGATGTCCTCTGAAAGTGCAGGTTATTCCTGAAAGGGGAGCAGTTTGCATGTGGGCCACAGGAAGGTTTGGTCAACAGTGGTCGTGTGTATTATCTGGAAAGGACAAAAGTACTGCTCACTGTCAATTGCTTCTATGTATGTGAATTGTCTAGTGTAAAAACATTAGTTGTACTGTCAAATGAACACTTCTCGCACAAATGATACCATGATGTTGTTTGATTGTTCCTTTATGTGCAATATTGACCGATTTCTGCTTAACAATATATATGTGCGCGATGACTCGTATGCATAGGGTATCGTATTTGCTTGGACAGCTTGTTTGATATTGCAATTGCTTGACACATCGGGATGATTTTTAACGAACTGCGTCGGAGTGAAGTTTACATTTTTAACGAACTGCGTCGGAGTGAAGTTTACATTTTTATCGAACTGCGTCGTAGTGAAGTTTACATTTTTAACGAACTGCGTCGTAGTGAAGTTTACATTTTTAACGTGCGTCAGTGAAGTTTTACATTTTTAACGAACTGCGTCGTAGTGAAGTTTACATTTTTAACGAACTGCGTCGGAGTGAAGTTTACATTTTTAACGAACTGCGTCGTAGTGAAGTTTACATTTTTAACGAACTGCGTCGTAGTGAAGTTTTACATTTTTAACGAACTGCGTCGGAGTGAAGTTTACATTTTTACATTTTTAACGAACTGCGTCGGAGTGAAGTTTACATTTTTACAGTGAAGTTTTTTAACGAACTGCGTCGTAGTGAAGTTTACATTTTTAACGAACTGCGTCGTAGTGAAGTTTACATTTTTGAACTGCGTCGTAGTGAAGTTTACATTTTTAACGAACTGCGTGTGAAGTTTACATTTTTAACGAACTGCGTCGGAGTGAAGTTTACATTTTAACGAACTTTGAAGTTTACATTTTATCCTAGCCACAACAGTGAAGCCGGCTGTTTACAAGGTCGTTTTGACACAGCCTGTCTGTGATCGAAATTTTCAGGACTGAGCGCATATGCTATTTTGTGAGATTTTGAAGCCCCCTGCTGTGTGTTTTTTTTTACTGAGACATTCCCTGTCGCAAACGGCTCCCGAATGGTTCAACTAATTAATACAAGGTCGTTTGAATGTTTTGTTATCGAAAGTTTTCTATGTCCATTAAATATCTTTAGGGTAGATCTTTTTGACAGTGTTTTTTGCAAATTTTCGAGAATCATTTGGATGTTTTTGACAGGACTGAATGTCATTACTGTCATATATCAGCATATGCTATATATCAGCATATGTTATTCTGTGATTTTCACGACCTTAAACCACCATTTTGGAGATTCTCAGTTTTCCGTGGTCTGCTGTGTGTTTTTTTACTGAGACATTTAGACATCACAAACTCCATTGTGTTCGCATGAATATTTTAACTAATGTAGTTAATCGATTTTCATAATTTTTTTGTAGAAGGATCATACTGCATGAAATATTAATCGTAAAGATGCGTTTGATTGCGTTTTATGCAAATGAGGCACCTTTTTTTGCCATTGATCCAAGTTTGGTGATCTATCCCAATGGTTGACAAAGAAACAATTGTTTTCTTTATATTTCAAATCGATATATCCGCTACCATTTTTGATTTCATTCACGTGTGGTAGTTTCGTTTGGTTTTTATATCAACTTTGCCACAACCCATCCCCGCTGACTTTTCACGAAATATCTTCATTTTTATGTTAGACGGTTTTGTGATCAGATGCCATGAAATGGTCACAGGGAAGCCGTATTTTATGCTGATAGCGATTGATCAATCGAGTACCTGATTGATTTTTGTTCCATTGATTGTCATGGTAAAAAAGCATCATACTTGTTGAGTATTTGACAATGATGTCTGATGGTATATTTTCTCGTATCGACGATCACAAGTTTTGAATGTTTTGTTATCGAAAGTTTTCAAATGGGCATTTTCCCCATTAAATATCTTTAGGGTAGATCTTTTTGACAGTGTTTTTGCAAATATCGTCTGCGAGAATGTTGGTCAATCGAGTATGTATGTTTGTTGATTTTGATTCCATTGGTTGACAATGATAATGGTGACGTCATACATGTTGAGTATTTGTCATTGACATCTGATATCTTTTTGTATCGATGACAAGAAGTTTTGTGGGTTTAATTTTGGTTCTTGAATGTTTTCGAACAGACGTATTCTTCCTGAAATATTTTAGGGAAGCCGCGTTTGACCCGTGTTTTATGCAGATATCGACAGCTATTGCTGTACAATCAGGTATGTATTTGTTGATTTTTATTCCATTGGTTGACAATGGTAAATGTGTCGTCATACTTGATGAGTATTTCACATTGACGTCTGATGAAATTCTTCTCGTATCGGCGATCACAAGTGTTGAGTGTTTTGCTCTCGAACGTTTTCAAATGGGCGTTTTCCCGGTGAAATATCTTTTGGGGTGCTCCTTATGACCGTGTTTTACCCCTTGTGTGTCCGGGTGTTGAATAGGCCCACTGTATCCTCTTGCATGTCGTAAGAGGCGACTACTAGGGGGCAGCCGGTTGGCCATTGGTTGCGACTTGTGTCGGTGGACAATGGGATCATGGTGGTTGAGTGGAGAGGTCCTTACCATGGCTTTTTCTGCAACTGACTACTGACCTCACCTCTTGCCCGGATTTCACCTAGACGAGAGGCTAGGATGGCCTGGTCCAGTCAATCGGCTAGTGGCAACTTGCCCTAGTATAATCGTTTCCATTTTTTATCTTTTCCATCTCCATTTTCATTTACCCTTGAAGACTTTATCTATTAACCTTTCTTGGCACCATGTCACACATGAGTGTTGGGATGCCGTTAAACCCTATTCTTACCTTATGCAAATATTGATAACGACATTGTTGGCCAACCGAGCGCCTATTTGGTAATTTTGATTCCATATCTTATGCGATATTTTCTCGTATCCTCGTTTGTGTCGGAATATCGTTATTGCTATTATTATTGTTTTTCAAATGATTTATTTTGTACCTGTAAGAGAAAATTCACAGCCAACATAGAGAATTATTTGTGTACCTCATTGTGAGTTCCTCTAGTTGTGAATTGTTTGTGTCTCGATTGAGGTGCTGGTCATTGCTTTCACAAATGACTAGCAAAGAAATAAATTTTGATCAGTTTTGGATCAGATACCAATGGCGCATGAATAAAGTTAAAAAATATAATCGCCAGGTGACAAGGCTGACAGAGGGATGAAGTATTGCTGGAAGACGAGAGTGGCAGGAAGTTTCCCAAATGACGTGAGCCAAGTGGTATGGAGTACTTAAGAGGGATTCAGGATCTCCGGGAGATAAGGCTGACAGCAATTGTTCTAAATGACAACGACCCAAGAATCGATGTAGAATCGCCGGTAGAACAGAATGACAGCAATTGTCCCAAACGACCATGACCAAAGACGGATACAGGATCGCCAGAAGACGAGGATCACAGCAATTATCCCAAACAGCCACGACCCAAGAGGGAAGCAGTATCGCCGGAAGAGAAGGTTGACAGCAACTATCTCATAGGACGTGACCCAAAAGGGATGCCGAATCGCTCGACGACGAGGCTGACAGCTATTGTCCCATGCGGCCACGAGAGACGAGGTTGACCGCAATTGTGCCATCAACCACGACCCAAGAATATTGCAGGATCGCCGGGTAATGAGGCTGAGAGCAATTGGCCCTAACTACTGCGACCCAAGAGAGATACAGTATTGCTGGAAGACGGGCCTGACAGCATTTATCCCGAGCGACAGTGTCCCGGGAGGGATACAAGAATCAGGAAATGAGGCTGACAGCAACTGTCCCGAACCACCGCCACGCCAGTGGATGTAAGATTGCTGGAATAGATGGTTAGCCTGACAGCAATTGTCCCTAGTGACCGCGACATCGCCGGGAGACGAGGTTGACTGCAATTGTCTCAATCAACCACGACCCAAGAGGTATGCAGGACCGTCGGGTAACGAGCCTGACAGCAATTGGCCCAAACTACTGCTACCCAAGAGAGATGCAGGATCGCTGGAAGACGGGCCTGACAGCAATTGTCCCGAACCACCAACACGCCAGTAGATTGCTGGAAGAGAAGGTTGACAGCAACTGTCTCATACTACCGTGACCTTAAAGGGATGCAGGATCGCTGGACGACGAGACTGACATCAATTGTCGGTAGCAATACGGTAGCGACTTAAGAGGAATTCAAGAATGCTTCAAGATGAGGCTGACAGCAATGGTCCTAAACGACTGCAACCAGAAAGGGATGCACGCTCGATGGGAGATGAGGCAGACAGAAATTGGGTCCAAACGAACAAGACCAAAGAGGGATGCACGATCGCCGGTAGATATCACTTCGTCCAGGATATAGTAGACGGTGTTTATGTGTTTTGCTCCATATGCCATATGTTTATCTCCATATTTAGATCAGATGTCAATTACGCATGAATGAAGTATAATCGCCAGGTTACGAGGCTGACAGCAAGTGCGCTAAGCGAGCGTGAGCAATGGGGATGCTGTACCGCTTGGAGACGAGGCTGCCATAAAGTGTCCCAAATGAACGCAGTCAAAGAGGTATGCAGTATCGCCGGGGGAGACGGTGTTTGCAATATGTTTTGTTCACATGAAATTTGATTGCGAACATATTTGGATCGGATCAAGGTCGATATCACATGAATTAAGAAAAACTTGATATAATTGCAAAGTGCATTATTGCATGGCGACTAGGCTTGTGTGAGTGATACCAAACGACTGCAAACCACAAGGGATGAAGTATTGCTTCGAGACAAGGCTTGTGTAGGTGTTATGGAATGGCCGCGACCCAAGAGGGATGGAGCATTGTTACGAAACTAGGTCTGTGTAAGTGTTTTTGAATGGACGCGACCCACAAGGGATGAAGTTTTTCTTCGAGACAAGGCTTGAGAAGGTGTTTTGGATTGGCCGCAACCTATGGGGGATTAAGTATTGCTTCGAGACTAGGCTTGGTGTAGGTGTTTTCGATTGGCTGTGACATACGAGGGTGGAGTATTGCTTTGAGACAATGCTTGTGCAGGTGTTTCAGAATGGCCGCCACCCACGATGGATGAATTATTGCTTCGAGACAAGGCTTGTGTAGGATTGGTCTCGATATTCGAGGGATGAATTAACGCTTCGAGACAAGTCTTGTGTATTTGTTATGAAATAGCTGCCTCCTACTAGTGATGAAGTATTGCTTCGAGACCAGGCTCAAGTATTTATTTTGGAATGGCCGCGACCCACGAGGGATGAAGTATTGCTTCGAGACAAGGGTTGCGTAGGTGTTTTGGAATATCTGCCTCCTGCAAAGGATGAATTATTGCTTCGAGACAGGGCTTGTGTAGGTGTTGTGGAATAGTCGCGACCTACGAGGGATGAAGTAATGCTTCGAGACAAGGCTTTTGTCAGTGTTTTGGAATGGACGTAAACCACGAGGGATGAAATAATGCATTGAGACAAGGTCTGTGAAGGTGTTTTTGAATAGCCGCACCCTACGAAGTAGGTAGTATTGCTTCGAGAAAAGCCTAGTGTAAATGTTTTGGAATGGCAGCAACATTTGAGGGATGAAGTATTGCGTTGGAACAAGGCTTTTGCAGGTGTTTTGGAATGGCCGCGACCCGGAAAGATGTAGTATTGCTTCGAAACAAGGGTTGTGTAAATGGTTTGGAATGGCTGTGACTTACGAGGAATGATGTATTGCTTCGAGGCAAGGCTATTGTAAGTATTTTGGAAGTGCCTACACCACAAGGTATCAAGTATTACTTCGAGACAAAGCTTGTTTAAGTGTTTTGAAATTGCCGTAAAACACAGGGGTTCTTCGAGACAAGGTCTGTTTTGGTGTTTTGGAATATCTGCCTCTTGCGAAGGATGAATTATTGCTTCGAGACAGGGCTTGTGTTGGTGTTGTGGAATGGCCGCGACATTTGAGGGATGATACATTGCTTCGAGACGAGGGTTTCGTAAGTGACTTTGAATGACCATGAACTACGAAGGATCAGGTATTGCTTCTAGACAATGCTTGTGTCAGTATTTTGGAATTGCTGTAAACAACAGGGGATCAAGTATAGCTTCGAGACAAGGTCTGTGTAGGTGTTTTGGAATGGATGCAACCTTCGAAGAGGCAGTAATGCTTCAAGACTATGCATGTGTAGGTGTTTTGGAATGGCCGCGATGAATGAGGTATGAAGAATTACTCTGAGACGAGGCTTACGCATGTGTTTTGGATTGTCAGTGACCCAGGTGGAATAAATATTGCCTCGAGAAAAGACTTGTGTAAATGATTTGGAATGGCCGCGACCCACAAGGATGAAGTATTGCTTCGAGACGAGGCTTGTGTAAGTGTTATGGAATTTCAGCAACATTCGAGGGATGAAGTATTGCTCTGAAACAAGGTTTTTGTAGGTGTTTTAGAATGACCGCCACCCAGAGGGATGAAATATCGCTTCGAGACAAGGCTTTTGTAAATGATTTGGAAAGGTTGTGACTTAAGAGGGATGAATTATTGCTTCGACACAAGGCTTGTGTAAGTGATTTGGAATGGCAGCGACCCCCAAGGGATGAAGTATTGCTTCGAGACAAGGCTTGTGTAAGTGTTATGGAATGGCCGCAACATTCGAGGGATGAAATTACACTTAGAGACGAGGATTGTGTAGGTGGTTTGGAATGGCCGCGACCTACGAGGGATGAAGTATTGCTTCGAGACAAGCCCTGTGTAAGTGTTTAGGAATAGCTGCCTCCTACGAGGGATGAAGTATTGCTTCGAGACATGGCTCGTGTATTTATTTTGGAATGGCCGCGACCCACGAGGGATGAAGTATTGTTTCGAGACAAGGGTTGTGTAGGTGTTTTGGAATATCTGCCTCCTGCAAAGGATGAATTATTGCTTCGAGACAGGGCTTGTGTAGGTGTTGTGGAATAGTCGCGACCTACGAGGGATGAAGTAATGCTTCGAGACAAGGCTTGTGTAGTTGTTTTTGAATGGCCGCGAACTACGAGGGTTGAAGTATTGCATCGAGACAAGACTTGTGTAAGTGATTTGGAATGGCAGCGACCCCCAAGGGATGAAGTATTGCTTCGAGACAAGGCTTGTGCAAGTGTTATGGAATGGCTGCAACATTCGAGAGATGAAATTACACTTAGAGACGAGGATTGTGTAGGTGGTTTGGAATGGCCGCGACCTACGAGGTATGAAGTATTGCTTCGTGGCAAGGCTTGTGTAAGTGTTTAGGATTGGTCTCGATATTCGAGGGATGAATTAACGCTTCGAGACAAGTCTTGTGTATTTGTTATGAAATAGCTGCCTCCTACTAGTGATGAAGTATTGCTTTTGAGACCAGGCTCGTGTGTATTTATTTTGGAATGGCCGCCCCCGACCCACGAGGGATGAAGTATTGCTTCGAGACATGGGTTGTGTAGGTGTTTTGGACTATCTGCCTCCTGCAAAGGATGAATTATTGCTTCGAGACAGGGCTTGTGTAGGTGTTGTGGAATAGTCGCGACCTACGAGGGATGAAGTAATGCTTCGAGACAAGGCTTTTGTCAGTGTTTTGGAATGGACGTAAACCACGAGGGATGAAATAATGCATTGAGACAAGGTCTGCGAAGGTGTTTTTGAATAGCCGCACCCTACGAAGTAGGTAGTATTGCTTCGAGAAAAGCCTAGTGTAAATGTTTTGGAATGGCAGCAACATTTGAGGGATGAAGTATTGCTTTGGAACAAGGCTTTTGCAGGTGTTTTGGAATGGCCGCGACCCGGAAAGATGTAGTATTGCTTCGAAACAAGGGTTGTGTAAATGGTTTGGAATGGCTGTGACTTACGAGGAATGATGTATTGCTTCGAGGCAAGGCTATTGTAAGTATTTTGGAAGTGCCTACACCACAGGGTATCAAGTATTGCTTCGAGACAAAGCTTGTTTAAGTGTTTGGGAATTGCCGTAAAACACAGGGGATCAAGTATTGCTTCGAGACAAGGTCTGTGTTGGTGTTTTGGAATATCTGCCCCCTGCGAAGGATGAATTATTGCTTCGAGACAGGGCTTGTGTTGGTGTTGTGGAATGGCCGCGACATTTGAGGGATGATACATTGCTTCGAGACGAGGGTTTCGTAAGTGATTTTGAATTACCGTGAACTACGGAGGATCAGGTATTGCTTCGAGACAATGCTTGTGTCAGTATTTTGGAATTGCTGTAAACATCAGGGGATCAAGTATAGCTTCGAGACAGGGCTTGTGTTGGTGTTGTGGAATGGCCGCGACCTACGAGGTGTGAAGTATTGCTTCGAGGCAAGGCTTGTGTAGATGTTTTGGAATGGCCGCGACCTACGAGGTATGAAGTATTGCTTCGAGACATGGCTGGTGTAAGTGTTATGGAATTTCAGCAACATTCGAGGGATGAAGTATTGCTCTGAAACAAGGTTTTTGTAGGTGTTTTAGACTGACCGCCACCCAGAGGGATGAAGTATCGCTTCGAGACAAGGCTTTTGTAAATGATTTGGAAAGGTTGTGACTTAAGAGGGATGAATTATTGCTTCGAGACCAGGCTTGTGTAAGTGATTTGGAATGGCTGCAACATTCGAGAGATGAAATTACACTTAGAGACG
Organism: Urechis unicinctus; assembly: GCA_034190875.2. NCBI lineage: Eukaryota > Metazoa > Annelida > Polychaeta > Xenopneusta > Urechidae > Urechis > Urechis unicinctus. The sequence goes on along the minus strand of CM067347.1, from coordinate 38,183,712 downwards.
AGGATTGTGTAGGTGGTTTGGAATGGCCGCGACCTACGAGGGATGAAGTATTGCTTCGAGACAAGCCCTCTGTAAGTGTTTTGGAATAGCTGCCTCCTACGAGGGATGAATTATTGCTTCGAAACCAGGCTTGTGTAGTTGTTTTCTAATGGCTGCGACCAATGAGGGATGATGTATTGTTTCGAGACAAGCCCTGTGTAAGTGTTTTGGAATAGCTGCCTCCTACGAGGGATGAAGTATTGCTTCGAGACCAGGCTTGTTTAGTTAATTTGGAATGGCCGCAAACTACGAGGTATGGAGTATTGCTTCGAGACGAGGGTTTGGTAAGTGATTTTAAATGACCGTGAACTACGAAGGATCAGGTATTGCTTCGAGCCAATGCTTGTGTCAGTATTTTGGAATTGCTGTAAACAACAGGGGATCAAGTATAGCTTCGAGACAAGGTCTGTGTAGGTGTTTTAGAATGGCCGCCACCAAGAGGGATGAAGTATTGCTTCGAGACGAGGCTTGTGTAAGTGTTATGGAATTTCAGCAACATTCGAGGGATGAAGTATTGCTCTGAAACAAGGTTTTTGTAGGTATTTTAGAATGGCCGCCTCCAAGAGGGATGAAATATTGCTTCGAGACAAGGCTTTTGTAAATGATTTGGAATGGCTGTGACTTACGCGGGATGAATTATTGCTTCAAGACAAGGCTTGTGTAAGTGATTTGGAATGGCCGCGACCAATGAGGGATGATGTATTGCTTCGAGACTAGCCCTGTGTAAGTGTTTTAGAAAAGCTGCCTTCTACGAGGGATGATGTATTGCTTCGAGACCAGGCTTGTGTCGTTGTTGTGGAATGGCCGCGAACTAGGTGTGATGGTATTCTTCAAGACAAGGTTTTGTAAATGATTTGGAATGGCTGTGACTTAAGCGGGATGAATTATTGCTTCAAGACCAGGCTTGTGTGGTTGTTTTCTAATGGCCGCGACCAATGAGGGATGATGTATTGTTTCGAGACAAGCCCTGTGTAAGTGTTTTAGAAAAGCTGCCTTCTACGAGGGATGATGTATTGCTTCGAGACCAGGCTTGTCTAGTTAATTTGGAATGGCCGCAAACTACGAGGTATGGAGTATTGCTTCGAGACGAGGGTTTCGTAAGTGACTTTGAATGACCATGAACTACGAAGGATCAGGTATTGCTTCGAGACAATGCTTGTGTCAGTATTTTGGAATCGTTGTAAACAACAGGGGATCAAGTATAGCTTCGAGACAAGGTCTGTGTAGGTGTTTTGGAATGGATGCAACCTTCGAAGAGGCAGTATTGCTTCGAGACTATGCACGGGTAGGTGTTTTGGAATGGCCGCGATGAATGAGGTATGAAGAATTACTCTTAGACGAGGCTTACGCATGTGTTTTGGATTGTCAGTGACCCAGGTGGAATAAATATTGCCTCGAGAAAAGACTTGTGTAAATGATTTGGAATGGCCGCGACCTACGAGGGATGAAGTATTGCTTCGAGACAAGGCTTGTGTAAGTGTTATGGAATTTCAGCAACATTCGAGGGATGAAGTATTGCTCTGAAACAAGGATTTTGTAGGTGTTTTAGAATGACCGCCACCCAGAGGGATGAAGTATCGCTTCGAGACAAGGCTTTTGTAAATGATTTGGAAAGGTTGTGATTTAAGAGGGATGAATTATTGCTTCGACACAAGGCTTGTGTAAGTGATTTGGAATGGCAGCGACCTCCAAGGGATGAAGTATTGCTTCGAGACAAGGCTTGTGTAAGTGTTATGGAATGGCCGCAACATTCGAGGGATGAAATTACACTAAGAGACGATGATTGTGTAGATGGTTTGGAATGGCCGCGACCTACGAGGGATGAAGTATTGCTTCGAGACAAGGCTTGTGTAGGTGTTATGGAATGGCTGCGACCCAAGAGGGATGGAGCATTGTTACGAAGCTAGGTCTGTGTAAGTGTTTTCGAATGGACGCGACCCACAAGGGATGAAGTTTTTCTTCGAGACAAGGCTTGAGAAGGTGTTTTGGATTGGCCGCAACCTACGGGGGATTAAGTATTGCTTCGAGACTAGGCTTGGTGTAGGTGTTTTCGATTGGCTGTGACATACGGGGGTGGAGTATTGCTTTGAGACAATGCTTGTGCAGGTGTTTCAGAATGGCCGCCACCCACGATGGATGAATTATTGCTTCGAGACAAGGCTTGCGTAGGTGTTTTGGAATGGCCGCGACCTACGAGGGATGAAGTATTTCTTCGAGAAAAGGATAGTGTTGGGGCTTTGGAATGGCTGCCTCCTACGATGGATGAATTATTGCTTCGAGACAGGGCTTGTGTAGGGTTTTAGAATGGCCGTGTTCCACAAGGGATGATATATTGCTTCAAGACAAGTGTTGTGTTAGTGTTTTGAAAAGGCCGCGACCAACGAGGGATGAAGTATTGTTTCGAGACTAGGCTTGTGTAAGTGTTTTGGAATGGCTGCCTCCTACGAGGGTATGCATTGTTATTTTGAAATAGCCGCGACCAACAAGGGATAAAGTATTGCATGGAAGCAAGGCATGTGCTAGTGATTTGGAATGGCCGCGTCATACGAGGAATGAAGTATTGCTTCGAGACGAGGCTGGTGTAGGTGTTTTGGAATAGCCGCAACCTACGAGGGATGAAGTATTGCTCCGAGACAAGGCTTGTGTAAGTGGTTTGGAACGTCCGCAACCTACGAGGGATGAAGCATTGCTTCGAGACAAGGCTTGTGTAAGTGTTTTAAAAGTGCCGTAAACATCAGGGGATCAAATATTGCTGCGAGACAAGGTCTGAGTAGGTGTTGTGGAATGGCTGCAATCTTCGAAGAGGCAGTATTGCTTCGAGACTAGGCATGGGTAAGTGTTATGTAATGGCTGTGATCCACGAGGGATAAAGTATTGCTTCAAGAGACCAGGCTTGTGTAACTGAGACCCACAATGAGGAAGTATTGTCGACACGAGGCTTGTGTAGTGTTTATGGAATTGTCAGTGACCCAGGAGGGATGAAATATTGCCTCGAGACAAGACTTGTGTAAGTGTTTTGGAATGACCGACACCCAGAGGGATGGGATTGCTTCGAGATTATGCACTTATTTGGAAAGACTTAAGAGGGATGAATTATTGCTTCGACACAAGCTTTGTGTAGGTGGTTTGGAATGGCCGCGACCTACGAGGGATGAAGTATTGCTTCGAGACAAGGCTTGTGTAAGTGTTTTGGAATAGCTGCCTCCTACGAGGGATGAATTATTGCTTCGAGACAGGCTTGTGTAGTGGTTTGGAAATGGGCCGCGAACTACGAGGGTTGAAGTATTGCATCGAGACAAGACTTGTGTAAGTGATTTGGAATGGCTGCGACCCACAAGGATGAAGTATTGCTTCGAGACGAGGCTTATGAAGTGTTATGGAATTTCAGCAACATTCGAGGGATGAAGTATTGCTCTGAAACAAGGTTTTTGTAGGTTTTTTAGAATGGCCGCCACCAAGAGGGATGAAGTATTGCTTCGAGACAAGGCTTTTGTAAGTGATGATTTGGAATGGCTGTGACTTACGCGGGATAAATTATTCGAAACAAAGAAGTATTTCTGAAACAAGGACAATGGCCGCCACCAAGAGGGATGAAGTATTGCTTCGAGACAAGGCTTTTGTAAATGATTTGGAATGGCTGTGACTTACGCGGGATGAATTATTGCTTCAAGACAAGGCTTGTGTAAGTGATTTGGAATGGCCGCGACCAATGAGGGATGATGTATTGCTTCGAGACAAGCCCTGTGTAAGTGTTTTGGAATAGCTGCCTCCTACGAGGGATGAAGTATTGCTTCGAGACGAGGCTTGTCTAGTTAATTTGGAATGGCCGCAAACTACGAGGTATGGAGTATTGTTTCGAGACGACGGTTTCGTAAGTGATTTTGAATGACCGTGAACTACGAAGGATCAGGTATTGCTTCGAGACAATGATTGTGTAAGTGTTTTGGAATTGCCGTTAACAACAGGGGATCAAGTATAGCTACGAGACAAGGTCTGTGTAGGTGTTTTGGAATGGCCGCGACCGATGAGGGATGAAGTATTGCATCGAGACAAGGCTAGTGTGAGTGTTTTGCAATGGCTGGGATCCACGAGGGATAAAGTATTGCTTCAAGAGACCTGATTCCACTAAAACGACATTGTTCTTTTCGCAGGTGGTGACCTAACCATGGTAAACTTATCGGAGTGTGTCAATTGAGAACGAAGTGGTCACTGAGATGAAATCGATGTCCTCTGAAAGTGCAGGTTATTCCTGAAAGGGGAGCAGCAGTTGCATGTGGGCCACAGGAAGGTTTGGTCAACAGTGGTCGTGTGTATTATCTGGAAAGGACAAAAGTACTGCTCACTGTCAATTGCTTCTATGTATGTGAATTGTCTAGTGTAAAAACATTAGTTGTACTGTCAAATGAACACTTCTCGCACAAATGATACCATGATGTTGTTTGATTGTTCCTTTATGTGCAATATTGACCGATTTCTGCTTAACAATATATATGTGCGCGATGACTCGTATGCATAGGGTATCGTATTTGCTTGGACAGCTCTTGTTTGATATTGCAATTGCTTGACACATCGGGATGATTTTTAACGAACTGCGTCGGAGTGAAGTTTACATTTTTAACGAACTGCGTCTTAGTGAAGTTTACATTTTTATCGAACTGCGTCGTAGTGAAGTTTACATTTTTAACGAACTGCGTCGTAGTGAAGTTTACATTTTTAACGAACTGCGTCAGAGTGAAGTTTACATTTTTAACGAACTGCGTCGTAGTGAAGTTTTCATTTTTAACGAACTGCGTCGGAGTGAAGTTTACATTTTTAACGAACTGCGTCGGAGTGAAGTTTACATTTTTAACGAACTGCGTCGGAGTGAAGTTTACATTTTTAACGAACTGCGTCGTAGTGAAGTTTACATTTTTAACGAACTGCGTCGTAGTGAAGTTTACATTTTTAACGAACTGCGTCGTAGTGAAGTTTACATTTTTGAAACGAAAGTGCGTCGTAGTGAAGTTTTCATTTTTAACGAACTGCGTCGGAGTGAAGTTTACATTTTTATCCTGCGTCGGAGTGAAGATTACATTTTAACGAACTAACAACATTTTTAACGTGCGTCGTAAGTGAAGTTTACATTTTTAACGAACTGCGTCGGAGTGTGATTTTTAACGAACGCGTCTGTGACGATTCAAATTTTTTTTCACTGCGTCGTAGTGAAGTTGTACATTTTTTAACGAGATGCGTTTGAGCCCCCAGCAATGTACACGATCTGCGTCGCTCGTGCTAACGAACTGCGTCTTAATACAAGGTACATTTTTAACACAGCCTGCGTAGTCCACGATGCAAAGTTTATTTTTTCATTTGCTTGACAGGACTGAATATACTGTCATATATCACGCATATGCGTAGTTTTGTGATTTTTAACGAACTGCGTTGAACCACCATTTTGGACGATTCTCAGTTTTCCGTGGTCTGCTGTGTGTTTTTTTTTACTGAGACATTCCGACATCACAAACTCCATTGTGCGTCGCATGAATATTTCAACTAATGTTGTAATCGCTTTTCATATTTTTTACAAGTTTTGAATACATTTTTGTTATCGAAAGTTTTCAAATGGGCATTTCCCCATGAAATATCATGTTTTTTACGGGTAGATCATTTTTGACAGTGTTTTTTTGCAAATATCGTCTCGAGTGAGAACTTTGCTCAATCGAGTATGGATGTTTTATTTCACTTTTTGATTCCATTGGTTGGCAATGAATGGTGACGTCATACTGTTGAGTATTTGTCATTGACATCTGATCTATTTTGTATCGATGACAAGACGTTTTTTGGGTTGCTTTTTTGGACTCGATACTGTCATATATCAGCATATGTTATTCTGTGATTTGCACGACCTTAAACCACCATTTTGCATATTCTCAGTTTTCCGTGGTCTGCTGTGTGTTTTTTTACTGAGACATTTAGACATCACAAACTCCATTGTGCTCGCATGAATATTTGACCTTTTTTCGTTAATCGATTTTCATAATTGTTTTGTACAAGGATCATACTGCATGAAATATTAATCGTAAAGATGCGTTTGATTGCGTTTTATGCAAATGAGGCACCTTTTTTTGCCATTTATCCATGTTTGGTGATCTATCCCAATGGTTGACAAAGTAACAATTGTTTTCTTTATATTTCAAATCGATATATCCGCTACCATTTTTGATTTCATTCACGTGTGGTAGTTTCGTTTGGTTTTTATATCAACTTTGCCACAACCCATCCCCGCTGACTTTTCACGAAATATCTTCATTTTTATGTTAGACGGTTTTGTGATCAGATGCCATGAAATGGTCACAGGGAAGCCGTATTTTATGCTGATATCGATTGATCAATCGAGTACCTGATTGATTTTTGTTCCATTGATTGTCATGGTAAAAAAGCATCATACTTGTTGAGTATTTGACAATGATGTCTGATGGTATATTTTTTCTCGTATCGACGATCACAAGTTTTGAATGTTTTGTTATCGAAAGTTTTCAAATGGGCATTTTCCCCATTAAATATCTTTAGGGTAGATCTTTTTGACAGTGTTTTTGCAAATATCGTCTGCGAGAATGTTGGTCAATCGAGTATGTATGTTTGTTGATTTTGATTCCATTGGTTGACAATGATAATGGTGACGTCATACTTGTTGAGTATTTGTCATTGACATCTGATATCTTTTTGTATAGATGACAAGAAGTTTTGTGGGTTTAATTTTGGTTCTTGAATGTTTTCGAACAGACGTATTCTTCCTGAAATATTTTAGGGAAGCCGCGTTTGACCCTGTTTTATGCAGATATCGACAGCGATTGCTGTACAATCAGGTATGTGTTTGTTGATTTTATTCCATTGGTTGACAATGGTAAATGTGTCGTCATACTTGATGAGTATTTCACATTGACGTCTGATGAAATTCTTCTCGTATCGGCGATCACAAGTGTTGAGTGTTTTGCTCTCGAACGTTTTCAAATGGGCGTTTTCCCGGTGAAATATCTTTTGGGGAGCTCCTTATGACCGTGTTTTACCCCTTGTGTGTCCGGGGGTTGAATAGGCCCACTGTATCCTCTTGCATGTCGTAAGAGGCGACTACTAGGGGGCAGCCTGTTGGCCATTGGTTGCGACTTGTGTCGGTGGACAATGGGATCATGGTGGTTGAGTGGAGAGGTCCTTACCATGGCTTTTTCTGCAACTGACTACTGACCTCACCTCTTGCCCGGATTTCACCTAGACGAGAGGCTAGGATGGCCTGGTCCAGTCAATCGGCTAGTGGCAACTTGCCCTAGTATAATCGTTTCCATTTTTTATCTTTTCCATCTCCATTTTCATTTACCCTTGAAGACTTTATCTATTAACCTTTCTTGGCACCATGTCACACATGAGTGTTGGGATGCCGTTAAACCCTATTCTTACCTTAACTAACCTTATGCAAATATTGATAACGACATTGTTGGCCAACCGAGCGCCTATTTGTTAATTTTGATTCCATATCTTATGCGATATTTTCTCGTATCCTCGTTTGTGTCGGAATATCGTTATTGCTATTATTATTGTTTTTCAAATGATTTATTTTGTACCTGAAAGAGAAAATTCACAGCCAACATAGAGAATTATTTGTGTACCTCATTGTGAGGTCCTCTAGTTGTGAATTGTTTGTTTCTCGATTGAGGTGCTGGTCATTGCTTTCACAAATGACTAGCAAATAAATAAACTTTTGATATTTTTCTAACAATTTTGGATCAGATACCAATGGCGCATGAATAAAGTTAAAAAATATAATCGCCAGGTGACAAGGCTGACAGAGGGATGAAGTATTGCTGGAAGACGAGAGCGGCAGGAAGTTTCCCAAATGACGTGAGCCAAGTGGTATGGAGTACTTAAGAGGGATTCAGGATCTCCGGGAGATAAGGCTGACAGCAATTGTTCCAAATGACAACGACCCAAGAATCGATGTAGAATCGCCGGTAGAACAGAATGACAGCAATTGTCCCAAACGACCATGACCAAAGACGGATACAGGATCGCCAGAAGACGAGGATCACAGCAATTATCCCAAACAGCCACGACCCAAGAGGGAAGCAGTATCGCCGGAAGAGAAGGTTGACAGCAACTATCTCATACGACGTGACCCAAAAGGGATGCCGAATCGCTCGACGACGAGGCTGACAGCTATTGTCCCATGCGGCCACGACTCAAGAGGGATACAGGAATGCCGGAAAACGAGATAGATAACATTGTGTAAAACAAAGGGATTCAGGATCGGCGGAAAACTGGATATCTGAGGCCTGGTAGACGGTGTTTATGATGATTTTTTGTGATCCATATGCTTAATGTTTATCTCCACATTTAAATAAAATGCCACTGACCCGTGAATGAAGTATAATCGCCAGGTTACGAGGCTGACGACAATTGTCCCAAACTACTGTCACCCAAGAGGGATGAAGGATCACTGGAAGACTAGCCTGACCGCAATTGTCCCTATCGACCGCGACCTGGATGAGATGCAGGATCGCCGGGAGACGAGGTTGACCGCAATTGTACCAATCAACCACGACCCAAGAATATTGCAGGATCGCCGGGTAATGAGGCTGAGAGCAATTGGCCCTAACTACTGCGACCCAAGAGAGATACAGGATTGCTGGAAGACGGGCCTGACAGCAATTATCCCGAGCGACAGTGTCCCGGGAGGGATACAAGAATCAGGAAATGAGGCTGACAGCAATTGTCCCGAACCACCGCCACGCCAGTGGATGTAAGATTGCTGGAATAGATGGTTAGCCTGACAGCAATTGTCCCTAGCGACCGCGACATAGGAGGGATGCAGGATCGCCGGGAGACGAGGTTGACTGCAATTGTCTCAATCAACCACGACCCAAGAGGTATGCAGGACCGTCGGGTAACGAGCCTGACAGCAATTGGCCCAAACTACTGCTACCCAAGAGAGATGCAGGATCGCTGGAAGACGGGCCTGACAGCAATTGTCCCGAACCACCAACACGCCAGTAGATTGCTGGAAGAGAAGGTTGACAGCAACTGTCTCATACTACCGTGACCTTGAAGGGATGCAGGATCGCTGGACGACGAGACTGACATCAATTGTCGGTAGCAATACGGTAGCGACTTAAGAGGAATTCAAGAATGCTTGAAGATGAGGCTGACAGCAATGGTCCTAAACGACTGCAACCAGAGAGGGATGCACGCTCGATGGGAGATGAGGCTGACAGAAATTGGGTCCAAACGAACAAGACCAAAGAGGGATGCACGATCGCCGGTAGATGTCACTTCTTCCAGGATATAGTAGACGGTGTTTATGTGTTTTTGCTCCATATGCCATATGTTTATCTCCATATTTAGATCAGATGTCAATTACGCATGAATGAAGGTTACGAGGCTGACAGCAAGTGCGCTAAGCGAGCGTGAGCAATGGGGATGCTGTACCGCTTGGAGACGAGGCTGCCATAAAGTGTCCCAAATGAACGCAGTCAAAGAGGTATGCAGTATCGCCGGGGGAGACGGTGTTTGCGATATGTTTTGTTCACATGAAATTTGATTGCGAACATATTTGGATCGGATCAAGGTCGATATCACATGAATTAAGAAAAACTTGATATAATTGCAAAGTGCATTATTGCATGGCGACGAGGCTGGTGTGAGTGTTACCAAACGACTGCAAACCACAAGGGATGAAGTATTGCTTCGAGACAAGGCTTGTGTAGGTGTTATGGAATGGCCGCGACCCAAGAGGGATGGAGCATTGTTACAAAACTAGGTCTGTGTAAGTGTTTTCGAATGGACGCGACCCACAAGGGATGAAGTTTTTCTTCGAGACAAGGCTTGAGAAGGTGTTTTGGATTGGCCGCAACCTACGGGGGGATTAAGTATTGCTTCGAGACTAGGCTTGGTGTAGGTGTTTTCGATTGGCTGTGACATACGGGGGTGGAGTATTGCTTTGAGACAATGCTTGTGCAGGTGTTTCAGAATGGCCGCCACCCACGATGGATGAATTATTGCTTCGAGACAAGGCTTGTGGAAGGATTGAGGTCTCGATATTCGAGGGATGAATTAACGCTTCGAGACAAGTCTTGTGTATTTGTTATGAAATAGCTGCCTCGCGACCTACTAGTGATGAAGTATTGCTTCGAGACAAGGCTCAAGTATTTATTTTGGAATGGCCGCGACCCACGAGGGATGAAGTCGTAGGTGTTTTGGAATATCTGCCTCCTGCAACGAGGATGAATTATTGCTTCGAGACAGGGCTTGTGTAGGTGTTGTGGAATAGTCGCGACCTACGAGGGATGAAGTAATGCTTCGAGACAAGGCTTTTGTCAGTGTTTTGGAATGGACGTAAACCACGAGGGATGAAATAATGCATTGAGACAAGGTCTGTGAAGGTGTTTTTGAATAGCCGCACCCTACGAAGTAGGTAGTATTGCTTCGAGAAAAGCCTAGTGTAAATGTTTTGGAATGGCAGCAACATTTGAGGGATGAAGTATTGCTTTGGAACAAGGCTTTTTGCAGGTGTTTTGGAATGGCCGCGACCCGGAAAGATGTAGTATTGCTTCGAAACAAGGGTTGTGTAAATGGTTTGGAATGGCTGTGACTTACGAGGAATGATGTATTGCTTCGAGGCAAGGCTATTGTAAGTATTTTGGAAGTGCCTACACCACAAGGTATCAAGTATTACTTCGAGACAAAGGTTTAAGTGTTTTGAAATTGCCGTAAAACACAGGGGTTCTTCGAGACAAGGTCTGTTTTTTGGTGTGTTTTGGAATATCTGCCTCTTGCGAAGGATGAATTATTGCTTCGAGACAGGGCTTGTGTTGGTGTTGTGGAATGGCCGCGACATTTGAGGGATGATACATTGCTTCGAGACGAGGGTTTCGTAAGTGACTTTGAATGACCATGAACTACGAAGGATCAGGTATTGCTTCTAGACAATGCTTGTGTCAGTAT
>CM067347.1:38112144-38165059 GCA_034190875.2 Urechis unicinctus | reverse complement strand
CTACGAGTGATGAAGTATTGCTTCGAGACCAGGCTTGTGTAGTTAATTTGGAATGGCCGCAAACTACGAGGTATGGAGTATTGCTTCGAGACGAGGGTTTCGTAAGTGATTTTAAATGACCGTGAACTACGAAGGATCAGGTATTGCTTCGAGCCAATGCTTATGTCAGTATTTTGGAATTGCTGTAAACAACAGGGGATCAAGTAGAGCTTCGAGACAAGGTCTGTGTAGGTGTTTTGGAATAGCTGCCTCCTACGAGGGATGAAGTATTGCTTCGAGACCAGGTTTGTGTCGTTGTTGTGGAATGGCCGGGAATGGCTGTGACTTAAGCGGGATGAATTATTGCTTCAAGATCAGGGATGATGCTTGACAAGTGGTTGTTTTCTAATGGCCGCGACCAATGAGGGATGATGTATTGTTTCGAGACAAGCCTGTGTAAGTGTTTTGGAATAGCTGCCTCCTACGAGGTATGGAGTATTGCTTCGAGACGAGGGTTTCGTAAGTGACTTTGAATGACCATGAACTACGAAGGATCAGGTATTGCTTCGAGACAATGCTTGTGTCAGTATTTTGGAATTGCTGTAAACACAGGGGATCAAGTATAGCTTCGAGACAAGGTCTGTGTAGGTGTTTTGGAATGGATGCAACCTTCGAAGAGGCAGTATTGCTTCGAGACTATACATGTGTAGGTGTTTTGGAATGGCCGCGATGAATGAGGTATGAAGAATTACTCTTAGACGAGGCTTACGCATGTGTTTTGGATTGTCAGTGACCCAGGTGGAATAAATATTGCCTCGAGAAAAGACTTGTGTAAATGATTTGGAATGGCCGCGACCTACGAGGGATGAAGTATTGCTTCGAGACAATGCTTGTGTAAGTGTTATGGAATTTCAGCAACATTCGAGGGATGAAGTATTGCTCTGAAAAAAGGTTTTTGTAGGTGTTTTAGAATGACCGCCACCCAGAGGGATGAAGTATCGCTTCGAGACAAGGCTTTTGTAAATGATTTGGAAAGGTTGTGACCTAAGAGGGATGAATCATTGCTTCGACACAAGGCTTGTGTAAGTGATTTGGAATGGTTGCGACCTACGAGGGATGATGTATTGCTTCGAGACAAGCCCTGTGTAAGTGTTTTAGAAAAACTGCCTTCTACGAGGGATGATGTATTGCTTCGAGACCAGGCTTGTGTCGTTGTTGTGGAATGGCCGCGAACTAGGTGTGATGGTATTCTTCAAGACAAGGTTTTGTAAATAATTTGGAATGGCTGTGACTTAAGCGGGATGAATTATTGCTTCAAGACCAGGCTTGTGTGGTTGTTTTCTAATGGCCGCGACCTACGAGGTTTGAAGTATTGCTTCGTGGCAAGGCTTGTGTAAGTGTTTAGGATTGGTCTCGATATTCGAGTGATAGCTGCCTCCTACTAGTGATGAAGTATTGCTTCGAGACAAGGCTTTTGTCAGTGTTTTGGAATAGCTGCCTCCTACGAGGGATGAATTATTGCTTCGAGACCAGGCTTGCGTAGTTGTTTTCTAATGGCCGCGACCAATGAGGGATGATGTATTGTTTCGAGACAAGCCCTGTGTAAGTGTTTTGGAATAGCTGCCTCCTACGAGGGATGAAGTATTGCTTCGAGACCAGGTTTGTGTCGTTGTTGTGGAATGGCCGCGAACTAGGTGTGATGGTATTCTTCAAGACAAGGTTTTGTAAATGATTTGGAATGGCTGTGACTTAAGCGGGATGAATTATTGCTTCAAGATCAGGCTTGTGTGGTTGTTTTCTAATGGCCGCGACCAATGAGGGATGATGTATTGTTTCGAGACAAGCCTTGTGTAAGTGTTTTGGAATAGCTGCCTCCTACGAGGGATGAAGTATTGCTTCGAGACCAGGCTTGTGTAGTTAATTTGGAATGGCCGCAAACTACGAGGTATGGAGTATTGCTTCGAGACGAGGGTTTCGTAAGTGATTTTAAATGACCGTGAACTACGAAGGATCAGGTATTGCTTCGAGCCAATGCTTGTGTCAGTATTTTGGAATTGCTGTAAACAACAGGGGATCAAGTATAGCTTCGAGACAAGGTCTGTGTAGGTGTTTTGGAATGGCTGCAACCTTCGAAGAGGCAGTATTGCTTCGAGACTATACATGTGTAGATGTTTTGGAATGGCCGCGATGAATGAGGTATGAAGAATTACTCTGAGACGAGGCTTACGCATGTGTTTTGGATTGTCAGTGACCCAGGTAGAATAAATATTGCCTCGAGAAAAGACTTGTGTAAATGATTTGGAATGGCCGCGACCTACGAGGGATGAAGTATTGCTTCGAGACAAAGCTTGTGTAAGTGTTATGGAATTTCAGCAACATTCGAGGGATGAAGTATTGCTCTGAAACAAGGTTTTTGTAGGTGTTTTAGAATGACCGCCACCCAGAGGGATGAAGTATCGCTTCGAAAAAAGGCTTTTGTAAATGATTTGGAAAGGTTGTGACTTAAGAGGGATGAATTATTGTTTCGACACAAGGCTTGTGTAAGTGATTTGGAATGGCAGCGACCCCCAAGGGATGAAGTATTGCTTCGAGACAAGGCTTGTGTAAGTGTTATGGAATGGCCGCAACATTCGAGGGATGAAATTACACTTAGAGACGAGGATTGTGTAGGTGTTTGGAATGGCCGCGACCTACGAGGGATGAAGTATTGCTTCGAGACAAGCCCTGTGTAAGTGTTTTGGAATAGCTGCCTCCTACGAGGGATGAATTATTGCTTCGAGACCAGGCTTGTGTAAGTGATTTGGAATGGCCGCGACCAATGAGGGATGATGTATTGCTTCGAGACAAGCCCTGTGTAAGTGTTTTAGAAAAACTGCCTTCTACGAGGGATGATGTATTGCTTCGAGACCAGGCTTGTGTCGTTGTTGTGGAATGGCCGCGAACTAGGTGTGATGGTATTCTTCAAGACAAGGTTTTGTAAATGATTTGGAATGGCTGTGACTTAAGCGGGATGAATTATTGCTTCAAGACCAGGCTTGTGTGGTTGTTTTCTAATGGCCGCGACCTACGAGGTTTGAAGTATTGCTTCGTGGCAAGGCTTGTGTAAGTGTTTAGGATTGGTCTCGATATTCGAGTGATAGCTGCCTCCTACTAGTGATGAAGTATTGCTTCGAGACAAGGCTTTTGTCATGTTTTGGAATGGACGTAAAAACCACGAGGGATGAAATGAAATTGCGAGAGACAAGGTCTGTGAAGTTGTTTTTGAATAGCCGCACCTTACGAAGTAGGTAGTATTGCTTCGAGAAAAGCCTAGTGTAAATGTTTTGGAATGGCAGCAACATTTGAGGGATGAAGTATTGCTTTGGAACATGGCTTTTGCAGGTGTTTTAATGGCCGCGACCAATGAAAGATGTAGTATTGCTTCGAAAACAAGGTTGTGTAAATGGTTTGGAATGGCTGTGACTTACGAGAATGATGTATTTGCTTCGAGGAAAGTCTATTGTAAGTATTTTTGGAAGTGCCTACACCACAGGGTATCAAGTATTGCTTCGAGACAAAGCTTGTTTAAGTGTTTTGAAATAGCCGTTGTATTGCTTCGAGACAAGGCCGCGTGTTGTGTTTTGGAATATCTGCCCCCTGCGAAGGATGAATTATTGCTTCGAGACAGGGCTTGTGTTTGTTGTTGTGGAATGGCCGCGACATTTGAGGGATGATACTTGCTTCGAGACGAGGGTTTCGTAAGTGATTTTGAATTACCGTGAACTACGGAGGATCAGGTATTGCTTCGAGACAATGCTTGTGTCAGTATTTCGGAATTGCTGTAAACATCAGGGGATCAAGTATTGCTGTAGGGCTTGTTTTTGGAATGGCCGCGACCTACGAGGTGTGAAGTATTGCTTCGAGGCAAGGCTTGTGTAAATGTTTTGGAATGGCCGCAAACTACGAGGTATGGAGTATTGCTTCGAGACGAGGGTTTCGTAAGTGACTTTGAATGACCATGAACTACGAAGGATCAGGTATTGCTTCGAGACAATGCTTGTGTCAGTATTTTGGAATTGCTGTAAACAACAGGGGATCAAGTATAGCTTCGAGACAAGGTCTGTGTAAGTGTTTTGGAATGGATGCAACCTTCGAAGAGGCAGTATTGCTTCGAGACTATGCATGTGTAGGTGTTTTGGAATGGCCGCGATGAATGAGGTATGAAGAATTACTCTGAGACGAGGCTTACGCATGTGTTTTGGATTGTCAGTGACCCAGGTAGAATAAATATTGCCTCGAGAAAAGACTTGTGTAAATGATTTGGAATGGCCGCGACCTACGAGGGATGAAGTATTGCTTCGAGACAAAGCTTGTGTAAGTGTTATGGAATTTCAGCAACATTCGAGGGATGAAGTATTGCTCTGCTCTGAAACAAGGTTTTTGTAGGTGTTTTAGAATGACCGCCACCCAAGAGGGATGAAGTATCGCTTCGAAACAAGGCTTTTGTAAATGATGATTTGGAAAGGTTGTTGTGACTTCGAGGGATGAATTATTTGTTTCGACACAAGGCTTGAGACAAGTGATTTGGAATGGCAGCGACCCCCAATTGCTTCGAGACCAGGAAGTATTGCTTCGAGGCCGCGACACTAGGTGTGATGGTATTGCTTCAAGACAAGGTTTTGTAAATGTTTGGAATGGCTGTGACTTAAGGGATGAATTATTGCTTCGACCAGGCTTGTGTAGGGTTTTGAAATGGCCGCGACCTTAGGTTTGAAGTATTGCTTGTAGGTTTAGGTTTGGAATGGCCGCGACCTACGAGGGATGAAGTATTGCTTCGAGACAAGCCCTGTGTAAGTGTTTTGGAATAGCTGCCTCCTACGAGGGATGAATTATTGCTTCGAGACCAGGCTTGTGTAGTTGTTTTCTAATGGCCGCGACCAATGAGGGATGATGTATTGTTTCGAGACAAGCCCTGTGTAAGTGTTTTGGAATAGCTGCCTCCTACGAGGGATGAAGTATTGCTTGGAGACCAGGTTTGTGTCGTTGTTGTGGAATGGCCGCGAACTAGGTGTGATGGTATTCTTCAAGACAAGGTTTTGTAAATGATTTGGAATGGCTGTGACTTAAGCGGGATGAATTATTGCTTCAAGATCATGCTTGTGTGGTTGTTTTCTAATGGCCGCGACCAATGAGGGATGATGTATTGTTTCGAGACAAGCCTTGTGTAAGTGTTTTGGAATAGCTGCCTCCTACGAGGGATGAAGTATTGCTTCGAGACCAGGCTTGTGTAGTTAATTTGGAATGGCCGCAAACTACGAGGTATGGAGTATTGCTTCGAGACGAGGGTTTCGTAAGTGATTTTAAATGACCGTGAACTACGAAGGATCAGGTATTGCTTCGAGCCAATGCTTGTGTCAGTATTTTGGAATTGCTGTAAACAACAGGGGATCAAGTATAGCTTCGAGACAAGGTCTGTGTAGGTGTTTTGGAATGGCTGCAACTTTCGAAGAGGCAGTATTGCTTCGAGACTATACATGTGTAGATGTTTTGGAATGGCCGCGATGAATGAGGTATGAAGAATTACTCTGAGACGAGGCTTACGCATGTGTTTTGGATTGTCAGTGACCCAGGTAGAATAAATATTGCCTCGAGAAAAGACTTGTGTAAATGATTTGGAATGGCCGCGACCTACGAGGGATGAAGTATTGCTTCGAGACAAAGCTTGTGTAAGTGTTATGGAATTTCAGCAACATTCGAGGGATGAAGTATTGCTCTGAAACAAGGTTTTTGTAGGTGTTTTAGAATGACCGCCACCCAGAGGGATGAAGTATCGCTTCGAAAAAAGGCTTTTGTAAATGATTTGGAAAGGTTGTGACTTAAGAGGGATGAATTATTGTTTCGACACAAGGCTTGTGTAAGTGATTTGGAATGGCAGCGACCCCCAAGGGATGAAGTATTGCTTCGAGACAAGGCTTGTGTAAGTGTTATGGAATGGCCGCAACATTCGAGGGATGAAATTACACTTAGAGACGAGGATTGTGTAGGTGTTTTGGAATGGCCGCGACCTACGAGGGATGAAGTATTGCTTCGAGACAAGCCCTGTGTAAGTGTTTTGGAATAGCTGCCTCCTACGAGGGATGAATTATTGCTTCGAGACCAGGCTTGTGTAAGTGTTTTGGAATGGCCGCGACCAATGAGGGATGATGTATTGCTTCGAGACAAGCCCTGTGTAAGTGTTTTAGAAAAACTGCCTTCTACGAGGGATGATGTATTGCTTCGAGACCAGGCTTGTGTCGTTGTTGTGGAATGGCCGCGAACTAGTGTGATGGTATTCTTCAAGACAAGGTTTTGTAAATGATTTGGAATGGCTGACTGTGACTTAAGCGGGATGAATTATTGCTTCAAGACCAGGCTTGTGTGGTTGTTTTTGGAATGGCCGCGACCTACGAGGTTTGAAGTATTGCTTCGTGGCAAGCTTGTGTAAGTGTTTATGGATTGGTCTCGATATTCGAGTGATAGCTGCCTCCTACTAGTGATGAAGTATTGCTTCGAGACAAGGCTTTTGTCAGTGTTTTGGAATAGCTGCCTCCTACGAGGGATGAATTATTGCTTCGAGACCAGGCTTGTGTAGTTGTTTTCTAATGGCCGCGACCAATGAGGGATGATGTATTGTTTCGAGACAAGCCCTGTGTAAGTGTTTTGGAATAGCTGCCTCCTACGAGGGATGAAGTATTGCTTCGAGACCAGGTTTGTGTGGTTGTTTTGGAATGGCCGCGAACTAGGTGTGATGGTATTCTTCAAGACAAGGTTTTGTAAATGATTTGGAATGGCTGTGACTTAAGCGGGATGAATTATTGCTTCAAGATCAGGCTTGTGTGGTTGTTTTGATTAATGGCCGCGACCAATGAGGGATGATGTATTGTTTCGAGACAAGCCTTGTGTAAGTGTTTTTGGAATAGCTGCCTCCTACGAGGTATGGAGTATTGCTTCGAGACGAGGGTTTCGTAAGTGACTTTGAATGACCATGAACTACGAAGGATCAGGTATTGCTTCGAGACAATGCTTGTGTCAGTATTTTGGAATTGCTGTAAACAACAGGGGATCAAGTATAGCTTCGAGACAAGGTCTGTGTAGGTGTTTTGGAATGGATGCAACCTTCGAAGAGGCAGTATTGCTTCGAGACTATGCATGTGTAGGTGTTTTGGAATGGCCGCGATGAATGAGGTATGAAGAATTACTCTTAGACGAGGCTTACGCATGTGTTTTGGATTGTCAGTGACCCAGGTGGAATAAATATTGCCTCGAGAAAAGACTTGTGTAAATGATTTGGAATGGCTGCGACCCTACGAGGGATGAAGTATTGCTTCGAGACAAAGCTTGTGTAAGTGTTATGGAATTTCAGCAACATTCGAGGGATGAAGTATTGCTCTGAAACAAGTTGTTGTAGGTGTTTTAGAATGACCGCCACCCAGAGGGATGAAGTATCGCTTCGAGACAAGGCTTTTGTAAATGATTTTGGAAAGGTTGTGATTTAAGAGGGATGAATTATTGCTTCGACACAGGCTTGTGTAAGTGATTTGGAATGGTTGCGACCTACGAGGGATGATGTATTGCTTCGAGACAAGCCCTGTGTAAGTGTTTTAGAAAAACTGCCTTCTACGAGGGATGATGTATTGCTTCGAGACCAGGCTTGTGTCGTTGTTTGGGAATGGCCGCGAACTAGGTGTGATGGTATTCTTCAAGACAAGGTTTTGTAAATGATTTGGAATGGCTGTGACTTAAGCGGGATGAATTATTGCTTCAAGACCAGGCTTGTGTGGTTTTTCTAATGGCCGCGACCTACGAGGTTTGAAGTATTGCTTCGTGGCAAGGCTTGTGTAAGTGTTTTTGTTTGATTGGTCTCGATATTCGAGTGATAGCTTCTGCCTCCTACTAGTGATGAAGTATTGCTTCGAGACAAGGCTTTTGTCAGTGTTTTTGGAATGGACGTAAACCACGAGGGATGAAATATTGCATTGAGACAAGGTCTGTGTAAGTTGTTTTTGAATAGCCGCACCTTACGAAGTAGGTAGTATTGCTTCGAGAAAAGCCTAGTGTAAATGTTTTGGAATGGCAGCAACATTTGAGGGATGAAGTATTGCTTTGGAACAAGGCTTTTGCAGGTGTTTTGGAATGGCCGCGACCCGAAAGATGTAGTATTGCTTCGAAACAAGGGTTGTGTAAATGGTTTTGGGAATGGCTGTGACTTACGAGGAATGATGTATTGCTTCGAGGCAAGTCTATTGTAAGTGTTTTGGAAGTGCCTACACCACAGGGTATCAAGTATTGCTTCGAGACAATGCTTGTGTCAGTATTTTGGAATTGCCGTAAACATCAGGGGATCAAGTATTGCTTCGAGACAGGGCTTGCGTTGGTGTTGTGGAATGGCCGCGACCTACGAGGGTGAAGTATTGCTTCGAGACAAGGCTTGTGTAGATGTTTTTTTGAATGGCCGCGACCTACGAGGGATGAAGTATTGCTTCGAGACAAGGCTGGTGTAAGTGTTATGGAATTTTTCAGCGACATTCGAGGGATGAAGTATTGCTCTGAAACAAGGTTTTTGTAGGTGTTTTAGAATGACCGACACCCAGAGGGATGAAGTATTGCTTCGAGACAAGGCTTTTGTAAATGATTTGGAAAGGTTGTGACTTAAGAGGGATGAATTATTGCTTCGACACAAGGCTTGTGTAAGTGATTTGGAATGGCAGCGACCCCCAAGGGATGAAGTATTGCTTCGAGACAAGGCTTGTGTAAGTGTTATGGAATGGCCGCAACATTCGAGGGATGAAATTACACTTAGAGACGAGGATTGTGTAGGTGGTTTGGAATGGCCGCGACCTCCGAGGGATGAAGTATTGCTTCGAGACAAGCCCTCTGTAAGTGTTTCGGAATAGCTGCCTCCTACGAGGGATGAATTATTGCTTCGAGACCAGGCTTGTGTAGCTGTTTTCTAATGGCCGCGACCAATGAGGGATGATGTATTGTTTCGAGACAAGCCCTGTGTAAGTGTTTTGGAATAGCTGCCTCCTACGAGGGATGAAGTATTGCTTGGAGACCAGGTTTGTGTCGTTGTTGTGGAATGGCCGCGAACTAGGTGTGATGGTATTCTTCAAGACAAGGTTTTGTAAATGATTTGGAATGGCTGTGACTTAAGCGGGATGAATTATTGCTTCAAGATCAGGCTTGTGTGGTTGTTTCTAATGGCCGCGACCTATGAGGGATGATGTATTGTTTCGAGACAAGCCTTGTGTAAGTGTTTTGGAATAGCTGCCTCCTACGAGTGATGAAGTATTGCTTCGAGACCAGGCTTGTGTAGTTAATTTGGAATGGCCGCAAACTACGAGGTATGGAGTATTGCTTCGAGACGAGGGTTTCGTAAGTGATTTTAAATGACCGTGAACTACGAAGGATCAGGTATTGCTTCGAGCCAATGCTTATGTCAGTATTTTGGAATTGCTGTAAACAACAGGGGATCAAGTAGAGCTTCGAGACAAGGTCTGTGTAGGTGTTTTGGAATGGCTGCAATCGTCGAAGAGGCAGTATTGCTTCGAGACTATGCATGTGTAGGTGTTTTGGAATGGCCGCGATGAATGAGGTATGAAGAATTGCTCTTAGACGAGGCTTACGCATGTGTTTTGGATTGTCAGTGACCCAGGTGGAATAAATATTGCCTCGAGAAAAGACTTGTGTAAATGATTTGGAATGGCCGCGACCTACGAGGGATGAAGTATTGCTTCGAGACAAGGCTTGTGTAGTTGTTTTGGAATGGCCGCGAACTACGAGGGTTGAAGTATTGAATCGAGACAAGACTTGTGTAAGTGATTAGGAATGGCTGCGACCCACAAGGATGAAGTATTGCTTCGAGACAAGGCTTGTGTAAGTGTTTTGAAATTTCAGCAACATTCGAGGGATGAAGTATTGCTTCGAGACAAGGCTTTTGTAAATGATTTGGAATGGCTGCCACCAAGAGGGATGAAGTATTGCTTCGAGACAAGGCTTTTGTAAATGATTTGGAATGGCTGTGACTTACGCGGGATGAATTATTGCTTCGAGACAAGGTTGTGTAAGTGATTTGGAATGGCCGCGACCTACGAGGGATGATGTATTGCTTCGAGACAAGCCCTGTGTAAGTGTTTTAGAAAAGCTGCCTCCTACGAGGGATGAAGTATTGCTTCGAGACCAGGCTTGTGTCGTTGTTGTGGAATGGCCGCGAACTAGGTGTGATGTTATTCTTCAAGACAAGGTTTTGTAAATGATTTGGAATGGCTGTGACTTAAGCGGGATGAATTATTGCTTCAAGATCAGGCTTGTGTGGTTGTTTTCTAATGGCCGCGACCAATGAGGGATGATGTATTGTTTCGAGACAAGCCTTGTGTAAGTGTTTTGGAATAGCTGCCTCCTACGAGGGATGAAGTATTGCTTCGAGACCAGGCTTGTGTAGTTAATTTGGAATGGCCGCAAACTACGAGGTATGGAGTATTGCTTCGAGACGAGGGTTTCGTAAGTGATTTTAAATGACCGTGAACTACGAAGGATCAGGTATTGCTTCGAGCCAATGCTTGTGTCAGTATTTTGGAATTGCTGTAAACAACAGGGGATCAAGTATAGCTTCGAGACAAGGTCTGTGTAGGTGTTTTGGAATGGATGCAACCTTCGAAGAGGCAGTATTGCTTCGAGACTATGCATGTGTAGGTGTTTTGGAATGGCCGCGATGAATGAGGTATGAAGAATTACTCTTAGACGAGGCTTACGCATGTGTTTTGGATTGTCAGTGACCCAGGTGGAATAAATATTGCCTCGAGAAAAGACTTGTGTAAATGATTTGGAATGGCTGCGACCTACGAGGGATGAAGTATTGCTTCGAGACAATGCTTGTGTAAGTGTTATGGAATTTCAGCAACATTCGAGGGATGAAGTATTGCTCTGAAACAAGGTTTTTGTAGGTGTTTTAGAATGACCGCCACCCAGAGGGATGAAGTATCGCTTCGAGACAAGGCTTTTGTAAATGATTTGGAAAGGTTGTGATTTAAGAGGGATGAATCATTGCTTCGACACAAGGCTTGTGTAAGTGATTTGGAATGGTTGCGACCTACGAGGGATGATGTATTGCTTCGAGACAAGCCCTGTGTAAGTGTTTTAGAAAAACTGCCTTCTACGAGGGATGATGTATTGCTTCGAGACCAGGCTTGTGTCGTTGTTGTGGAATGGCCGCGAACTAGGTGTGATGGTATTCTTCAAGACAAGGTTTTGTAAATGATTTGGAATGGCTGTGACTTAAGCGGGATGAATTATTGCTTCAAGACCAGGCTTGTGTGGTTGTTTTCTAATGGCCGCGACCTACGAGGTTTGAAGTATTGCTTCGTGGCAAGGCTTGTGTAAGTGTTTAGGATTGGTCTCGATATTCGAGTGATAGCTGCCTCCTACTAGTGATGAAGTATTGCTTCGAGACAAGGCTTTTGTCAGTGTTTTGGAATGGACGTAAACCACGAGGGATGAAATAATGCATTGAGACAAGGTCTGTGAAGTTGTTTTTGAATAGCCGCACCTTACGAAGTAGGTAGTATTGCTTCGAGAAAAGCCTAGTGTAAATGTTTTGGAATGGCAGCAACATTTGAGGGATGAAGTATTGCTTTGGAACATGGCTTTTGCAGGTGTTTTGGAATGGCCGCGACCCGGAAAGATGTAGTATTGCTTCGAAACAAGGGTTGTGTAAATGGTTTGGAATGGCTGTGACTTACGAGGAATGATGTATTGCTTCGAGGCAAGTCTATTGTAAGTATTTTGGAAGTGCCTACACCACAGGGTATCAAGTATTGCTTCGAGACAATGCTTGTGTCAGTATTTCGGAATTGCTGTAAACATCAGGGGATCAAGTATTGCTTCGAGACAGGGCTTGCGTTGGTGTTGTGGAATGGCCGCGACCTACGAGGTGTGAAGTATTGCTTCGAGGCAAGGCTTGTGTAGATGTTTTGGAATGGCCGCGACCTACGAGGGATGAAGTATTGCTTCGAGACATGGCTGGTGCAAGTGTTATGGAATTTCAGCAACATTCGAGGGATGAAGTATTCCTCTGAAACAAGGTCTTTGTAGGTGTTTTAGAATGACCGCCACCCAGAAGGATGAAGTATTGCTTCGAGACAAGGCTTTTGTAAATGATTTGGAAAGGTTGTGATTTAAGAGGGATGAATTATTGCTTCGACACAAGGCTTGTGTAAGTGATCTGGAATGGCAGCGACCCCCAAGGGATGAAGTATTGCTTCGAGACAAGGCTTGTGTAAGTGTTATGGAATGGCTGCAACATTCGAGAGATGAAATTACACTTAGAGACGAGGATTGTGTAGGTGGTTTGGAATGGCCGCGACCTACGAGGGATGAAGTATTGCTTCGAGACAAGCCCTCTGTAAGTGTTTCGGAATAGCTGCCTCCTACGAGGGATGAATTATTGCTTCGAGACCAGGCTTGCGTAGTTGTTTTCTAATGGCCGCGACCAATGAGGGATGATGTATTGTTTCGAGACAAGCCCTGTGTAAGTGTTTTGGAATAGCTGCCTCCTACAAGGGATGAAGTATTGCTTCGAGACCAGGTTTGTGTCGTTGTTGTGGAATGGCCGCGAACTAGGTGTGATGGTATTCTTCAAGACAAGGTTTTGTAAATGATTTGGAATGGCTGTGACTTAAGCGGGATGAATTATTGCTTCAAGATCAGGCTTGTGTGGTTGTTTTCTAATGGCCGCGACCTATGAGGGATGATGTATTGTTTCGAGACAAGCCTTGTGTAAGTGTTTTGGAATAGCTGCCTCCTACGAGTGATGAAGTATTGCTTCGAGACCAGGCTTGTGTAGTTAATTTGGAATGGCCGCAAACTACGAGGTATGGAGTATTGCTTCGAGACGAGGGTTTCGTAAGTGATTTTAAATGACCGTGAACTACCAAGGATCAGGTATTGCTTCGAGCCAATGCTTGTGTCAGTATTTTGGAATTGCTGTAAACAACAGGGGATCAAGTATAGCTTCGAGACAAGGTCTGTGTAGGTGTTTTGGAATGGCTGCAATCGTCGAAGAGGCAGTATTGCTTCGAGACTATGCATGTGTAGGTGTTTTGGAATGGCCGCGATGAATGAGGGATGAAGAATTGCTCTTAGACGAGGCTTACGCATGTGTTTTGGATTGTCAGTGACCCAGGTGGAATAAATATTGCCTCGAGAAAAGACTTGTGTAAATGATTTGGAATGGCCGCGACCTACGAGGGATGAAGTATTGCTTCGAGACAAGACTTGTGTAAGTGATTAGGAATGGCTGCGACCCACAGGGATGAAGTATTGCTTCTGAGACAAGGCTTGTGTAGTTGTTTTGGAATGGCCGCGAACTACGAGGGATGAAGTATTGCTTCGAGACAGACTTGTGTAAGTGATTTGGAATGGCTGCGACCCACAAGGGGATGAATATTGCTTCGAGACAAGGCTTGTGTAAGTGTTTTGGAATGGCCGCGACCATTCGAGGGATGAAGTATTGCTTCGAGACAAGTTGTGTAAGTGTTTTGGAATGGCCGCCACTTCGAGAGGGATGAAGTATTGCTTCGAGACAAGGCTGTGTAGCAATGGCCGAGACCACGAGGGATGAAGTATTGCTTCGAGACAAGGCTTGTGTAAGTGATTTGGAATGGCTGCGACCCACGAGGGATGAAGTATTGCTTCGAGACAAGGCTTGTGTAAGTGTTATGAAATTTCAGCGCAACATTCGAGGGATGAAGTATTGCTCTCGAAACAAGGTTTTTGTAGGTGTTTTTGGAGAATGGCCGCCACCAAGAGGGATGAAGTATTGCTTCGAGACAAGGCTTTTGTAAATGATTTGGAATGGCTGTGACTTACGCGGGATGAATTATTGCTTCGAGACAAGGCTTGTGTAAGTGATTTGGAATGGCCGCGACCAATGAGGGATGATGTATTGCTTCGAGACAAGCCCTGTGTAAGTGTTTTAGAAAAGCTGCCTTCTACGAGGGATGATGTATTGCTTCGAGACCAGGCTTGTGTCGTTGTTGTGGAATGGCCGCGAACTAGGTGTGATGTTATTCTTCAAGACAAGGTTTTGTAAATGATTTGGAATGGCTGTGACTTAAGCGGGATGAATTATTGCTTCAAGATCAGGCTTGTGTGGTTGTTTTTCTAATGGCCGCGACCAATGAGGGATGATGTATTGTTTCGAGACAAGCTTGTGTAAGTGTTTTGAAATAGCTGCCTCCTACGAGGGATGAAGTATTGCTTCGAGACCAGGCTTGTGTAGTTAATTTGGAATGGCCGCAAACTACGAGGTATGGAGTATTGCTTCGAGACGAGGGTTTCGTAAGTGATTTTAAATGACCGTGAACTACGAAGGATCAGGTATTGCTTCGAGCCAATGCTTGTGTCAGTATTTTGGAATTGCTGTAAACAACAGGGGATCAAGTAGAGCTTCGAGACAAGGTCTGTGTAGGTGTTTTGGAATGGATGCAATCGTCGAAGAGGCAGTATTGCTTCGAGACTATGCATGTGTAGGTGTTTTGGAATGGCCGCGATGAATGAGGGATGAAGAATTGCTCTTAGACGAGGCTTACGCATGTGTTTTGGATTGTCAGTGACCCAGGTGGAATAAATATTGCCTCGAGAAAAGACTTGTGTAAATGATTTGGAATGGCCGCGACCTACGAGGGATGAAGTATTGCTTCGAGACAAGGCTTGTGTAGTTGTTTTGGAATGGCCGCGAACTACGAGGGTTGAAGTATTGCATCGAGACAAGACTTGTGTAAGTGATTTGGAATGGCTGCGACCCACAAGGATGAAGTATTGCTTCGAGACAAGGCTTGTGTAAGTGTTATGGAATTTCAGCAACATTCGAGGGATGAAGTATTGCTCTGAAACAAGGTTTTTGTAGGTGTTTTAGAATGGCCGCCACCAAGAGGGATGAAGTATTGCTTCGAGACAAGGCTTTTGTAAATGATTTGGAATGGCTGTGACTTACGCGGGATGAATTATTGCTTCGAGACAAGGCTTGTGTAAGTGATTTGGAATGGCCGCGACCAATGAGGGATGATGTATTGCTTCGAGACAAGCCCTGTGTAAGTGTTTTAGAAAAGCTGCCTTCTACGAGGGATGATGTATTGCTTCGAGACCAGGCTTGTGTCGTTGTTGTGGAATGGCCGCGAACTAGGTGTGATGTTATTCTTCAAGACAAGGTTTTGTAAATGATTTGGAATGGCTGTGACTTAAGCGGGATGAATTATTGCTTCAAGACCAGGCTTGTGTGGTTGTTTTCTAATGGCCGCGACCAATGAGGGATGATGTATTGTTTCGAGACAAGCCCTGTGTAAGTGTTTTGGAATAGCTGCCTCCTACGAGGTATGGAGTATTGCTTCGAGACGAGGGTTTCGTAAGTGACTTTGAATGACCATGAACTACGAAGGATCAGGTATTGCTTCGAGACAATGCTTGTGTCAGTATTTTGGAATTGCTGTAAACAACAGGGGATCAAGTATAGCTTCGAGACAAGGTCTGTGTAGGTGTTTTGGAATGGATGCAACCTTCGAAGAGGCAGTATTGCTTCGAGACTATGCATGTGTAGGTGTTTTGGAATGGCCGCGATGAATGAGGTATGAAGAATTACTCTTAGACGAGGCTTACGCATGTGTTTTGGATTGTCAGTGACCCAGGTGGAATAAATATTGCCTCGAGAAAAGACTTGTGTAAATGATTTGGAATGGCTGCGACCCTACGAGGGATGAAGTATTGCTTCGAGACAATGCTTGTGTAAGTGTTATGGAATTTCAGCAACATTCGAGGGATGAAGTATTGCTCTGAAACAAGGTTTTTGTAGGTGTTTTAGAATGACCGCCACCCAGAGGGATGAGTATCGCTTCGAGACAAGGCTTTTGTAAATGATTTGGAAAGGTTGTGATTTAAGAGGGATGAATCATTGCTTCGACACAAGGCTTGTGTAAGTGATTTGGAATGGTTGCGACCTACGAGGGATGATGTATTGCTTCGAGACAAGCCCTGTGTAAGTGTTTTAGAAAAACTGCCTTCTACGAGGGATGATGTATTGCTTCGAGACCAGGCTTGTGTCGTTGTTGTGGAATGGCCGCGAACTAGGTGTGATGGTATTCTTCAAGACAAGGTTTTGTAAATGATTTGGAATGGCTGTGACTTAAGCGGGATGAATTATTGCTTCAAGACCAGGCTTGTGTGGTTGTTTTCTAATGGCCGCGACCTACGAGGTTTGAAGTATTGCTTCGTGGCAAGGCTTGTGTAAGTGTTTAGGATTGGTCTCGATATTCGAGTGATAGCTGCCTCCTACTAGTGATGAAGTATTGCTTCGAGACAAGGCTTTTGTCAGTGTTTTGGAATGGACGTAAACCACGAGGGATGAAATAATGCATTGAGACAAGGTCTGTGAAGTTGTTTTTGAATAGCCGCACCTTACGAAGTAGGTAGTATTGCTTCGAGAAAAGCCTAGTGTAAATGTTTTGGAATGGCAGCAACATTTGAGGGATGAAGTATTGCTTTGGAACATGGCTTTTGCAGGTGTTTTGGAATGGCCGCGACCCGGAAAGATGTAGTATTGCTTCGAAACAAGGGTTGTGTAAATGGTTTGGAATGGCTGTGACTTACGAGGAATAATGTATTGCTTCGAGGCAAGGCTATTGTAAGTATTTTGGAAGTGCCTACACCACAGTATATCAAGTATTGCTTCGAGACAAAGCTTGTTTAAGTGTTTTGAAATTGCCGTAAAACACAGGGGATCAAGTATTGCTTCGAGACAAGGTCTGTGCCGGTGTTTTGGAATGGACGCGATCTACGAAGGATGACGTATTGCTTCGAGACGAGGCTAGTGTTACTGTTTTGGAATGGCCGCGGCATTCAAGGGATGAAGTATTGCCTCTTGACAATGCACGTGTAAGTGATTTTGAAAGGCTGCCTCCTACGAGGGATGAAGTATTGCTTCGAGCCCTGGCATACATAGTTATTCTCGAATGGCCTCGACCCACAAGGGATGAAGTATTTCTTCGAGACAAGGCTTGTATAGGTGTTTTGGAATGGGCGTGACCCACGAGTGATGATGTGTTGCTTCAAGACAAGGGTTGTGTAAGTGTTTTGAAAAGGCCGCGACCTACGAAGGATTAAATTGCTTTGAAATCAGGCTTTTGTAAATGTTTTGGAATGGCCGCGACCCAGAGGGATGAAGTTTTGCTTCGAGATGAGGCGTACATCAAGTTTTCTAAACGAAGGCTGCCGTCGAAGTATGCAGGATCACTTTTTATTATGTTCTTTAGCTCCATATGCAATGTATTTATCTCCATATTCGGATTAGATATCAATGACGCATGAATTAAGTGTAATCGATAGGTTATGAGGCTGACATCAAGTGTTCCAATCGACTGCGACCAAGTGGGACTCAGGATCGCGGAAAGACGTGGCAGAAAACTTTCCAGACTAGTGTAAACCAATAGGAATGTAGGATCACCGGAAGATGAGGCTGGCAGCGATTGGGCCTAATTGACCGCGACCCAAGAGGGATGCAGAATCGCCGGAAGACGTGTCTGGCAGCAACTTTTTCAAAGAAGGAGAGATGCAGGAACGCCTGTAGATAGCGCTTCTGCCAGGAGATGTGAGGGCTGGTAGACGGTGTTTATTATGTGTTTTGTTCCATATACCATATGTTTATCCCAATATTTAGATCAGATGTTAATGATGCATGAATGAAGTTTAATCGTCAGGTGACGAGGCTGACAGCAAGTGTGTTGAGCGAGCGAGAGCAATTTGGGATGGTGTACCGCTTGGAGACGAGGCTGACATAAAGTGTCCCAAACGAAAGCAGCCGAAGAGGGATACATTATCGTCGGGAGACGGTGCTTCCTCAAGGGTTACGTGAAGCCCAGCAGACTGGGTTTTTGTTGGCATGAGATGTAATTGCGATCGGATCACGATATCACATGAATCAAGTAAAACTTTATATAATCGCAAGGTGCAGTGTTGCATGGCGACGTGGCTGGTGCAGGTGTTTCTTCAAGACCACGACCAACGAGGGATGAAGTATTGCTTTGACACGAGGCTGGTGTAAGTGTTTCCAAACGAAAGTGACCCACGAGGGATGAGGTATTGCTTCGAGACGAGGCTGACATCAAGTGTTCTATGCGAATGAAGCTGAAGAAGGATGTAGGATTTGCTGGGAAACAGCGCTTCTTCCAGAATATGTAAGGCCTAGTAGACGATGGTTATTATGTTATGTAGTTCCATATGCTTTATATTTATTTCCATATTTGGATCGGATATCAATGACGCATGAATTAAGTGTAATCGATAGGTGACGAGGCTGACAGCAAGTGTACCAATCGACTGCGACTCGAGAGAGATGCTGGATCGCGTGAAGATGAGGCAGACAACAATTTTTCCCGACTAGTGCAAACCGATAGGGATGCAGGATCACCGAGAAACGAGGCAGATAGCTATTTTCCCCAACTAGTGCGATTCAACAGGGATGCAGGATCGCCGGAAGAGAAGGTTGACAGCAACTGTATCAGACGACGGTGACACAAAAGAGATGCAGGATCACTAGACGACGAGGTTGACAGCAATTGTCCCATACTGCCGCGAATCAATAGGAGTGCAGGATCACTGGGAGATGAGGCTGGCAGCGATTGGGCCTAAACGACCGTGACCCAAGAGGGATACAGGATCGCCTGCAGATATCGCTTCTTCCAGGATATGTGAGGCCTGGTAGACGGTGTTTATGATGTGTATGTGATCCATATGCTATATGTTTATCTCCATATTCAAATCAGATGTCAATGACCCGTGAATGAAGTATAATCGCCAGGTAACGAGGCTGAGAACAAATGTCCCTAGCGATATGGGAGGGATGCAGGATCGCCGGTAGACGAGGTTGACAGCATGTGTCCCCATCAACCACGACCAAAAAGGTATGCAGCACCGCCGGATGAGAAGGCTGACAGCAATTGTCCCAAGGGACCCTGTCCCGGGAGCGATGCAGGAATCGGAGATGAGGCTGACAGCAATTGTCCCGAACGACCGCCACGCCAGTGGATGCAGGATTGCTGGAAGAGACGGTTGACAGCAATTGTCCCATACGGCCGTGACTCAACAGGGATGCAAGAATGTCTGAAGATTAGGCTGAAAGCTATTGTACCAAACAACCACGACCCAAGAGTGATGCAGGATTGTCGGAAGCAACTTTCTCAAAGTAAGATAGATGCAGGATCCGCTGATAGATATCGCTTCTTCCAGGATATGTGAGGGCTTAATCGATGATATGTGAGGTATCTACAATTTTGACACGGTTTGCACTGTTGTTCGATTGACCGTTCGTATGGATTATCGACTACAAATGTTTTTCATTAAGGTATCTATGTACTGGCGCATTGACATTGGGATATCACATCGTTGTATGGCGTATTGTATATCTTAAACGTTTGGCCGATTGGTTAATATTTGCAATGTGTGATTAACTGGAATGCGTTTTGACCAAATGCTTTAGTGAAGTGCACTGTTTTATCGTGTGTGGAGGTTTAAGTTCCATGTCAGGAGCTGCTCGCTGTAATTTCGGTACTCAGAATTGTCCCAGTGTAACGCGAAGTTTTGCGTCCATTGCGATGTACGTGCGCATCCTGTCATGTGATTCGCGTATGATGCTCTTATCAAGCTCGTTGGATAACTCTTGGCTGTCCACGATAAAAATGCGTTTTCTTTTTCATTGGCGAGTTTAAATCTTTGGGGGAATATCGACATCTATTATTATGTGATTTTTTCCGACATTGGACCATGGATCCGCATATGCATTTTGCAGCTTTCCGTGTGTTGTACTGTGACGTTTTCACGTCACACATCCGAAGGCGTTCACGGGGATATTGTTGTGATATCATTATCTTGCGTTTATGACTTCAAAATGCTACATGAAATGATTATTGAAAATGGTTTTTTTG
This sequence comes from Urechis unicinctus, assembly GCA_034190875.2. Lineage (NCBI taxonomy): Eukaryota > Metazoa > Annelida > Polychaeta > Xenopneusta > Urechidae > Urechis > Urechis unicinctus. The sequence goes on along the minus strand of CM067347.1, from coordinate 38,145,095 downwards.
CAAATGACTGACTGTTTTGTGATTTTCCCGCTGCGTGACAACAAAAATCGAAATTTTTATCTTTGTATTTTATACATCCCTGAGGGTTCGGGGGTTGAATAGGCCCAGTGTATCCTCCTGCATGTCGTAAGAGGCGACTAATAGGGGGCAACCTGTTGGCCGTGGGTTGCGGCTCGTGTCGGTGGACAATGGGATCCATTTGGTTGAGTGGAGCGGTCCTTTTGTGGACCATATCCACAACACACCACTTTGGCTCGGATTTCACCTAGATGAGAAGCTGGAATGGCCTGGTTCAGTCAATCGGATGGTGTCGACTTGCCCTAGGATAATCGTTTCCATTTTTAACTTTTCCATCTCCATTTTCATTTATCCTAGAAGGCGGCTGCTTAATCAGGTCAATCTTATCTTTCTTTTTTTTGGCATCATATAACACATGAGTGTTGATGTGACGTTTAAACACTATAAATACCTACCTTACCTTCTTGGCACCATATAACACATGAGTGTTACCTTACCTCAACTGCTAATTGACATCGCCCAACACTATTTTCGCATTTTGGTTTTGGTTGCTACGTTCGTTTTTTGTACGGTCTTTGACATCACTCTATCGCATGTTTGTGCGTCGATATTATTCAAGTCCCTTCTTTTGTATCTTTGTCAGTGTACTGATCATATCCCATGGAATGGTTATTGGAGAAGTTGTGTTTTATCATGTACGAATGGTGCTCGATTGACCAACATTCTCGCGGGTGATGTTTGTAATTTTACACGCGTTGGTTGACAACTGTAGTTGTGTCGTCATACTGTTGGAGTTTTAAACAATGACCTACCTGATGCCACATTTTGTCTTATCTTCGATCTGAATTGTTTTTTCGGTTGCGTTTTCGAATCTCTTCAAATGAGTGCTTTCTCTAAGAAATATAGGAGTTTGATTTCATGGCCAGTATGGTCTGTTCATCGAGAATTCTATGTTGACCGTTATGAAATCCGTGTGTTATGCATTGTTGGTCTCTAGACAGAATGGCTTGTCAGATATTTTACTTTCAACTAGCACGGTTATAACGCTTTGATGCCTCTCATTTGCATTCGCCACATCTGTTTTGTAAATGTTGTTTTCCTGTGAAAATTTGGTACCTTTCGTTTCATTCTTTTGTGATGGACTGAGGTTTTGTTACCTGATAACCATATATCACATTGTCTGTTTTTGAAAATTTGCTTCACTGTGTTTGTAGAGCAATTAACAATTTTATAATTCCGTAGTGTTATGTGTTGTTATGTAATAAAGCTGCATCGACGAGAGTGTGTGATTATGTTAATTGACATTTCCCAATGATGTTGCTTCGTTTTGTCTCGTTTTCTACATCAATGTATGAAGTTGATGTCACTTACAAATTGATCACTGATGTTTGATATATAGATATTAATCATCAGGCTGAAACAGATAAAAGCACTGGTATGGAAACGGTTATGCCATTGTCCACCAGTACATCAGTAGGATCCGACACCAGACTTCCGACGTGTCAGAACGGCGATCATCCACCTCACCAAAGATGCTGTAGATGACTGCACTTCTTCCAAACGACTGTGACCCAAAGGGAATGAAGTATTGTAGACGGGGCTGATGCCAGGTGGTCAATAGAACCAGACCCTAGAGAGTTGTAGTATTGCCGGACGACGAGGATGGTAGAAAGGGTCCCAAACGACCGCTACGGAAGAGAGATCCATTGCTGGTAACCTAGAAGGAATGCAGTCTTGATGTTGTGGCCGTCATCTATTGTGACTTTAAAGATCTACAAATTGCATTTCTGAACAGTTTTTGCACACTTTCTTGAACATCTCTAACGTAAACCAACAATGTTATCAATGTTGTGTGTAACCTCATGCTTCAGTGAGGCTACTGAAAACAACGCCAGAGACTTACTTTATTAGAGGTGGGATTCTTACCTCATGCTTCAGTGAGGCTACTGAAAACAACGCCAGACACTTACTTTATTAGAGGTGGGATTCTTATCTCATGCTTCAGTGAGGCTACTGAAAACAGCGCCAGAGGCTTACTTTATTAGAGGTGGGATTCTTATCTCATGCTTCAGTGAGGCTACTGAAAACAGCGCCAGAGACTTATTTTATTAGAGGTGGGATTCTTATCTCATGCTTCAGTGAGGCTACTGAAAACAACGCCAGAGACTTACTTTATTAGAGGTGGGATTCTTATCTCATGCTTCAGTGAGGCTACTGAAAACAGCGCCAGAGACTTACTTTATTAGAGGTGGGATTCTTATCTCATGCTTCAGTGAGGCTACTGAAAACAACGCCAGAGACTTACTTTATTAGAGGTGGGATTCTTATCTCATGCTTCAGTGAGGCAACTGAAAACAACGCCAGAGACTTACTTTATTAGAGGTGGGATTCTTATCTCATGCTTCAGTGAGGCAACTGAAAACAACGCCAGAGACTTACTTTATTAGAGGTGGGATTCTTATCTCACTCTGGGATGTTCTGCTGTTCGTCATCAGCTTCGTGGAGATGTCACCAATTAATGTACGTGTCTCGATCTTTACATTGTACATCAACTTGATAACATTACTATTATACCATTTTCTTTATTTATTCGTGTAATATAGTGACTGAAGGATAAAATGTGAAGTGAATGACATCCCTGATCGTCATCAGACTTGTAACCCGACCACTGGCTCGGCGCACAGGGGAATGACTAGGGATCACACGGAAAAGGCGACATGGTGATTTAAAAACCTGATGTGTGCAGCACCCTATATATGCAATTGGTATTTTACGGGATGAATGTCTTTCGTCACCGTTTGATATGTTGATACATTCCAAAATATAATAGGAGTGAAATTGATTTATTTGCTGCGTGTAGCATCATGAACCATATGTTTTGGAAAAAAAAATGTTCAGGCATTATGGGACATTTATCAACAAATGAGAAGATGCAGTGGAATAACAGTTGATGTGTGACTTGTTTCAAAACATATCAGATGCAGAGACTGACGACAGCCTCCAGGTGACGCCAGTAAGTACCTTGGTTAGCAAATATGAACATTTATATGTGCGGGTCCCAACCACTTCTTATATTATTTTCATGGAGCTTCATCTGGAATATGTGAGGCCTGGAAGTGTGACATCTAATGCTCCAAATGACCGCGGCGCATGAGGGATGCTGTGTCGTTGGTCGACAGAGCTTCATCGATGATATGTGAGGTCTGGTAGGTGGTGTTTGGGATGTTGTGTGTTCACATACAATATATTTAGTTATATTTGGATCGGATCAAGGTCAATATCACATCAATTATGTAAAAATATATAATCGCCAGGTGACGAGGCTGACAACAAGTCTTCCGAGCTAGCACGATCCGAGAGGGATGTACTTGAGTAGGGAGACGAGGCTCACACAAAGTGTCGAAAATGATGCGAGCCATGAAGGAAGCAGTATCGCTTGGAAGCGAGACTGAGTGCATGTGTTTCAAGAGACCGCGATCCAAGGAGGCTGTTGTGACGCTGGAAGACGAGGTTGACAGCTGTTTACGTCTTGACATTATGATTGCCACAGCTTCTGTTGTGACAGGTCCCTGTTAACGCAATTCCAAAGCTTCCGATGTGCCTTCCACACATCTCTGGCATTTGCAAACGTTGTGACTTTTTTGCTTGCATATGTCTGGCAGCAACATTCGCTGTGTTGTTGTATGCATCTCTGCGAGCTTCCGTTTTGATTGGTAGCATTTATATATCTTGGGCAGACGCAACTGTGAGGAATAGCACTGGATAGTTTTTGGATTGGTTTTCTCATAGGATTTGTTGCATTGCCTGCTTTGCACGGCAATGGTGCAGCGTCTATTGCGTCGACTATTGTTTTACAGAAATAGCATATTGTCTCATGTGATGCTTGCCGTTTACTAGAATAGTTTAGTGACATTTGTTGTCTCTTGGATGCAGTATTGGTGAGGCATCCGCTATATGATCTGCTGCTCATTGGAATGTTAGAATGTCTCTTGCGATGCCAGCTGGCTGCAGATATGGTGTAGTGTTTGTTGTGTTGCTTTGTGTTTAGAAAAATGGTTTGCGTCACCTGTGAGGATTTCTGTGTACAGGAATGGTGCAATGTCTGTTGTGTTTTGTGCAATTAATAGGGATGATACAGTGTCTATTGTGAAACCACATTTCGACACAGCACTGTTTATCATCTGCTGTGATGCTTGACCCCTACCAAATAGCTCAGTGCCTGTTGTGATGCTTGACCCACCACAAAACTTAGTGTTAGTTGTGACGCTTGCTCTCTGCCCAGGTTTACTTCGGTAGCTCTTGGGGTCCTGTTGTGACATGTGCTTCGATCTTCTCTCTGCAGCATATGTCTTTATATATATCTGGAAACTATTATTTTGATTGGTGCCGTTCAAATATTTCTGTCATCGTCCTTCTGACATATACTGTCTTCACAGCTCTGGCAGCTTCTGCTGTGACATGTGCTGTTTATAACGACCAAGATCTTACGCCTTGACTTGCGCTGTTTACATAACCAAAAGCTTACGCTGTGCTGCTTATTGAACTCGGCTGCTAATGCTATGATATGTTCTGTTAGCTTGACTGTGCCAGCTGCTTTTGTGTAATCAGCTATTTAGGTAACCCAAGAGCTCATGTGTGACACGTGCTGTTTATTGAACTCGGTGGGTTAAGCTGTGACATTTGCTGTTAGCTTGACTGTGACAGCTTCTTTTGCGGCATGTGCTCTTTACATAGACTTTCATTCAAACGAGAAGCTGGAATGGCTTGGATCACTCAATCGGCTGGTGGTGACTTGCCCTACGATACTATTTGCATTTTTGCCGACAAGATTCACTCGTATGTCCCTGTTCTTTTCCGTTTATCTGAGAAGGCGACTGCTCAATCGGATCAATGTTATACTTTCATCTTTGTCGGCACCATATAACGTATTAGTGTTATTGTGCAGTTAAACTATCGACTTATCTTACCTCACTTACGTTGTGATTTGTAACCCCCCACCTCCGACCCCCTGTGGGTCCGGGGGTAGAATAGGTCCACTGTATCTTCCTGCATGTCGTTAGAGGCGACTAATAGGGGGCAGTCTGTTGTCCGTGGGTTGCGACTCTTGTGTCCGGTGGACAATGGGATCCAGGTGGTTGAGTGGAGCGGTCCTTTTGAGGACCGTATCTGCAACACATCACTTTGACTAGGATTTCACCTAGACGAGAGGCTGGAATGGCCTGGTGTAGTTTATTGGCTGGTGGTGTCTTGTCCTAGGATAATCGTTTCCATTTTTATCTTTTCCATCTCCATTTTTCCCCCTGTGGGTGCGGGAATAGAATATGCCCACTGTATCCTCCTGCATGTCGTAAGAGGCGACTAATAGGGGGCAACCTGCTGGCCGTGGGTTGCGACTCGTGTCGGTGGACAATGGGATCCAAGTGGTTGAGTGGAGCGGTCGTTTTGTGGGCCATATCTGCAACACACGACGCTGTCCCGGATTTCACCTAGACGAGAGGCTGGTATGGCCTGGTCCAGTCAATCGGCTGGTGGTGACTTGCCCTAGGATAATCGTTTCCATTTTGTGTTTTCCATCTCCATTTTCATTTATCCTAGAAGGCGGCTGCCTAATCATGTCAATCTGATCTATTAACATTTCTTGGCACTATATAACGCATCATTCCCCTGTGGGTCCGGGGGTAGAATAGGTCCACTGAATACTTCTGCATGTTGTAAGAGATGACTAATAGGGGGCAACCTGTTGGCCATGGGTTGCGACTCGTGTCGGTGAACAATGGGATCCAAGGGTTGAGTGGAGCGGTCCTTTTGAGGGCAATATCTGCAACACACCACTCTGGCCCGGATTTCACCTAGATGAGAGGCTGGAATGGCCTGGTCCTGTCAATCGGCTGGTGGTAACTCGCTCTGGGATAATCGTTTCCATTTTTATCTTTTCCATCTCTATGTTCATTTATCCTAGAAGGCGGCTGCTTAATCAGGTCAATCTTATCTATTAACCTTTCATGGCACCATATAAGACATGGGTGTTGGTGTGCCGTTAAACCCTATAAATATCTTACTATCTTTACATAGACTTTCATCAAAACGAGAAGCTAGAATGGCTAAGATCAATTAATCGGCTGATGGTGACTAGCCCTACGATGCTATCTTCATTTTGTTCCTTTACCATCAACATTTACTTGAATGTCCCTGTACTTTTCCATTTATCGCAGAAGTTGGCTGCTCAATCGGATCAATGTTATACTTTCACCTTTGTTGGCATCATATATCACATAAGTGTTTTTCTGCCGTTAAACCCACTGCTTACCTTACCTTTCTTACGTTGTGATTTGTAACCCTTGAGTAGGCCCCTCCCCCCCTCTGGGTCCGGGGGTAGCAATAGGTCCACTGCACCCTCCTGCACGTCGTACGAGGCGACTAATAGGAGGCAACCTGCTGGCCGTGGGTTGCGACTCGTGTCGATGGACAATGAGATTCAGGTGGTCGAGTGGAGCGGTCCTTTTGAGGGCCGTATCTCTATCACAACCACACCACTTTGTCCCCCGGATTTGACCTAGACAAGAGGCTGGAATGGCCTGTTTCGGTCAATCGGCTTGTGGTGACATGCCAAGGGATAATTGTATTCATTACTTATTGCTTTTTTATTCCACTGCCATGATGTCATCCATTTTCATTCACATAGTTTTTTTTTCCCTTCTCTTTGCCTTTTATCCTTGGCGGCTGCTTAACAGGTCAATCGAGTTGATGTGTGAACAGCTCTTTGAGCTGTTTGCTATTAATTTGAGTATTGCACTGGTGTCTTGCCCAAGAATAATCGTTTCCATTTTTATCTTCTCCATCTCCATTTTCATTAATTCTTGAAGGCAGCTGCTTATCAGGTCAGTGTAATCTATTAACCGTTCTTGGCAACATATAACACATGAGCTTTGGTGTACCCGTTAAACCCTATATTTACCTTTACCTTTATCCATCTCCATTTAATTTACCCTAGAATGCGGCGGCCTAATCAGGTCAATTGCATCTATAAACCTTTCTTGGCACCATATAACAAGTGTTTGTTGGTGTGCCGTTAAGCCCTATACTCACTCACTCACTCGTTTCTCTAACAGCAGCATTCTTGGTAACTTATTGTGTTTTACTTTTCTCTGAGAACATGTGTATTTACCTCTTTTATTCCAAGCAGCACAGTGTCTTATGTATCCCGTGCTTGTGGCAGGAAAGGAGCAATGTCTGTTTTGCCTGTTGTTTTCAGGAATTCTGTTGTGATTGATTTTTTTTATCGGATTTGTTGCATGGCCTGCTCTGCATGGGAATGGTGCAGTGTCTATTGCGTCGACTTCTTTTTACAGAAATAGTATATTGTCTCGTGTAATGTTTGCAGTTAACTATAACGGTTTAGTGTCTCTTTTTATGTTTCTTGAATGCAGTACTGTTGAGGCATCCGCTATATGATCTGCTACTCAATGGAATGGTAGAATGTCTCTTGTGACGCCAGCTGGTTGCAGATGTGGTGTAGTGTGTTGTATGGCTTTGTGTTTAGAGAAATGGTTTGCGTCACCTGTGATGATGTCTGTGTACAGGAATAGTGCAATGTCTGTTGTGTCTCATGCAATTAATAGGGATGATACATTGTCTATAGCAAAACCACATTTCGACGCAACACTGTATATCATCTGGTGTGATGTTTGACCCCTGACAAAAGCTCAGTGTGACAGCTACTGTTGTGACATGTGCTGGTTGCGTAACCCAAGAGCTTCTGTTGTGACATATGCTGTTTACGTAGCTCAGTAGCTTGCGTTGCGACATGTGCTGTTTACGTGCCACTGCCGTTTATGATGTGACAAGTGCTGTTAGCTTGACTGTGACAGCTGATGTTGTGACATGTGCTGGTTGCGTAACCCAAGAGCTTACGTTGTGCGATGTGCTGTTTACGCAGCTCAGTAGCTTGCGTTGCGACATGTGCTGTTTACGTGCCACAGCTGTTTATGTCGTGACAAGTGCTGTTAGCTTGACTGTGACAGCTACTGTTGTGACATGTGCTGGTTTCGTAACCCAAGAGCTTACGTTGTGCGATGTGCTGTTTACGTAGCTCAGTAGCTTGCGTTGCGACATGTGTTGTTTACGTGCCACAGCCGTTTATGTTGTGACAAGTGCTGTTAGCTTGACTGTGACAGCTACTGTTGTGACATGTGCTGGTTGCGTAACCCAAGAGCTTACGTTGTGCGATGCACTGCTTACGTAGCTCAGTAGCTTGCGTTGCGACATGTGCTGTTTACGTGCCTCAGCTACTTTCGTTTTGATATTTGCTGTTAGCTTGACTGTGACAGTTTATGTTGCGAGATGAGCTGATACGTAATCCATGAGCTTACGGTTTGACATGTGGTGTGTATTTACCTCAGCTGCCTATGTTATGGCATTCGCTGTTAGCTTGATTGTGACAGCTTCTAGTGTGACAGCTTCTAGTGTGACATGCTGTTTACGTAGCTCAGCAGCTTGCGTTGCGACATGTGCTGTTTACGTGCCACTGCCGTTTATGTTGTGACAAGTGCTGTTAGCTTGACTGTGACAGCTACTGTTATGACATGTGCTGGTTGCGTAACCCAAGAGCTTACGTTGTGCGATGTGCTGTTTACGTGCCACAGCCGTTTATGTTGTGACAAGTGCTGTTAGCTTGACTGTGACAGCTACTGTTGTGACATGTGCTGGTTGCGTAACCCAAGAGCTTACGTTGTGCGATGCACTGCTTACGTAGCTCAGTAGCTTGCGTTGCGACATGTGCTGTTTACGTGCCTCAGCTACTTTCGTTGTGATATTTGCTGTTAGCTTGACTGTGATAGTTTATGTTGCGAGATGAGCTGATACGTAATCCATGAGCTTACGGTGTGACATGTGCTGTGTATTTACCTCAGCTGCCTATGTTATGACATTCGCTGTTAGCTTGATTGTGACAGCTTCTGTTGTGACATATGATGTTTACGTAGCTCAGTAGCTTGCGTTGCGACATGTGCTGTTTACGTGCCACAGCCGTTTATGTTGTGACAAGTGCTGTTAGCTTGACTGTGACAGCTACTGTTGTGACATGTGCTGGTTGCGTAACCCAAGAGCTTACGTTGTGCGATGCGCTGTTTATGTAGCTCAGTAGCTTGCGTTGCGACATGTGTTGTTTACGTGCCACAGCCGTTTATGTTGTGACAAGTGCTGTTAGCTTGACTGTGACAGCTACTGTTGTGACATGTGATGGTTGCGTAACCCAAGAGCTTACGTTGTGCGATGTGCTGTTTACGTAGCTCAGTAGCTTGCGTTGCGACATGTGCTGTTTACGTGCCACAGCCGTTTATGTTGTGACAAGTGCTGTTAGCTTGACTGTGACAGCTACTGTTGTGACATGTGCTGGTTGCGTAACCCAAGAGCTTACGTTGTGCGATGCACTGCTTACGTAGCTCAGTAGCTTGCGTTGCAACATGTGCTGTTTACGTGCCTCAGCTACTTTCGTTGCGATATTTGCTGTTAGCTTGACTGTGATAGTTTATGTTGCGAGATGAGCTGATACGTAATCCATGAGCTTACGGTGTGACATGTGCTGTGTATTTACCTCAGCTGCCTATGTTATGGCATTCGCTGTTAGCTTGATTGTGACAGCTTCTGTTGTGACATATGATGTTTACGTAGCTCAGTAGCTTGCGTTGCGACATGTGCTGTTTACGTGCCACAGCCGTTTATATTGTGACAAGTGCTGTTAGCTTGACTGTGACAGCTACTGTTGTGACATGTGCTGGTTGCGTAACCCAAGAGCTTACGTTGTGCGATGTGCTGTTTACGTAGCTCAGTAGCTTGCGTTGCGACATGTGCTGTTTACGTGCCACAGCCGTTTATGTTGTGACAAGTGCTGTTAGCTTGACTGTGACAGCTACTGTTGTGACATGTGCTGGTTGCGTAACCCAAGAGCTTACGTTGTGCGATGCACTGCTTACGTAGCTCAGTAGCTTGCGTTGCGACATGTGCTGTTTACGTGCCTCAGCTACTTTCGTTGCGATATTTGCTGTTAGCTTGACTGTGATAGTTTATGTTGCGAGATGAGCTGATACGTAATCCATGAGCTTACGGTGTGTGACATGTGCTGTGTATTTACCTCAGCTGCCTATGTTATGGCATTCGCTGTTAGCTTGATTGTGACAGCTTCTGTTGTGACATATGATGTTTTACGTAGCTCAGTAGCTTGCGTTGCGACATGTGCTGTTTACGTGCCACAGCCGTTTATATTGTGACAAGTGCTGTTAGCTTGACTGTGACAGCTACTGTTGTGACATGTGCTGGTTGCGTAACCCAAGAGCTTACGTTGTGCGATGTGCTGTTTTTACGTAGCTCAGTAGCTTGCGTTGCGACATGTGCTGTTTACGTGCCACAGCCGTTTATGTTGTGACAAATGCTGTTAGCTTGACTGTGACAGCTACTGTTGTGACATGTGCTGGTTGCGTAACCCAAGAGCTTACGTTGTGCGATGCACTGCTTACGTAGCTCAGTAGCTTGCGTTGCGATATGTGCTGTTTACGTGCCACAGCCGTTTATGTTGTGACAAGTGCTGTTAGCTTGACTGTGACAGCTACTGTTGTGACATGTGCTGGTTGCGTAACCCAAGAGCTTACGTTGTGCGATGTGCTGTTTACGTAGCTCAGTAGCTTGCGTTGCGACATGTGCTGTTTACGTGCCACAGCCGTTTATGTTGTGACAAGTGCTGTTAGCTTGACTGTGACAGCTACTGTTGTGACATTGTGCTGGTTGCGTAACCCAAGAGCTTACGTTGTGCGATGCACTGCTTACGTAGCTCAGTAGCTTGCGTTGCGACATGTGCTGTTTACGTGCCTCAGCTACTTTCGTTGCGATATTTGCTGTTAGCTTGACTGTGATAGTTTATGTTGCGAGATGAGCTGATACGTAATCCATGAGCTTACGGTGTGACATGTGCTGTGCTGTGTTTTACCTCAGCTGCCTATGTTATGGCATTCGCTGTTAGCTTGATTGTGACAGCTTCTGTTGTGACATATGATGTTTACGTAGCTCAGTAGCTTGCGTTGCGACATGTGCTGTTTACGTGCCACAGCCGTTTATGTTGTGACAAGTGCTGTTAGCTTGACTGTGACAGCTACTGTTGTGACATGTGCTGGTTGCGTAACCCAAGAGCTTACGTTGTGCGATGTGCTGTTTACGTAGCTCAGTAGCTTGCGTTGCGACATGTGCTGTTTACGTGCCACAGCCGTTTATGTTGTGACAAGTGCTGTTAGCTTGACTGTGACAGCTACTGTTGTGACATGTGCTGGTTGCGTAACCCAAGAGCTTACGTTGTGCGATGCACTGCTTACGTAGCTCAGTAGCTTGCGTTGCGACATGTGCTGTTTACGTGCCTCAGCTACTTTCGTTGTGATATTTGCTGTTAGCTTGACTGTGATAGTTTATGTTACGAGATGAGCTGATACGTAATCCATGAGCTTACGGTGTGACATGTGCTGTGTATTTACATCAGCTGCCTATATCATGGCATTCGCTGTTAGCTTGATTGTGACAGCTTCTGTTGTGATATATGATGTTTTACGTAGCTCAGTAGCTTGCGTTGCGACATGTGCTGTTTACGTGCCACTGCCGTTTATGTTGTGACAAGTGCTGTTAGCTTGACTGTGACAGCTACTGTTGTGACATGTGCTGGTTGCGTAACCCAAGAGCTTACGTTGTGCGATGTGCTGTTTACGTAACTCAGTAGCTTGCGTTGCGACATGTGCTGTTTACGTGCCACAGCCGTTTATGTTGTGACAAGTGCTGTTAGCTTGACTGTGACAGCTACTGTTGTGACATGTGCTGGTTGCGTAACCCCAGAGCTTACGTTGTGCGATGCACTGCTTACGTAGCTCAGTAGCTTGCGTTGCGACATGTGCTGTTTACGTGCCTCAGCTACTTTTGTTGTGATATTTGCTGTTAGCTTGACTGTGATAGTTTATGTTACGAGATGAGCTGATACGTAATCCATGAGCTTACGGTGTGACATGTGCTGTGTATTTACCTCAGCTGCCTATATCATGGCATTCGCTGTTAGCTTGATTGTGACAGCTTCTGTTGTGACATATGATGTTTACGTAGCTCAGTAGCTTGCGTTGCGACATGTGCTGTTTACGTGCCACTGCCGTTTATGTTGTGACAAGTGCTGTTAGCTTGACTGTGACAGCTACTGTTGTGACATGTGCTGGTTGCGTAACCCAAGAGCTTACGTTGTGCGATGTGCTGTTTACGTAACTCAGTAGCTTGCGTTGCGACATGTGCTGTTTACGTGCCACAGCCGTTTATGTTGTGACATGTGCTGTTAGCTTGACTGTGACAGCTACTGTTGTGACATGTACTGGTTGCGTAACCCAAGAGCTTACGTTGTGCGATGCGCTGTTTATGTAGCTCAGTAGCTTGCGTTGTGACATGTGCTGTTTACGTGCCTCAGCTACTTTCGTTGTGATATTTGCTGTTAGCTTGACTGTGATAGTTTATGTTGTGCGAGATGAGCTGATACGTAATCCATGAGCTTACGGTGTGACATGTGCTGTGTATTTACCTCAGCTGCCTATGTTATGGCATTTGCTGTTAGCTTGATTGTGACAGCTTCTGTTGTGACATGTGCTGTTTTACGTGCCACAGCCGTTTTATGTTGTGACAAGTGCTGTTAGCTTGACTGTGACAGTTACTTTTGTGACATGTGCTGGTTGGCTAGCCCAAAAACTTACGTTGTGCGATGGGCTGTTCATTTAAACTCAGCTGATTACGGTATGACATTTGCTGTTAGCTTGATTGTGACAGCTATTGTTTGACTTGTGCTGTTTACGTAACCCAAGAGCTCACGTTGTGCCATGTGCTGCTTATTTAACTCTGCTGATTACGGTATGACATCAGCTGGTAGCATGACTGTAACAGTTTCTGTTGCGGCAGGTGCTATTGACGTAATTCCAAATCTTCCGTTGTGACATGCGCCTGCGAAGTATCTCTTGCAGTTGCTTACGTTGTGATTTGTACTGGTTGTGTAAGTCTGGCTGCAACTTCTGTGGTGACATGTGGCGACTCATAGAGAGCAACCCTGTTGGCCGTGGGTTGCGACTCGTGTCGGTGAACATAGGGATCCAGGTGGTTGAATGGAGCAGTCCTCGTGAGGGCCATATCTGCAACACACTACTCTGGCCCGGATTTCACATAGACGATTGTCTAGAATGGCCTGGTTCAGTCAATCGGCTGGTGGTGACTTGCCCTAAGATACTATTTACATTTTGATCTTTTTCATCATCATCATCATCCGCTTGTATGTCCCTCTTTTTCTATTTATCCTAGAAGGCGGCTGCTTAATCAGGTCAAACTTATCTATTAATCATTCTAGGCGCCATATAACACAATACTTGTTGGTGTGCCGTTAAACCCTATTATAACTCACTCACTCACTCACTCAATCACTCACTCACTCATTCTGTTCCCCACTTTGGGTCCAGGGGTAGAACAGGTCCACTGTATCCTTCTGCATGTCTCCCCCTGCATGTCTCCACCTGTGGGTCCTGCATGTCGTAAGATGCGGCTAATAGGGGGCAACCTATTGGCTGTGGGTTGCGACTCGTGTTGGTGGACAATGGGATCCAGGTGGTTGAGAAGATCGATCCTTGTGAGGGTCATGACTGCAGCACATTACTCTGGCCCGGATTTCACTCAGACGAGAGGCTGGAATGGCCTGGTTCTGTCAATCGGCTGGTGTAAGTGAGCCCTAGGATAATCGTTTCCATTTTTATCTTCTCCATTTTCATTTATCCTAGAAGGCGGCTGCTAAATCAGGTCCAGCTCTATATCTTCTTCCTTTGGCACCTTAAAACACATGGGTGTTGGTGTGCCGTTAAACCCTATACTACCTTACCTTCATTTAGGATTGTCCTTTAATCTTCTTCATTTTTCTGTATGACACATGGTACTTTCCGCTTTCAGATATTTTGAGAAGCGCATGATGTATTCCGTGTTCCCTTCAGCATGGCGTAAGAGGCGTTTTTATAGGGGTACAACCCTGTTTGCTGTGAGTTGCGACTAGTGTCGGTGAGATATGGGATAAAAGTGGTTGAGTGAAGCAATCATCCGAGGGTCATAACTGCAAACACACCACTCAGGCCCTGATTTCGCCTCGATGAAAGGCTGGGATGGCCTGGTCCAGTCAATCAGCCCAATGGTGACATGCCAAGAATAACTTGAGCATTGTTAACTTTTCCATTTTCTTGTGCTTAATTCATCTTCTTTCAACATTGATTTCCCTTTTCTTTTCCCCTCTAATTTATCCTAAAAGGCGGCTGCTTAATCAGGTAAATCTTATGTATTTAACATACCTTGGCACCATATAACACATGAGTGTTGGTGAATCCATCCAAGATACTTGGATTCATAAGAGAAATTGGACTTTTTTATAGATTTTAGATTGCGTACAATTCTCATTAATTCAATATAGTTCAAAATTAATATAATTCAATTAATATAATTCAATTAATGTTAATAGGTTTAATTTTTAGTTAGTTGGTTGTAAACCCTGACTTCGTATCCTTTCGTACTCGTATAAATACCCCTCCTTAAGTAGGCACCATATGACACACTAGTGTTGGTGTGCCGTTTTTTAAACCCTATACTTACCTTACCTTACCCTATACTTACCTTACCCGTACCTTGCAATTATAGCCTTCCCTTCCCAAATCTTTGGAAAAATCCTGTTGAATGATTGGCCGCCTTTAAGCTTTATGCTTGGTATTTTTGTTCGTGTTCGTCAACCTCGTCACAACCATCAAGGGCTTTCACAGTTGTTGCAATACTTTCCCGGAATGATACATTGGTTCAATAAAAGAGAGGGCGGCTGATACAATTCTCATTAATTATATATAATTAAATTAATATAATTCAATTAATACTTATGGGTTTAAGTTTTAGTTAGTTTTAACCCTTGACTCTTCTTATCCTTTCGTACTTTGGCTGTTACCCCTCCTTAAGTAGGCACCATATAACACACTAGTGGTGGTGTGCCGTTAAACCCTATACTTACCTTACCTTACCTTACCCTTGGACTGACTATTTGTATTTTTATCTTTTCATCATCTCCACCTTTATTTCCCTCCTTTTTTTCCATGTACCCTAGAATGCGGCGGCCTAATCTGGTTGGCAATCTCATCTAACAAACCTTTCTTGTGCACCATATAACAAGTGTTTGTTGGTGTGCCGTTAAGCCCTATACTCACTCACTCACTCGTTTCTCTAACAGCAGCATTCTTGGTAACTTATTGTGTTTACTTTTCTCTGAGAACATGTGTATTTACCTCTTTTATTCCAAGCAGCACAGTGTCTTATGTATCCCGTGCTTGTGGCAGGAAAGGAGCAATGTCTGTTTTTGCCTGTTGTTTTCAGGAATTCTGTTGTGATTGATTTTTTTATCGGATTTGTTGCATGGCCTGCTCTGCATGGGAATGGTGCAGTGTCTATTGCGTCGACTTCTTTTTACAGAAATAGTATATTGTCTCGTGTAATGTTTGCAGTTAACTATAACGGTTTAGTGTCTCTTTTTATGTTTCTTGAATGCAGTACTGTTGAGGCATCCGCTATATGATCTGCTTACTCAATGGAATGGTAGAATGTCTCTTGTGACGCCAGCTGGTTGCAGATGTGGTGTAGTGTGTTGTATGGCTTTGTGTTTAGAGAAATGGTTTTGCGTCACCTGTGATGATGTCTGTGTACAGGAATAGTGCAATGTCTGTTGTGTCTCATGCAATTAATAGGGATGATACATTGTCTATAGCAAAACCACATTTCGACGCAACAACACTGTATATCATCTGGTGTGATGTTTGACCCCTGACAAAAGCTCAGTGTGACAGCTACTGTTGTGACATGTGCTGGTTGCGTAACCCAAGAGCTTCTGTTGTGACATATGCTGTTTTACGTAGCTCAGTAGCTTGCGTTGCGACATGTGCTGTTTACGTGCCACTGCCGTTTATGATGTGACAAGTGCTGTTAGCTTGACTGTGACAGCTGATGTTGTGACATGTGCTGGTTGCGTAACCCAAGAGCTTACGTTGTGCGATGTGCTGTTTACGCAGCTCAGTAGCTTGCGTTGCGACATGTGCTGTTTACGTGCCACAGCTGTTTATGTCGTGACAAGTGCTGTTAGCTTGACTGTGACAGCTACTGTTGTGACATGTGCTGGTTTCGTAACCCAAGAGCTTACGTTGTGCGATGTGCTGTTTACGTAGCTCAGTAGCTTGCGTTGCGACATGTGTTGTTTACGTGCCACAGCCGTTTATGTTGTGACAAGTGCTGTTAGCTTGACTGTGACAGCTACTGTTGTGACATGTGCTGGTTGCGTAACCCAAGAGCTTACGTTGTGCGATGCACTGCTTACGTAGCTCAGTAGCTTGCGTTGCGACATGTGCTGTTTACGTGCCTCAGCTACTTTCGTTTTGATATTTGCTGTTAGCTTGACTGTGACAGTTTATGTTGCGAGATGAGCTGATACGTAATCCATGAGCTTACGGTTTGACATGTGGTGTGTATTTACCTCAGCTGCCTATGTTATGGCATTCGCTGTTAGCTTGATTGTGACAGCTTCTAGTGTGACAGCTTCTAGTGTGACATGCTGTTTACGTAGCTCAGCAGCTTGCGTTGCGACATGTGCTGTTTACGTGCCACTGCCGTTTATGTTGTGACAAGTGCTGTTAGCTTGACTGTGACAGCTACTGTTATGACATGTGCTGGTTGCGTAACCCAAGAGCTTACGTTGTGCGATGTGCTGTTTACGTGCCACAGCCGTTTATGTTGTGACAAGTGCTGTTAGCTTGACTGTGACAGCTACTGTTGTGACATGTGCTGGTTGCGTAACCCAAGAGCTTACGTTGTGCGATGCACTGCTTACGTAGCTCAGTAGCTTGCGTTGCGACATGTGCTGTTTACGTGCCTCAGCTACTTTCGTTGTGATATTTGCTGTTAGCTTGACTGTGATAGTTAGTTATGTTGCGAGATGAGCTGATACGTAATCCATGAGCTTACGGTGTGACATGTGCTGTGTATTTACCTCAGCTGCCTATGTTATGACATTCGCTGTTAGCTTGATTGTGACAGCTTCTGTTGTGACATATGATGTTTACGTAGCTCAGTAGCTTGCGTTGCGACATGTGCTGTTTACGTGCCACAGCCGTTTATGTTGTGACAAGTGCTGTTAGCTTGACTGTGACAGCTACTGTTGTGACATGTGCTGGTTGCGTAACCCAAGAGCTTACGTTGTGCGATGCGCTGTTTATGTAGCTCAGTAGCTTGCGTTGCGACATGTGTTGTTTACGTGCCACAGCCGTTTATGTTTGTGACAAGTGCTGTTAGCTTGACTGTGACAGCTACTGTTGTGACATGTGATGGTTGCGTAACCCAAGAGCTTACGTTGTGCGATGTGCTGTTTACGTAGCTCAGTAGCTTGCGTTGCGACATGTGCTGTTTACGTGCCACAGCCGTTTATGTTGTGACAAGTGCTGTTAGCTTGACTGTGACAGCTACTGTTGTGACATGTGCTGGTTGCGTAACCCAAGAGCTTACGTTGTGCGATGCACTGCTTACGTAGCTCAGTAGCTTGCGTTGCAACATGTGCTGTTTACGTGCCTCAGCTACTTTCGTTGCGATATTTGCTGTTAGCTTGACTGTGATAGTTTATGTTGCGAGATGAGCTGATACGTAATCCATGAGCTTACGGTGTGACATGTGCTGTGTATTTACCTCAGCTGCCTATGTTAGGCATTCGCTGTTAGCTTGATTGTGACAGCTTCTGTTGTGACATATGATGTTTACGTAGCTCAGTAGCTTGCGTTGCGACATGTGCTGTTTACGTGCCACAGCCGTTTATATTGTGACAAGTGCTGTTAGCTTGACTGTGACAGCTACTGTTGTGACATGTGCTGGTTGCGTAACCCAAGAGCTTACGTTGTGCGATGTGCTGTTTACGTAGCTCAGTAGCTTGCGTTGCGACATGTGCTGTTTACGTGCCACAGCCGTTTATGTTGTGACAAGTGCTGTTAGCTTGACTGTGACAGCTACTGTTGTGACATGTGCTGGTTGCGTAACCCAAGAGCTTACGTTGTGCGATGCACTGCTTACGTAGCTCAGTAGCTTGCGTTGCGACATGTGCTGTTTACGTGCCTCAGCTACTTTCGTTGCGATATTTGCTGTTAGCTTGACTGTGATAGTTTATGTTGCGAGATGAGCTGATACGTAATCCATGAGCTTACGGTGTGACATGTGCTGTGTATTTACCTCAGCTGCCTATGTTATGGCATTCGCTGTTAGCTTGATTGTGACAGCTTCTGTTGTGACATATGATGTTTACGTAGCTCAGTAGCTTGCGTTGCGACATGTGCTGTTTACGTGCCACAGCCGTTTATGTTGTGACAAGTGCTGTTAGCTTGACTGTGACAGCTACTGTTGTGACATGTGCTGGTTGCGTAACCCAAGAGCTTACGTTGTGCGATGTGCTGTTTACGTAGCTCAGTAGCTTGCGTTGCGACATGTGCTGTTTACGTGCCACAGCCGTTTATGTTGTGACAAATGCTGTTAGCTTGACTGTGACAGCTACTGTTGTGACATGTGCTGGTTGCGTAACCCAAGAGCTTACGTTGTGCGATGCACTGCTTACGTAGCTCAGTAGCTTGCGTTGCGATATGTGCTGTTTACGTGCCACAGCCGTTTATGTTGTGACAAGTGCTGTTAGCTTGACTGTGACAGCTACTGTTGTGACATGTGCTGGTTGCGTAACCCAAGAGCTTACGTTGTGCGATGTGCTGTTTTACGTAGCTCAGTAGCTTGCGTTGCGACATGTGCTGTTTACGTGCCACAGCCGTTTATGTTGTGACAAGTGCTGTTAGCTTGACTGTGACAGCTACTGTTGTGACATGTGCTGGTTGCGTAACCCAAGAGCTTACGTTGTGCGATGCACTGCTTACGTAGCTCAGTAGCTTGCGTTGCGACATGTGCTGTTTACGTGCCTCAGCTACTTTCGTTGCGATATTTGCTGTTAGCTTGACTGTGATAGTTTATGTTGCGAGATGAGCTGATACGTAATCCATGAGCTTACGGTGTGTGACATGTGCTGTGTATTTACCTCAGCTGCCTATGTTATGGCATTCGCTGTTAGCTTGATTGTGACAGCTTCTGTTGTGACATATGATGTTTACGTAGCTCAGTAGCTTGCGTTGCGACATGTGCTGTTTACGTGCCACAGCCGTTTATGTTGTGACAAGTGCTGTTAGCTTGACTGTGACAGCTACTGTTGTGACATGTGCTGGTTGCGTAACCCAAGAGCTTACGTTGTGCGATGTGCTGTTTACGTAGCTCAGTAGCTTGCGTTGCGACATGTGCTGTTTACGTGCCACAGCCGTTTATGTTGTGACAAGTGCTGTTAGCTTGACTGTGACAGCTACTGTTGTGACATGTGCTGGTTGCGTAACCCAAGAGCTTACGTTGTGCGATGCACTGCTTACGTAGCTCAGTAGCTTGCGTTGCGACATGTGCTGTTTACGTGCCTCAGCTACTTTCGTTGTGATATTTGCTGTTAGCTTGACTGTGATAGTTTATGTTACGAGATGAGCTGATACGTAATCCATGAGCTTACGGTGTGACATGTGCTGTGTATTTACCTCAGCTGCCTATATCATGGCATTCGCTGTTAGCTTGATTGTGACAGCTTCTGTTGTGATATATGATGTTTACGTAGCTCAGTAGCTTGCGTTGCGACATGTGCTGTTTACGTGCCACTGCCGTTTATGTTGTGACAAGTGCTGTTAGCTTGACTGTGACAGCTACTGTTGTGACATGTGCTGGTTGCGTAACCCAAGAGCTTACGTTGTGCGATGTGCTGTTTACGTAACTCAGTAGCTTGCGTTGCGACATGTGCTGTTTACGTGCCACAGCCGTTTATGTTGTGACAAGTGCTGTTAGCTTGACTGTGACAGCTACTGTTGTGACATGTGCTGGTTGCGTAACCCAAGAGCTTACGTTGTGCGATGCACTGCTTACGTAGCTCAGTAGCTTGCGTTGCGACATGTGCTGTTTACGTGCCTCAGCTACTTTTGTTGTGATATTTGCTGTTAGCTTGACTGTGATAGTTTATGTTACGAGATGAGCTGATACGTAATCCATGAGCTTACGGTGTGACATGTGCTGTGTATTTACCTCAGCTGCCTATATCATGGCATTCGCTGTTAGCTTGATTGTGACAGCTTCTGTTGTGACATATGATGTTTACGTAGCTCAGTAGCTTGCGTTGCGACATGTGCTGTTTACGTGCCACTGCCGTTTATGTTGTGACAAGTGCTGTTAGCTTGACTGTGACAGCTACTGTTGTGACATGTGCTGGTTGCGTAACCCAATAGCTTACGTTGTGCGATGTGCTGTTTACGTAACTCAGTAGCTTGCGTTGCGACATGTGCTGTTTACGTGCCACAGCCGTTTATGTTGTGACATGTGCTGTTAGCTTGACTGTGACAGCTACTGTTGTGACATGTACTGGTTGCGTAACCCAAGAGCTTACGTTGTGCGATGCGCTGTTTATGTAGCTCAGTAGCTTGCGTTGTGACATGTGCTGTTTACGTGCCTCAGCTACTTTCGTTGTGATATTTGCTGTTAGCTTGACTGTGATAGTTTATGTTGCGAGATGAGCTGATACGTAATCCATGAGCTTACGGTGTGACATGTGCTGTGTATTTACCTCAGCTGCCTATGTTATGGCATTTGCTGTTAGCTTGATTGTGACAGCTTCTGTTGTGACATGTGCTGTTTACGTGCCACAGCCGTTTATGTTGTGACAAGTGCTGTTAGCTTGACTGTGACAGTTACTTTTGTGACATGTGCTGGTTGGCTAGCCCAAAAACTTACGTTGTGCGATGGGCTGTTCATTTAACTCAGCTGATTACGGTATGACATTTGCTGTTAGCTTGATTGTGACAGCTATTGTTTTGACTTGTGCTGTTTACGTAACCCAAGAGCTCACGTTGTGCCATGTGCTGCTTATTTAACTCTGCTGATTACGGTATGACATCAGCTGGTAGCATGACTGTAACAGTTTCTGTTGCGGCAGGTGCTATTGACGTAATTCCAAATCTTCCGTTGTGACATGCGCCTGCGAAGTATCTCTTGCAGTTGCTTACGTTGTGATTTGTACTGGTTGTGTAAGTCTGGCTGCAACTTCTGTGGTGACATGTGGCGACTCATAGAGAGCAACCTGTTGGCCGTGGGTTGCGACTCGTGTCGGTGAACATAGGGATCCAGGCAGTTGAATGGAGCAGTCCTCGTGAGGGCCATATCTGCAACACACTACTCTGGCCCGGATTTCACATAGACGATTGTCTAGAATGGCCTGGTTCAGTCAATCGGCTGGTGGTGACTTGCCCTAAGATACTATTTACATTTTGATCTTTTTCATCATCATCATCATCCGCTTGTATGTCCCTCTTTTTCTATTTATCCTAGAAGGCGGCTGCTTAATCAGGTCAAACTTATCTATTAATCATTCTAGGCGCCATATAACACATACTTGTTGGTGTGCCGTTAAACCCTATTATAACTCACTCACTCACTCACTCAATCACTCACTCACTCTTCTGTTCCCCACTTTGGGTCCAGGGGTAGAACAGGTCCACTGTATCCTTCTGCATGTCTCCCCCTGCATGTCTCCACCTGTGGGTCCTGCATGTCGTAAGATGCGGCTAATAGGGGGCAACCTATTGGCTGTGGGTTGCGACTCGTGTTGGTGGACAATGGGATCCAGGTGGTTGAGAAGATCGATCCTTGTGAGGGTCATGACTGCAGCACATTACTCTGGCCCGGATTTCACTCAGACGAGAGGCTGGAATGGCCTGGTTCTGTCAATCGGCTGGTAGCCCTAGGATAATCGTTTCCATTTTTATCTTCTCCATTTTCATTTATCCTAGAAGGCGGCTGCTAAATCAGGTCAATCTTATCTTCTTCCTTTGGCACCTTAAAACACATGGGTGTTGGTGTGCCGTTAAACCCTATACTTACCTTACCTTCATTTAGGATTGTCCTTTAATCTTCTTCATTTTCTGTATGACACATGGTACTTTCCGCTTTCAGATATTTTGAGAAGCGCATGATGTATTCCGTGTTCCCTTCAGCATGGCGTAAGAGGCGTTTTATAGGGGTACAACCTGTTTGCTGTGAGTTGCGACTAGTGTCGGTGAGATATGGGATAAAAGTGGTTGAGTGAAGCAATCATCCGAGGGTCATAACTGCAACACACCACTCAGGCCCTGATTTCGCCTCGATGAAAGGCTGGGATGGCCTGGTCCAGTCAATCAGCCAATGGTGACATGCCAAGAATAACTTGAGCATTGTTAACTTTTCCATTTTCTTGTGTTAATTCATCTTCTTTCAACATTGATTTCCCTTTTCTTTCCCCTCTAATTTATCCTAAAAGGCGGCTGCTTAATCAGGTAAATCTTATGTATTTAACATACCTTGGCACCATATAACACATGAGTGTTGGTGAATCCATCCAAGATACTTGGATTCATAAGAGAAATTGGACTTTTTTATAGATTTTAGATCGTACAATTCTCATTAATTCAATATAGTTCAAATTAATATAATTCAATTAATATAATTCAATTAATGTTAATAGGTTTAATTTTTAGTTAGTTGGTTGTAAACCCTGACTTCGTATCCTTTCGTACTCGTATATACCCCTCCTTAAGTAGGCACCATATGACACACTAGTGTTGGTGTGCCGTTAAACCCTATACTTACCTTACCTTACCCTATACTTACCTTACCTTACCTTCAATTATAGCCTTCCCTTCCATAATCTTTGAAAAGCTGTTGAATGATTGGCCGCCTTTAAGCTTTATGCTTGGTATTTTGTTCGTGTTCGTCACCTCGTCACAACCATCAAGGGCTTTCACAGTTGCAATACTTTCCCGGAATACATTGGGTTCAATAAAAGAGAGGGCGGCTGATACAATTCTCATTAATTATATATAATTAAATTAATATAATTCAATTAATACTTATGGGTTTAAGTTTTAGTTAGTTTTAACCCTTGACTCTTCTTATCCTTTCGTACTCGTGTATACCCCTCCTTAAGTAGGCACCATATAACACACTAGTGGTGGTGTGCCGTTAAACCCTATACTTACCTTACCTTACCTTACCCTTGGATACTATTTGTATTTTTATCTTTTTCATCATCATCCACCTGTATGTCCCTCTTTTTTCCATTTATCCTAGAAGGCGGCTGCTTAATCTGGTCGATTTTATGTTATAACCTTTCTTGGCACCATATAACACATGAGTGTTGGTGTGCCGTTAAACCCTATACTTACCTTACCTTCCAGTCAATCGGCTGGTGGTGACTTGCCCTAGGATAATCGTTTCCATTTTGTTTTTTCCATCTCCATTTTCATTTATCCTAGAAGGCGGCTGCCTAATTATCCATCTTCATTTAATTGACCCTAATTGACGGTGGCCTAATCAGGTCAATTGTATGTATAAACCTTTCTTGGCACCATATAACACGTTTTTGTTGGTGTGCCGTTAAACCCTATACTGACTGACTGACTGACTGACTGACTGACTGACTGACTGACTGACTGACTGACTGACTGTTCCCTTTCCTTTCCTGAAACCGAACTGCTCCTCGCCCAGCTGCGGCGCCACGATCTCCCGAATTCTGTCATCTTAAAACTAGTGTCCAAGCTGTACTGGGGAGCTGACAGGCAGGTCCTGCTCAGGCTCTATCGGTCCTTTATAAGGTCAAAGCTTGATTATGTCTTATCTTAAACGACTGGACATAGTCCAGAATCAGGCACCGAGGATTTGCCTTGGGGCATTTCGAACCTCACCCATTGAAAGCCTCCACACTGAAGCCAATGAAATGCCTATCCATTTAAGAAGAAATAAACTGACCCTTCAATATGCAGTAAAAATGAAAAGCAATCCAGACCACCCTGCCTATGACATTATACGAAAATAAACCTAATGCCATACCACCTCTTGGCATCTGTATCCGAGAATCACTAAACAATATATGCAATAATCTAGACATAATTGCTCCAAACAAAATCCCCGAAATACCACCCTGGCAATTGATCACACCAACAGTATGCACATCCCTTACCAAATATGATAAATCAAATGCTAATGACCTCTTGATGAACTTTAATGAACTTAAAGAACAACACAAAGACAACATACATATTTATACTGACGGATCCAAAGATGCAAACCGTGTGGGCGCTGGAGTCGTATTAGGACCTCAGTCCCACAAGGAAAGACTGCCTGGGGCAGCATCTGTTTTTACAGCCGAAGTCACCGCAATAAACATAGCATTGAGACTTATTGCTCACCACACCCATACAAATTTACCATTTTTAGTGATTCTTTGTCTGGCCTGGAGGCAATTAAAAACAAATCAATATCGTGTGATATTGTTTTTGATATTTTAGAAGATCTTACTCGTTTATCCGTGCTTTGGGAAAATGTTGAGTTTGTCTGGGTACCTAGTCACATAAGTATCCCAGGCAACGGAAAGTCGACAGGACTGCCAAAGGGGCCCTACATGAACCAGTGTCTGTTACCAAGATCCCCTTTACAGATCTTGGTTCTCAGATAAACAAACACATGAAAAATAGCTGGCAAGAATTGTGGGAGGGCTTTGCCGCCAACAAACTTCTTGCCATCCAACCAAATATAGGGGAATGGGAACACAGCAATCGTGAAAATAGGCTCGTGCACGAATATGCCATACTTACTTAACGCATGGATATCTGTTAAGAAATGAAGTCATGCCGCAATGCATACCATGCAATGAACCTTTTACTGTAAAACACGTAGATTTTAACCATATACAGCAAAGATATTACAATGTGAGAGATATAAAAGAAATCTTTGACACAGTTAATCCTTCAACAATCATTGAATATATCAGACAAACTGGACTATTCTACAGATTTTAATTCAATTGAACTTTAACTTATTATTTCAACTGAATTCAATCAAATCAATTCAAATCCACTAATGTCGTAGATTAACCCATCTTTGCCTGGCACAATATGAAACTCCGGTGTCGACGTGCCGATAAACCTTATACTTACCATTACCATTCATGTATCAAAAACCTCTGGCTTTTAAATGACGGCTCAAATACGTACATCCTCCAAGGCTATGGTGCATTCACCGCAATAGATCTTTCTATCTCTGATCCTTCTTTGTTTCTCGCCCTTGCACTCCCCTGTGGGTCCGGGGGTGGAATAGGCCCACTGTATCTTCCTGCATGTCGTAAGAGGCGACTCATAGGGGGCAACCTGTTGGCCGTGGGTTGCGACTCGTGTCGGTGAACAATGGGATCCAAGTGGTTGAGTGGAGCGGTCCTTTTGAGGGCCGTATCTGCAACACACTATTCTGGCCCGGATTTCGCTTAGACGAGAGGATGGAATGGCCTGGTCCAGTCAATCGGTTTGTGGTGACTGGCCCTAAGATACTATTTGCATTCTTATCTTTTTTCAACATCATCTACTTGTATGTACCTCTTTTTCCATTTATCTTAGAAGGCGGCTGCCAAATCAGGTAAAATTTATCTATTAACCTTTCTAGGCGCCATATAGCACATACGTGTTGGTGTGCCGTTAAACCCTATTCTCACTCACTCACTCGACCGCGCAGTCACACCCCTGTGGGTCCGGGGTTAGAATAGGCCCACTGTATCCTCCTGCATGTCGTAAGAGGCGACTCATAGTGGGCAACCTGTTGGCCTGGGTTGCGACTTGTGTCGGTGAACAATGGGATCCAAGTGATTGAGTGGAGCGGTCCTTTTGAGGGCCGTATCTGCAAGACACTACTCTGGCCCGGATTTCGCCCAGACGAGAGGCTGGAATGGCCT
This sequence comes from Urechis unicinctus, assembly GCA_034190875.2. Taxonomy (NCBI): domain Eukaryota; kingdom Metazoa; phylum Annelida; class Polychaeta; order Xenopneusta; family Urechidae; genus Urechis; species Urechis unicinctus. The sequence continues at coordinate 38,119,123 of CM067347.1, read as the reverse complement.
GATCCAGTCAATCGGCTGGTGGTGACTTTCCCTTGGATACTATTTGTATTTGTATCTTTTTCAACATCATCCACTTGTATGTCCCTCTTTTTGTCCATTTATACTTAGAAGGTGGCTGCTTAATTAGGTCAAACGTATCTATTAATTCTTCTAGGCGCCATATAACACATACTTGTTGGTGTGCCGTTAAACCCTTTTCTCACTCACTCACTCACTCACTCACTCACTCACTCACTCACTCACTCACTCACTCACTCACTCACGTCACCATTGTATTGCTCTAACAAATTTACATCATACAGAAAGCATGTGACGAGTTGGAGGTGCTACAGGACCATCGGGCGGAGGCAAGGGTGCTGAGACCGAAGAATATCTTCATGACTGGAGTGATAGTGAAAGAGATTGATTCGGCTACAACAAGCGTGTATATTATTCATATCGTCATTAAGGTCTCGTCTGCCCATCTTCCTGGAGCTCCGTACCAGGCGAGAGAGTCATCCCCCTCCATCTCCGGCCAGCACCATGCTAGACGGACGAATCCATCCCGCAAATATCAAATATAGGGACAGGCCATGCTCTGGTTTACCAGGCCAGATGTACACAAGGACTACCAGGATACCTTCAACTTGACTAGGCATATACTTACCTTACCTTACCTTACCAATCACCTGCCACAACTGCCGAAGGGGCAATATCGGGAAAGGTGTAGATTTTAAGTTTTCATTCTCTATTTGACTAAAATATGTATAACTGCAATTCCACAGTGTGCCTTTGAACTTCTTTACTGAACTTCTTTTCAATAAAGTGTTGAACTGTTCTTTTGGATGGCATTACCTGTTGTCTTTGCACCACAAGTATCTGATGTTCATTTGTCGTAATTCTGCAGTGTCTTAGCACAAGCAGTGTCATTATAGGTAGCATCAGCAAAAGTCACAGAAATTTCAGAATTAAGACTCATACACTTTCTCCTTCCGAATCAGGAGGAGAAACCAAGTAAATGTTCACATTGAAACATTTGCTTTGGTATATGTTGGCCACAGGAGGGACGATATATTGATGTTAATGCTGATTTAATGGTTTGATTCTCCCCAGTCATACAGAGCATTATCAGTGTGCAACATTTCAATACTCGACTGAACTGTATAGCACCAACACATGATAGGGTATTAATTTTAAGTAAGTCTCGATGCGCCTTCTTTAGCATATTAACTAAAAAGGGCAACTGCCGCAGTAGTATTCCGGAAAAAAAGTGGTTTCTTTGACACAATTAAGAAGAATATGTCCACGGGAGATTACAAACATGTGCGAATAGTTGCTCGATCATTATTAATGATATGATAGTCATATTTGTAAAATCATTTTATTAGGCAACATGGCTTTACATTCCTCGTCCCAGGCGTTGTTTATGCCTTAATTGTCAACAAATGCAGATACCCCAAAAGTAAGAAAATGTTCTAGTTGGTTTTTACCACATGAGGAATTATGACATTCTATTGGTTTATTAGAGACGAACGCGCCGGTATGTGAACATACTTGCTGTGTATTGTAAGGAGTACGAGACCGGTAACTGCCGCGGAGTCTCGGTTGAGGGTGATAATATGATATGTTAATTGGTATCTTTTACATAGACAATATCCTAGAAGAGATAGCACATCGACGCACATTGCTCAATACCATTTTCACCACAATCAACGCACATATACACGTTTTAAGCTGAATACACATCAACTCCTTGCCACAGGCACGCCACAATGCAGATATTGTGATTCAGGTCACCATGGTTGTTCACATGGGGTACAACCTGCCTGGAAGGCAGCATTGAAAAATATACGATGTGGCGATAGCAACGATGATAAACCAGGGGCTCCATTACCATGAGATAACTAAGCTAACCACTTGGTTCAAAGCCAATAAACTGTCTATCAATGCAAATAAATCAAAATATATCATATTCCGAGTAACCGAAAAATTTTAATTCTCTACTGGACCTGTATGGGCGGATAGAGAGGTTGTGTGCGGGTGCATGTGTTTGTATGCTTGTATTTATATGTTTATACGGGGGTATCAACATTGTGAACATGCACAACGAATGTGGGTTCTGTTGTCAAGACGCTCAGCAGGTATATTGGTGCTCGATCTCTGGAGCCCATAGGATCAATATGTCTCTCCACTGAGATTTGAACTCCGTCATTGTGTTTGGGTGACCCACGTTCAGGTGCAGTTAAAGGACTCTCCATGTTCGACTTGGTAGCTGTGATGAATCCAGAGCTATCACCTGCTTAATTCTCAGCGGTGAGTAAATCTTCCTCTCTCAAATAACTGAATGTGCTTTCAACAATCCTTCCACCGGTTTCTGTGCTTTAAGAGATCAGTCGTTGTACTGTCTGGGGCCATTTAACACACCCAGTTTCACGCTGTCATAATCAGACACCGTCCTACCAAAGTCCTTAAGGTTCTCGGAGTTTGTAATCAGGAGAGGGACCTCGGTGGGATATCCGTACTTCGTGCCGTGTGCATCTGTGAAGGAGTCTGAACCAATTCCTGGCACTGCACAAAATGCAACATGAATTTTAGATACGGTGCCCAGAGAGGAGAAAATGACTAGAACATTAAATCCAGTTAGTCAGTATCTTATTTCATTTGAGCTTTGCGTCATTTTGTTTTGGACTGGACTGAATACAAGCATAACACACGGGCTTGACTCATAGCTCTTACAACCTGGGTGAAAAGAAAAGTCGGTATTGTTCAGGCCATCGTCATTGAGGGAATGATTTCCACTGTATTTATCAAGGCGCCTAGCTTGAAACGCACTGCGCAATACCACATGTGCATCCTAGATACCCACTTGGCTTTTATCTTCGTAAATTGCTACTTTGGATATGTAGAAAGATAGATGGATGGATGGATGGATGGATGGATGGATGGATGGATATGGGGATGGATGGATGGATGGATGGATGGATGGATGGATCGATGGATGGATGGATCGATGGATGGATGGATCGATGGATGGATGGATCGATAGATCGATAGATAGATAGATATACATATATATATGCATATATATATATATATATATATATATATATATATATATGTATATATATATATATATAAGTATATATATATATATGTATATCTCTGTATATATATATGTATATATATGTATATATATGTATATATATAAGTATATATATATATATATATATTATATATATATATATATATATATATATGTATATATATATATATATATATATATATATATCCATAACGTAGCGGCGACCCGTAATAGCGCACAAACCCGTTGCTAGCATGTCAACAACAATATATGTACAATAATTCACTGCAGGGAGACTGAACCCACGTTCTCACAAAATATCCAACTGTCACCCAGACGGTGGACAAGTTTTCTTACCCCAAAACTGAGATGCTTTTGTGGCCCTCCTTGCCTTGCCTAGGAGCTTTTTCATTTCGATGGGTTGTTTGTGCTTCAGTTTCACACAGAAGTTTGGCACTTACCACTATTTCCTATTGCAGACAAATCCAGTTTTTATTTGTGAGCAAGCTGCTGTGCATGCTTGTAAACTAGTAGATACTGCTATATATATATATATATATATATATATATATATATATATATATATATATATATATATATAGATATATATCTATATATATATATATATATATATATATATCTCTATATATATATATATATATATATATATATCTATATTACATATATATATATATATATATATATATATATATATATATATATCTATATATATGATTATGAATATAAATGTACACATACATATATATGTATGCATATAAATTTATATGTATATTTCGATATTTGTGATATATATATATATATATATATATTATGCATTTATATATATATATATATATATATATATCTATATATATATATGCATATATATGTAGATATGTATATATATATATGTATAGATACATATCTATATATATATACATATATATACATATTTATGTAAATGTATAAATATGTATATATATAAATATATATATATATATATATACATTTACCCCCATTACAATCGTGATTCACATCAACGCAACTCGTTATATATATATAAAATATATATAATATATATATATATATATATATATATATATAATATAGATATCTATATATATATACATATATATACATATTTATGTAAATGTATAAATATGTATATATAAATATATATATATATATATATATATATATATATACCTATATATAGATATATGTAGATATATATATCTATACACACACACACACACACACATATATATATATATATATATATATATATATATATATATATATATATATATATATATATATATATATATATATATATTTTATATATTAACATCTGTTACTTACATTGCAAAGTCGCTTGTAGAAACGTCGCATCGGTTTTTTATGGGTATAATGCTGATGCTAGTGCAGCGCCCCTAGGGTGCAATCGCTCAAATTCATGCCTCACACCTGTACTGTCATTACTTGTCAGTCCTCATAAAATAGCCTGACAAATGTTATAACCACGATGGCGTGACCGGCTATTCCACAGTCACAGCACAGCCAGTGTTGGTTAAAACGCAGTGTTGCAGTGCCAAATAGGTGTATGCAAAGCATAATAATGATCTCGTCAAATAACTTCTGGGTAACAGTTCAATAGCGGCATGACGGCTATTCAGTCCATGTTGCCCTGTGCCCGAGATTTATTAGATATTAATCCAGGTTCCAAAATTAATGCAACCCTTAAACCTTGCAAAACACATTAAACTAGAAATACAGTGAAGCAGCGTGAAGGTGTGTGTCCTCCATAGACACTGTTGGTCAGCCGTATTCATTACTATTGGCCGGCGTTGATATAAATCACGTTAATCCTTAAGCTAATCAGCTGCCAATCCCACCTTGCTTTCGGTTTTACACGGATTCAATGTTTTGAAAGCAATGTATCGGGCACCTTATCGACATGTTAACACACATTAGGTATTAAGGGTACTTACTTGCCGAACGCGTCTACCACCAATCTTAATTTTACGAAATCACTGATATGGGGCCTATTTAGTGCCATAGTAACGGATCATTGGCACACCACTTAATTGTCATTTGACTGCTGTTTTTGTACGACTTCATACCTGAGCAGAATATAAAAAAGCATCGCAAAAAGCAATGCCTTTTAAGTGTAGGTGCAGCATAAGAGTATGCCTTTGATGAGTCTTCGCTGAAATGCCAGTGACTCAGAAACTATGTTTGACCGTGCAACCATCCAAACCAACTTACACCTTTTGGTTTATTAGTCAACAATGATAAACAGCTAGGCTATGACGCTGAAAATATTCTGACTAAGTGCAAAAAAAGGCAAATAAAGTATCATATCTCACATTGCGCATTCAACAGATATTACTCAGCTGACATAAATGGACATCAAACCTCAATGAGCCTTTGGGAACTACATATATATATGATACAAAAGTAATCATATATGTGATTGATGTGTTGTCTTTTGTTGAGAAATTCGTGTTGTGCTACACAAAGACTGCGTATATGTGATCACCATCAATAAGATAAATCTAGATAAACAGAGAGAGCTTTTTAGTGATGAGTATAGATTCGTGCTTCTAAATGAATAACATTCGTGAGTAAACAAGCAACAAGCACCACAATTCTTCTTGTTCTCTATTCAATGTGCGTATCCTGATGGGCAAGCTAGGTGTAGAAGTCTCTCAGTTGCAAACATTTATCTAGTACGTTGAGGTATATGGAGCCCCATATACCAAGCAGAAACAGAAACTGACCCTAATCATAACACGTTGTAATCAAATTGCCGAAATCTCCACGGACCTCTCTGCCGACCGTCTCTGACCATGGTCAATAAACAGTTGATCGGATTAAATGCGCACGCTTAAATTATTTGTATTCTTGTTGTTGTAGATATCCGCTAAATCACTCAGAAGTCGGCTCGATATGTTTTGTAAATGGCAATGTTTTACATAAGTATTGAAATCAATATATTTATTATAAACATATTGTGTGTATGGTTGCCAATATTTGAGCGCTTGTATGCCCTGAAACAGGTCTTTCACGGACCGAACAGTATATTTATGTTTATGATGTTGATTGGGCAATCATATACGATATATTTTAAATGACTCAAATTGTGGCTAACTCGACACTTTACAACCTCATATTGTACTGCCCTGTAGTCGCATCGAATCAAATATAGAGGAAAAAGATTCACATTCTGAGCAGCATTTCTGTTTAACATATGATAGTAAATTGTGCTCAGCAATAAAGGAGACGTGTACAGCAATCAAGTTCACTGGTTTCACTCGTAGTGACTCTCCCAAGATGTTCCAGTAAGTGAATCACGTCCTTGGCCATGGGAACAGCCCCGTTTTGTACGGGAATGAAATTAGGCTAGAGGATTGACCGATATTGCTTCGCATTTTGGTGACCGTTTGGTTGAAAGGCATCCGCAATCTTGATGGTACAGCCATCCTTGGCAACAATCGTAAGTCAATAATACTAAATGATCTGATAGCAAAGCAAATTTCACCAACCGCAGTACAAAAAGATGGATTCTTAGGTATGGTACCAAGTGCTTATTTTGTTTATCTCAGAGCGGAAAATGATACAATATGGTAAGATGTTCAATTGTTGGCAAGCAGATCCATATTTCTGTTCTATGCGTATGGTGAAGCACGGTTGCTGATATTAAGGCATTGGTCCTAAAAGTATCAGGCTTATTGGAGGTAAAAGGCATTTTAGTATTCATTGGCTTGGTGTCACAGATTGGCTTCATTAGTTGAAAATCGCCTCTTATTACGAACTATTCGATCTCAATTTCAATAATCATCTATAATCCAATGAATATCCAAGAATCATCTATAATCATTGCAACCCGAACATTTAAGATGTATCGACACACAT